>JAMXBD010001261.1:0-425466 GCA_024138025.1 Combretum micranthum
TCCATTTTTCTATAAAATTATCATTTTAGCACTTGGAAATAGATGTTTAAATAATGATTATTTTCAAATCCGAATTTTGAAAAACCCTTTTGAGTTTATTTTCTTTGTAAAACTCATTTAGTCTTTCAAAAACCATTTCCTAATCAAACCTACACCTTAAGACTTTCATTTCTTTAATAAAAATCTTGTTTTGGAGTTGAAAAATGGGTGTTTACATTTCAAGCTTCTTTTATTACGAATTTAAAACTTATTTTTGAGACTGAAATATAACTTTCGTAAACTTGCCTTTTTTTTGAAAATATTCCTTAGTAGATCTAAACTTTTCTCATCAAGATCATTCATTTATAATATCTATTCCCCAAGCCCTTCATTTTAAATGAAAAATACACATTTTGAAGTTGAAAAATAGCTTTTCTAAATATGGTTTCTTTTTCATCCGAATTTTCAGAAGTTATTTTTGTTGAAACCGAAATAGATCTTGAGCTTTCTAATACTTTTCTACTATCATCAAGCTATTACAAGTCATTTAAGAACATAAAACAAAAGTCTAATGCATGTATGAACTTAAAACAACTAGATCTAGTTTACTATTCTAAGCACAATGCATGAACATTATGATGGTTATGTGAATATGAATAGATGATGATTATATGCACAAATCATTAATATTAATAACATAACTTAATAATAAAACAAGGTAATAGCAAAATAACTCAAATAACAAGATCTAAAACATTGTGATGGCAAGGATCTCATGTTCAAGTGTTTCCACATCCCTAGCTTGAAGCTCATGGGGATTTTTATATGGAATCACACATGAATGAACTTGCCATTACATGTTTTTAAGAAACTAAGGTATAGATCTATTACCTATTGCTTGCGTGGAGTAAGAAACTTGAAAGAAAAATTCAAAGTGTTTGTGTGTATAGAGAGGAAGTGAGCTCAAGGTTTTGAGAGGAAAAAGGAGAGAGTTTTTGCAAAAATTTTCTAAAATGAAAAGGAAGAAAGAAAGAAAATGAAAGGAAGTAGGCATAAGAAGGTATATATAAAGAAATGAATTAGGGTTTATTTTGGATTAAACAAAAGAAAATAAAACAATTTGGAGAGAGGAACAAATGGGGGGGGCGCCGGTTCTAGAGAAAAGAGAGGGAGAGGTGTTGTGTTGTGTAAGGTTTGGAATTGAATAAGTAATTTAAATGATAAAAGTTATATTGGAAAAGTAAATTATAAGGAAAATGATGAAATTGTAAGAGTAGGATGTAAGGATGTAAGAAATAGGTTATGAGTAGTTGTACTTGTGAATAGTGTTGAAGAAATCAAAAAGTAGATTTAAAATTTAAAGTACCGGTAGTAATGAAAATATGATAAAAGGCTATAATTGTAACTTTTATAACCCGAAAAATTATATAATTGATATATTTGGAAATCTTATGAAATTACGAGTCTAATGGTACTGATATCATATATCTAATATTTCAAGCCTTGGGATATGCTTTTCGAAGTTTGTACTCGATCGAGTTCGAAATAGATCGAAAATTTACTAATCTTATCTTTTAAAGCATCCTAGTATTATTATGAACCAAACTACACCCTTACTCATAATCCGACTCCTTGGATTAGGAATACAGGATTGTCGGATCTGAACTACTAATGTTTCCTGGGAAATTGTTAACTTAGGTTTTCCGGTCGACTTTTTGTTTAGATCTTTGCTAACTTGGAAACTGAGGGTTTCTATTTATACAACACAGTTGAGAAATTTATTTCAAATTTTGTTTTTATAAGTATTTAATATCTCTTAGCGTTTCCAAAATTCGTAAATTGGGTTTTATTACCGAAGGTTAATCGTTATTTAATTTTTAATAATTTGTTTTTGGGTTCTCTATTACTTGATTTTACAAGTCGGAGTTGAATATAGAATTTGTCATACATAGTGGTTTTAAATTTAAAGACTGTTGAGTTCTTACTTTATTTTTAAGGATTTTCATTTTCTTAAGATTAAAAATTTCTAGATTCATTCGTGATTTAGGACTAGTCGAAGTTCGATTTTAATTTGGAGTCATTTTTTAGAGTTTATTTTCGATGTTTATTTTGAAATTATTTACTGAAATTTTCCGGGGCTGACAACATCTACTATTAGGTCAAACTCCCAATCGTCCATAGAAGTCTCCTAGTCAGTCTCATAGCCCATATCATCGTAGAGGTCATCCTCATAATCACCTGCAAGATAGCAATATGAGCCAAAGGCCCAGTACACAATAATGCAAACAAATACATATGCCATGCACACTTAACTAAATGCAATGCAACAATTCACCATAACTTCATTATCTTTAGTTAAGTGAGTAAAACAACCCTGGAGTATTCAAACTCCGATTCAAGCTTGGGAATTATGGGGTTCTTTAGTAACAGTAGCTGCTCAGGGGGTTGATATAGATAGACCAGATATCTATATCTTCTATATCTAACTGATAAAGATTATTAATAGCATCATCTACGGTTCACACTCCTTTACACACTCCACTTATCCCGGTCTATAACATCAATTAGTTCAATGATCCTATACCCGTGAACTAAAACATATTATTTCCTTCCGAGCCAGTAGGGAATATACAGATACAATTAACCCCATTAGCTATCCACTTAGCCATTAAGATAAACCACCATTGCATCACGGTAAACCATTGCATCATGGATTTGTGTCATTACATCATGACAAAGATTCAGGCTGAGTACCTAAACTACCATGCCATTGCATCATGACAAGGTTGCCTTTCCTCGGACTAGACACGACTCAACCACAAATCATTTCAATAAACTTTTATTAGTCTTTAGTTAAGGTCAAATTGAATATGCCTGTCCTAAGCAATAATCAATCAAATTATTGTGTACCTCGTTTCGGATTGAGAATCGATGGGAATCTCCAACTGAGTATCTATCTCTGTTCCACACAAAAAAATTATATCACATCACTATCCTAAGTCAAGCTTATATTCAGTAGATTAAAACTTAGGAAGCTATTGCATCTTATGTAAAAACAATCTAAAGTCATCACATAACATATACACATATATTATATAATATCATACAAGGCAAATCTTTGATCAAGAAGTCATATATCATGTATTGGAAGATGTTGAAAGAAAGTTAGAAAAATTAAAATTTACAAAATCCACGCTGGCAATTAATGCTGGCATTGCAAGCCTTAACGCCGGTGGTGTAGGATTATACGCTGGCGGCTTTTAAGGCGGCATTAAGAGAAATACATTATGTACAGAACCTTGAAGTCGTTACGCCGGCAATTTCATCCTCAACGCCAGCAGCCTTTAAGATGAATTTCAAAAGATCATAAGTCAGAATTGTAACGCGGCAAGTACGCCGGCGGCATATAAGGCGGCGCACACTGCAATTCAAGTTGCAGAATTCCTTTGTTTTCCAAACACAAAATTTTTACATTTTAACTCTTCTGACTCATTCTAAACCACAATATGACCTTCCTAACACATAGTATAAGAACCCTATATCATCTAGCATACACAAACTTCCTTTTAACATCATTGAAATACAAAACTCATTCCTCAATCATTAAGACATACAAAACACTATAATTTCATTTACTTCACTTCCACTACTCCAACATGAATTCACTCTTCAAAACAACTCAATAATAACAACCTCTCATCACACTACAATTCAACACCATCCTTGCACTTCCATAACAAGTCCTAACTATCTCAACTTCACAATATAACAATACACATATATTTCAACATACATTAAATTTGACAGAAAAATTAATGGATTAAAGAGAAATAAAGCACTTTAAATGTCATATAAACTTACCTTAATATATATATGATGGTTAGGGATGAATTCTTGGTGTGCTGGGTGCAAGAAAACTTAGTTTGGGTGTTGGAAAATGTTGGTCTTCTAGAGTTACGAATTTCCTCCCCTTTGTTCTGTTTTGGAATGCCTAACGTGTAACAAATGAGGCTTTGATGTTTATTTATATCTATATTGACTTTTGGGTTAGATTTATGATGGGCTTTAGGCCTTAATTGGGCTTGGATTTGGGGCTTAAGAGGGAAAAAAATCTGCTAAGTTAAGGGCTTAAGTTTTAGTTTAAAGACAAGCTTAATCCATCAAACATTAACCACCACAATAACCATTTGCATTAACATAATAATCGATAACATAAATAAACTATCATCATAAATATATTACCACAGACTAATATTTAGTATTACTTCCTAACACATATAATTATATCAAACACCACAATTCACTCTACACATACACATACATACATGCAACAATCGATTTACATATATTAATTACGAATTTAACTTTGATCATTTCAAATAGGAATACAAAAATAAATATGGGAGTCTTAGTTCATAATCAAGGTTTCCTATGACATGAAATAATCCAATCACCATGCATAGTAAATAGGGAAAAAAAAGGAAACAAGATTAAATCAAATAAGGCGGGAGTCTTATATTGCAGTTAAGGCTCCTCAAGACTTGAAACGATCCAGTCTCATTCGAGCTTGATTATAAACTAGTCCAAGACTGGAATATTTATGTATACATATAAGTTTACACATATAGAAAGTTAGATTGGTAAGCATGTAATTTAACAACATAAAACTTAAACATAAGCATGAACATAAAGGTATACATAGTATGATGCCTTGTATATCTCCATTCCCATCATGATGCATCATTAGAATATATCATGGAAATTACTTAAGGTTACACATACATATGCTACATAACAAAATACATATAGAGTGTTTAATGTGTTTACTTAAAAGGAGCAGATGAAAGAAAATTCGAAGAGGCAAAAATGGGGGGATGTGTGGTGTGAACTTTAAGGAGAGAGAAGAGAAAAATTTGAGAGAGTTTTGGTAGGATGTTGGTTTGTAAGGAGTAGGAAAAATGAAGAAAGAAGGGATATTTATAGATGAAAATGTGAGGGATTTAATGTTTATAAGAAAATTGAAAAAGCAATTAAAATATGAGTATAAGAGCGAGATAGAGGTATTAGCTTACAAAAGAGAAATAGGGAGAAAAAGAAAAAAGAACAAAAGAAAAGATTATGAAAAATAGATGTAAAGTATGATGGATTATATAAATGTAATAATGTTATGGGTATGTAACAGTAGGTGTAAGAAAATAAAGCCAAATAGTGATTTAAATGAATAATAGCGAATAATAATGAATAGTAATTAAATAATAGAAAAAATTAATTGTTTATTGGTAGAAAGTAAAATACGCATGTAAGTGCTATATATGACATTTTTATGAGTTGATAAAATTTTATTTGATATTATATGGATGCCTTAATATTACTCTAGTATTAATTTTTTTATCGAAATATTTTGCCTCAATTTGCATGTCGGTGATCGGATACAAAAATTGATATAAAAAAGGTTTGAAACAATTAATGTTTTGGAAAGACTTACTGTTTTAGGTACATACTTTATACTTGACGTATATTTTGGATTCCTATTATTTTTCTAACTCATCTAACATTTTAAGATTTTAGAAACTGTCTGATCGAGTTTAGAGTTGGCTTGGTTTGACTTTAGAGTTCTGGTTTTGATATTGATTTTAGGGTTTCACTTATAAGATTACCATAAATTCTAGGGGTTTACACATGGGGCTTGGCTTGGAACATGACATAAGTTACTATATTCTTCATTTGATGGCTTTTGTACACCTTGTTAAAGTTACTCTCCACATGGAGAATGCAGTAGCGACGAATCGCAAAAGGCGGTAGCCAACCATTTATGGGATCCTTATATGCTTGAATAATTCCTTTCCCCCTATTTGATATTAGGCATATCATCTCCTCTCCATGATGGCCGATTACACAATGCTTCAATTTTCTCAAAAACCAGATCCAAGATTCCTTTGATTCTTTCTATGTGAAATGAAATCCTAATGGGACGATTCTATTAGCTCCATCAATGCCACAAGCTACCAGTAGGATCCCTTTATATTTTCCATAAAGAAATGTCTTGTCCACATATACAATAGGCTTAGAGTGCTTAAAGGCTTCTACATATTCACCAAATGTTTAAAAAACCCATTTGAGATTTGACCCTCCAAGTATAGATGATCCTGTCCAACCCCACTCAATTTGAGCTCCTAGATTTGTTGCTTTCATAGCAATGAATAACTTGGGAATGTCGTTATATGACTTCTCCCAATCACCATAGACTATTACAATAGCCTTTTTCTTACTCTCCCAAACTCTTCTACGTGATACTTTATACTCGAACACTATCTCTGCATGGGACTCTAAGTCTTAGTCTTCACGTTTGGCTCATTCTTCACAAAGTTTAAAAACTCCTTTGCTAGGACATTTGAATTGATTTGTGAAGATCTTGACTTACCATGGCATTAACACATGAGTGTAGGCCTTCCAATTTAGCGATCACAAAACAACCTTCCAGCTTTTTCTTACAAGCATGAAGCCTCCATGGACAACCATCTTCCCACTTCATACAATAGGCTGACCATAAGTTCTTAGTAGATTCATGCACTTGAAAATTACAATGGTTTTCACATGAAAAGATTTCGCATGGTGAATTAGGTCAGCCTTGGTGTTAAAACATTATATCTTTCACCAAGTATCACTCCTTTGAATGTTATTGCACATTATTTTGAGATTTTCCTCGAAATTAATGCATCCACCATCCCCTTCGACATTGAAATATGGAATTTCATCCCTAACAGCAACCATTTAAGATAGACCATCACCACTTTATGTTAGCATGGAACTAGTTGGTTGTTCTAATTGGTAATTCAGTGGAGGTATTTTTGTTTAATTGACCACCCTCTTCAACCACATCATTATCCTATTGTCACTTTGCTCATCTTTAATGGGATCTTCATCCTGATCAACATAGTAAGTATTATCCCAATTTTCATTAGCAAATCTAGAGATCACCTCTTCCTGAATTCTATTTTCTAACTGTGTCAATGACTTATTCATAGGCATTGACCTGTACTCCTCAATGGGCATGGGCGAGCATGCCATTGGTAGAGGCCCATAAGTACTTGGACTTGCATGAGCTGACTGGACAAACCCAATAGATGGCTCCTGATAAGCTTGATGACTACATCGATACCCACCCATACATTGATTGATGGGTGCACTTATGAGTCCAAACCAGTTTGTGAGGATAGATTCACATGCGGTGCACAATGGCATTAAGGAACATTTGACTAACCAGATATTTACACAAACAACTATTAGCCCACCATTTAACTCCTTTGCTGGCGTCAATAGATCTTCTATATTATCATCATCAACGATTGGTACAAGTACATACATAGGTTTACTTGGCATGTAGTAGGGGTACTTGTATATTATTTTAATGCCTCCAATGCTTAGATTCGCACCAACACTTACACGTGTCTTGCTAATAAACTGTCAAAACCAACATCCATCCTCATCCGAACTTTTCTCAATAGAGGCCTATCATACTCCGACCCATGCAATCCAGTCACAATGTTTCCATGGGCATACACCAGAAAGCGAACAAAATGCACCATTGCAAATCTATGGAATTAATGCTTATAATTAAATAACGTTCAGAATTAAAATTTAAGATTGAATGTGGAACACTATTTTATTTTTTCTTAAACTTTTCTTAGGCTTCTTAGTCTTTCCTATATATTATCACACCTTCATACAATTTCCATCACTTTCTATTTAGCATTTCACCGAACACTTAATATGCAAGGAACTACTTTAACAATCAAATCTTCACATGTATCCACACACACTACTACAATTAGCATTATCTAACAGATTAATATGGATGACTACGAACAAAAGTCACAAAATTTGACTATTCTAGTTTAAGGGGAAAACCTAGAGTTTCAATTAGAGTTTTGAATACAATGAATCAAATGTGAAGTAAAATAAGAGATGTAAAAGAGAAGTACACCTTCAAAAATAAAGATTCAAAGCTAAGAAAGGAATGGAGTGAAGTAGCCGCACCTCTAGAGCAGCAGCTGAGAGAGAAATACGTGTTTGTGGAGTTAGTAAGAATGGTGAAAGTGAGGCTTGATGAGCTTTGTTGTAAAATTAACTGTGGAAAGGATGCATATGGCACTACCTTTTCTTTATAATTCAAAGAGGGTGTATATGACACATGTGCTTTCTTTTATTACAAATGTCGTGCTTGGCCCCTAGGGGTAAAAGGAAAAAAATATTTGTGTTTTTTAAAAAAATTACAAAATTGCCATCGGGATCAAAATAATCCCTATTTTAGGCAACTTGACCTCGCCAAATTCTTTCATTCCCCTTCTATTCCTTGAAAAATAGATTCATTTTTACATTTGTAACAAAACCTGTAAAAATCAGATAAAAACAGCTATATAAGCAAATAGCCATCCTCCCCCAAGGCTAAACAACTTCTAAACTTTAGTAGTATTCTGAAACTCAATCCAACCAAACGCAGTTCCCATCCTAAATCATTCAACCACAAATGTAGTATCAAACTTTTCAGCACAAACATAAGATAAAACTTAGAGAAAACAAAATACAAAATCAATGACCGATTGTTTGTTTTCATCAAATGTACAAGAGAAAAGGAATACATTAATCGTAACAAAACTAAGAATTTATATCCAACAATAAAAAAAACTGAGAAAATATCCTATCTACTGTTGGTGGTCTTTGGCCCGCCTCCCTCGTCCCCATCTCATAAAGGTACGGAGGAATGGTGTACGCTAATGAGGATGTTGTGTGGATGGATCAATCTGTGTAACTGTGCTATCCTCATCTTCACCAGCACCATTGCATGGATGAAATGGGATTGGGTCTGGCTCCACCTGTGTGAGTCCTTCCCCTATATCATGTGATGGCGATAGTCGCCTCTTTTGTGGAGCTAAGGGGGGGTATGAAAGTCACTATATGACTGGTCTGGCATGTGGTTATCCAACAGTGTGTATGTGATGATGACGATGGGTCAGCTTCGTGATGAAGGAACTGGGAAGAGCCAGGCTGATCAAACGATGGTACGTGGGATAGCTCAGGCTCGTCCATGATCTGTATACCTTGGCCACGGCCTCGCTCCTGAACCTGTCCCTGCACACGCTTCTCTCTATGTGGACGTCATCTCTGAACAACCTGTGTTTATGGGTCATCAAATGCTGGTCCTACTACTGATGGTAGAGAGTGGATTGTTTAAATTGAGCCCCATGAACTTTTCAACTACACGATAGACATCTCATGCAGTGCAAGAAGTAATCTCTGGATGCATGTTTGGGACTTTGTAAATAAAATCTGCCTGCGAGTAACAGAAAAAAATGTAGAGCAACTAATCATGAAAACAAAATAAATTTCATTACTTAGGTTATTAAGTCGGTGACCTTACCATATAGCGTATGATAGCCCCTGTGCGATTGATCCAACATCAGGTGATAGCGTGGTACCACTGAAAGTAATCATCAAATGTACCAGTAGGCATATCTGGCATATCGATAATACGATCATGCCGACCATCCCACTCATCTATCTACCTAGCATGCTCCGCCTGCTAGTTCCACTCGGAACGCCTCCGCATGTCAATCTTGTGCAGGGCTCTCATGTCGTCAGGTGGGTGTGGGATCCCTGGAATCCACCAAATTGTTGGAGCACTCTGTCTGGGTAGTAGTGCTCAACTATATGGAAGCACACCAGGGGGACCATACACGCCAAATGTCGCTGCCCACCTAGCAGTATGGAGGAAAGGAGTCCAGAATGGGACTGTAAGGGTCTCACACAACTTGTTGAAGGGGAAAAATTGCACAACCAATTTACAAAAATTTTAAAACGTTGCAATTTGAAGAGAACAACACATTGGAAATCAAATTGAAGGAATTAAGGCAAAGAGAAATCATACCTGGTGATCGGTCTGTCGATCAAAGGATGCCCGATATTCAATCAGCAAGTGGGTGGATATGCCAGTGACATCAAAAGTCGCACCCCAATGGTTGATTAGTGGGCGGCCTACTGTAACTGCTGTAACCTGTCTACGAATCGGGGCAATGTGGGGGAAGTGCTCCTGTGCCCATATCTGCAAGACAACCAAGGGTCCTGCAATATCCCTTATGTCCACCTGGGAAGCTAAGCATAACTACCTATACAGCCATGCCAAACAGGCTGCTCCCCACGCATACTGTCCCGCCCGCTCTAAGTCCTGGAGCAACTGCAGATACATCAGGTGGATGTAATATGATGACTTGTCTGCAAATATGAATCCACCCAACACCAATAAGATATATGCCCTAGAGGAGCGTCTGAGCAAGACATCATCTGCAAACTTTGGTAGCACTATGAAGTAGTTGTCTAACCACGACATCTTCAGACGACTACCATCCATATTTGTCTCGAGGATAGGCCGAATTCCTAACAACTCCTCACATAATGCAGGCCAATCCATTTGGGCCGTGCCTGTAATAGCGTCGCCATCTTTAGGTATGCCAGTGAGATCAACAACATCCTCTAATGTAACTGACCACTCTCCAGTGTTCATATGGAAGGTGTAGGTCTCCGGCCACCATCTCTCCACTAAGGTCGTGATGAGGTGCCAATCTAGTTGAATAAATGGCATATAGGCCGCCCTAATGAAGCCCACCTGTGACAAGAATGGCACTAAGCGATCGTCTACCTGTGTAGAAATGCCCTGCTGTCACCTCAACTTCGCCTCTCTACGGCAACAATGCAAAAAAACTTGCTCCTGCAGAGAAGTCAACAAAGCTATAAGAAACATAAATTACTTGATATAAATTGTGGATTGCAAAAATAAACTTACCTGCTCCTCCCAGGCTAGTCTTGACCTATGAACAGGTTGGTCTGTAAGTAATGAGCTATCTGTCGGTCTTGGATCCATCTGTATAGGGGAAAGAAGTGGTTATTGTCAATGGACGCATAAGTAGATTAAAACAAGTAGATAAAACATAAGATAAAAGCATGTCTCATTACTATAGTAGAATAAATTATATGATAACAAAGTATTACCACTACGGCTAGACTGGCCCATTACTGTTCTACTAGCCAACCCCCTATTTGGACAACTTCGAATGTTGTGCCCCGGCTACCTACATGAATTGCATGAGTAATCTCGTGGGCCCTCTCGAATATCCATCTTATTTTGGAAGCGTTTTTCCCTAGGCCTACCCCTTTTCCTAATAAGTCCTGGTATAGGGTGTCATTTCGCTATGTCCAAACGAGTCCAATTAGCCTTATCGGCTGTAGGTATGAAGGAACGACCATACACCTTAAGTTGGTTGTCCCACTTGTACCATTGTGCTATGTAGGTAAAATAATCCATGTGCAGTGTACCCATTACTGCCATTGCATGTGAGCATGGAATTATGTATGTCTGCCACTTGTTACACGTATATCTACATGCTCTTAACTCTACTTTTTGAATGTGGTCCCCCTTTTGACCATACATGGTAGGGCGCAGAGCAGTTATAACGTCAAATATCCATTCATGATAGTCGAAACAGGTAACTCTATGGGAACTTGAGATGTTGTTCCATCTCTCAAACTTCGTTGCAGCATATTCAGTGAGCAACTTACCCATACTCATTGCCTCGCTCACTTCTCTCCTTTGCTTATTAAATATAGAATTATAATTGTAAAAGGTTTTCTTCACCAATGCTGCCACGGGTAAGCATCGAGCATTCTTTATAACTGAATTGTAATTTTCAGCCATGTTCGTTGTACCAATTCTAAATCTTACGCCTTCGTCATACGATAAAATCCACATACACGGAGGTAAGTCGCGAAAATATCGTGACATCCAAGAAGAAGTGCTATGTTGAAATATCCATGGAACTTTCTACTTTGGGTTTTGGTAGGCTGCTCGTTTTACTATTTCCTTACATTCCTTACTTTTGGCCTTTGAGTTGAAGTTGCTAGTAACATGCCGGATACAATACACTAGCACCAAGGCCAACCTTTAGGCTAGACAACATTATCACCTTCAACTGCACTCCTAATATCGGTATGCTGGTTTGATATCAAGCAGATGTTAGATCGGTCTTTGATAATGTGTTTCAACACCTTCGCAAGGAAGCAACACCATGTGTCTGCTTTCTCCTCATCCACAAGAGCATATGCCAGTGGGACTATATGATTTGCCCCATCTACTCTAACTACAATAAGCAGTTTGTGCTTGTACTTTCCATATAAGAAAGTGCCATCAACTGTAATCATGGGTCTACAATGAGTTAACCGATATAAGTTAGTTAGTTGATATCAACTATACATAAATGGATTAAATCACATTTAATGCACATACTTGCAGTACTGGAAAGCTTCGATGCAAGGACCGAATGCTAAAAAAAGCTTGTCTAAAAACACGTGTCCTGTGGTATCTGAATCGGCGGTTTGATACTCAAGCTTTGTTCCTGGATTTGCCTTTGTTATTGCATTAAGTAAGTGAAAGAGCTCCACATATGAATCTTCCTAACTTCCATATACCTGCTCAATTGCTTTTCTCTTCGCCTCAAACTGTCTTTTGAGAAGACGAGGTCAAGTTCACTAATGACCTCCTTTCTTTAGCACAACCTCGCCTCTTAAAGAGACGAGGTAGTAGTCGGCACAATCTCGCCTCTTGAAGAGACGAGGTATTAGTGAACTTGACCTGGTCTCCTCAAGAGACGAGGTTAAGTTGTCTAAAATCGAGATTATTTTGATCCAATGATATTTTTGTAATTTTTTTTTAAAAACACAAATATTTTTTCTTTTTTTCGGCTCCCGGGTGCTCTTATTAAAAAAAAAAAAATAGAGGGTGCACATGCTGCTGTGCTAACTGCTATCTGCAATTTTGATGCATATATTTTTAATATATATTTACGTGTAACTCTCCGTGCAACCAGTATGGTTTCAAAAAACGATCTCCTTCTCCTCCTCCAAGTCCATTAGGATAACCGAAAATGGGCATTCTTCGTTTAACAAACCCTGCTCTTAGCAATCTCGTATTCAAATCCAAATCTAAACCCACACATGTATTCCTGTTACCCTTCTCTTCTTCCTTTTCTTTCAGCAACACTTCAACTTCAACTTCGAGCCACGATGACCATACCGCCCTTCCCGTACTCATCGTTGGTGCTGGTCCAGTTGGTTTGATCCTTTCCATATTCCTCACCAAACTCGGTACTAATTCTTCCTATGTAATTTCCCTTTCCTTCTTTACTAAATTTTCTCACATACTCGATGACATGGCTGGGTAGACCCTGTCACGTATCATCCCGCTGCAATAAAAAGTTTAAAAAATCCGTCTATGTAATGTTTCATTTAATGTTGTCATTGGGAATTTGAGTGAAATTGGTTGATCAAATGGTTCTGACTTGATTCTAGGTTACAGCATTAATAATATGTTGGATTCTGTAGTTTGACAGGATATATCGATGAAATTAAACAAATACAAAATGATATTCTAAATTGAGTTTGAACCATTAGCCATTGAGGATATGGCCACCATAGCTGCATTGTTTTTTTATGGTGGTTCAAAGGAAGGCAATTTAGAAAGAAATTCAGTCAAGCTTAAATTTGCTTGACACTTATTTTTTATTTATTGATTTTTGTGTTGTTAGCTTTTGGTTATTGATTTACGTAAGACTCTTGTTACTTATGACCAACTGCGACTCGCATGCTATCTATTTGATTAAGAGAAGCCCTAAAAAAGGATACCTTTAAAGATAAACGGCTAAAAACTGTCATAACAAAGTGGTATTGCTAAATCCCTTAGTAAATTTCATTGAGTATGCATGCTGATTTATTTTCTATTGTAGACATATAGGGATTTATTCATAATTTGGTCAGATATGATGGCGTTGCTTCTTAAGAATCTATTGTATTAGATGAATATCTACCGAAGTTCTTTTGATATCCATGATGTAATGTTGGTTAAATCTAATATGTGATTAAAAAAAAATTGTGTAATTGATAATAATTGTGTGAAGTACGCATTAGGTTACCCCTGTGATTGGTGGCTGATGCTGTTAGTCAATGGACTCATTAGAAATTATTAAAAAATGGAGAAACTGATATTCTTGATTTTTGGAAAGGAAGACATTTTTCCTGTTTTCAATGGAGTGTTTTCTTTGTTCACAATAATTTTCTAAGTTCAAGATTCAATTTTGCCCCCTTAAAATAGACAATTTTCTATTCATACTTTCTTCTGATTACAATGAAAATTGTGGTTTCATCTGAAATTTATTGATAAGAAGGTGAGGTACTTTTTGTTATAGGAGTGAAATGTGCCATAATGGAGAAAAATAAGGCATTTTCTACTCATCCACAGGCTCATTTCATCAACAATCGTACTATGGAGGTAAGTCTGAGTATCGATTGATGAACTTAAACAAAATTCAAGTCATTGTGTGATATTTAGATGTAGAAATGGGTTTTCAGGTGTTCCGCAAAGTAAATGGATTAGCAGAGAAAATTCAAGAATCTCAACCACCAGTGGACTTGTGGAGAAAGTTTGTATATTGCACTTCACTCACTGGTTCAATTCTTGGCACAGTAGATCATATGCAACCTCAAGGTGCAATCCATTTTTCCTTTTCAAATATTATTCTTCTGCTACTATTGATAAAATCTCGCCTGGCCCCTGCGCACACAAGACAAGCACAAAATGCATTTTGTGATTGCATCATATATTGAAGTATATTACATCTATCACTGGTTATTTTCTCCTATATGATGTTCTTATCTTTTGGTTCAAAGACATCTGTCTATGCATTTGTTCATTGATTCTAATGCATAATAAGTTTTTCCCCCCTGTATGGGAAAATTATTGAGCATCAACAGCTAATGAATACTGTTCTCATGCCAGACTTTGAGAAAGTTGTCAGTCCTATTTCTGTTGGACACTTCTCACAATATAAGTTAACAAGGCTTCTAGTTGAGCATCTCCAAACTCTTGGTTTCCAAATTCGTGACCGGATTGTCATGAAGACCATAGCTGTGGATTCCGTAGGGAAAGAGAGGTTGTTATGGGTCTTGAGTGTGTTAAAATTGATACAAGCTTGAGTGACTATGTGAATGTGACCGCTTCTTATCTAAAGGATGGGAATATAGGGAGAAAATTATCCATGTCGTGTTCTGGTTGGTGCCGATGGTGCTGGAAGTACTGTTAGAAGGCTCATGGGCATCAAAATAACTGGTGAAGAAAATCTACAAAAACTTGTCAGTGTTCATTTTTTCAGCAAAGACCTTGGGGAATATCTTGAGAATGAGAGGCCTGGAATGCTTTATTTTGTTTTCAATACTGAGGCCATTGGAGTTCTTGTTGCACATGATCTTGAAAAAGGAGAATTTGTCTTGCAGGTACTGCAGCCTTGTCAATATAAGCTTAATGGCACATTTTTGGTCAGAACGCTGGTTTAGGTATCCACCAACTGATTTTTGGATATATCTATTGTCTTGTAGATGCCATTTTATCCACCTCAGCAAAAGATAGAGGATTTCAGCCCTAAGGTGATTTCTCTGTTACTTGTTCAAATAATGTGGAACTGAGTTATTTGGGTCCACTTAGATTTTTTTCCCTCTTCTCTTGGTGGGTATATCTTATTGTATTTTTCTGATTGAAATCAGATGTTTGTCTTATTTGCATGCTATATTGGTTTAATCAAATAGTATACAAATTCAAAAATGATTAATAATTTTGACAAAGATGACAGTTGGGTATGGGGAAGATTAGGATGTGTAGATTTGCTTATTTTAGGATGAGCAGTTTTCAGAAAGAGTGCAGCATTGGAAAAAACAAATAATTGTCTCTACTTCTATTGTGTTATATGGTATTTATTGTTATATGTGACGGTGTTATAAATGTACTTTTTTGGGTAAGGACTTCTATTGAAACTTTTACTATTTTAATTTTAATACATATTTTTTTTGAGCTTTTGTATGATCTACGAAAAGGTCTATTCAATCGCACCTTGTCATTTGGGATATACATTGGGTGATTCATGTAGAGACAAGATTATTACTTGTAAATTTTAGGTGATTTTATATTGAAGTAGCTGGCTTCTAGTTTCTACTTGACAAGATCTCCACTGTACTTGCGATTTGTCTTCCTCTTTCACTTGCATCAATTTTTAGCCTCATTGGATATGCTTATTCCAAATCAGTAGAAATCTTCTCTGATGGAAAATAATAGTTTTTATGAAGGATGCAACCTGTTGTAGATTTGTGAGGAGATAATCTTCAAGTTGGTTGGTCGAGAACTTATGGACATAGATGTACTTGATATAAAACCATGGGTGATGCATGCTGAAGTGGCAGAGAAGTATGTTTCCTGTGATAATCGTATCATAATTGCTGGTGATGCTGCTCACCGTTTTCCTCCAGCTGGTGGTTTTGGTTAGTTTACTTTTGCCTTTAGCTTGGTATCAGATGCTTGCAAGTGATGCAAAATGTAACTTTTATGTCCTTTCAACCTGCTGCCATAAATTTGCGAGTCTGCTTTCTTCATCTGTGCTATTTTCACTGCTTTTGTTCAATTTTTACTGCTTTCTTGCATATGGTTTATTAATGTATTCTTTTCAATTTAAGGATACAGTACTACATAGTTTCTTCCTAAACAGAAAAGTTCTACCTTTTGCATTTTTGCTTTATTTTTTTTTTCATTTTTTTCATTCATTAGAGTGAGACTGCCTTAATGCATAGCTTTTTGTGTAGAGTACCAATCGATTTCTCTTTAGAGATAATGAAGTTTAATTTGCTGTCTTATCTTCATAACTTATGCAGGAATGAACACTGGCATTCAAGATGCACATAATCTTGCATGGAAATTGGCTTCTGTTTTGAAGGGTAGCTCCCCACCTCCCTTTCTTTTCACTTATGAAGCAGAACGTAGGCCGGTAATTACATCTTGCCATTGCTTTTGCTCTTTTTAGCTCAAATTAATTGATAAAAACTCAATTTTATTGCATACATTAGATTGCTCTGTTTAATACTGCACTGAGTGTTAAAAACTTCAAAGCTGCTATGGAGGTGCCGGCTGCACTAGGTCTTGACCCAAGTGTTGCGAATTCAGGTACTATTAACTTTGATCACTGCTAACTCATGTGCCTGATTCATTCATAGCTGCACTAGTGTTTGTATTTTTTCTCGCCACACTCCTAGGATAATGTTTTCTTTTGGCATCTGTGCACTATCTAAATTCAAACAAACATCTTTTTTCATATCATCTTTTTTTGGGGATCATTAAAGCTCAATGCTTTATATTTGTGTTTATCAGTACATCAGGTTGTCAATTATGGATTTGGCTCAATATTACCAACTGGTGTACAAAGAGCAATTTTGGACCGGATTTTTACATTAGGTCGTGCACAAGTTTCTGAAACTATTCTCAATGAAAACAACCCTCTGGGATTGTTTAGACTGGAAAAATTGAGGCATATTTTTGATGAAGGGAAGAGTCTTCAATTACAGTTCCCTGCAGAGGATCTTGGGTTCAGGTAATTCTTGTATTATATGTGGAGAGATTCAATCCAAATGGGAACAATTGTGTTTAATTAATTGGTGCTCACCTGTTGTTGTTCTAATCGTTACCTATAAATTGTCAGGTACCTTGAGGGTGCACTGTTGTCTGACTCTGATGCATCGGTCCCTTTACATGAACCGACTGGTCGTCGAAGAGAGTATATTCCATCTGCTAGTCCTGGATCAAGGCTTCCTCATATGAACGTGAGGGAACTATTGAAAAAGGTATGTTCAATGGCACCAAGATCTTAAAAGTAACTGGCATGACGATTGGATGTCCATCAAACAATAAGGCATCTTCACTTCATAGATGTCTGGACTGTTTTCCTTCAGTTCCAATGCAAAATTATTAAATAAGCCCTTGCAAATTGTGGAAATGCATGGCCCTTGAAGAAATGTTTGGTTTAGTGTGTGTCAGATTTCTGATTTATGCCATGTGATCCACCATCTCATGCTTTGAAATCTCTGCTGATTTCAACACTAAAGCAGACCTCCAATTGTATCCATATTGTTGAAATGAAATTCAAATAACAGAAAGGAAATGGCTGAACATGTTTTAGGAACGGGTTTGAATTCCCTCTTTAGTGTGCTAAGGGTGAATCACCCCCAAGTTCGTCCTTTCCATTATTAACTTTTCGTCTTTTTGGATTTATTTGTGTTAGTGCATTGTAGGGCTCATTAGGAGAGAACCCTGGATTTCTAGTTAAATAATAAACTTTTCATGAAGAAATGTCTGATTATTTCTTCATTTTCTTAATGCTGTTTAAATACATAAAGTATAGAAAATGACTGTTGTAGGTGGAATAACTTCCATAGTTACACTTTGCATGAAAATAGGGAACAATGGTAGTGGTTCCTATCCACACTGCATATGCCAACTAACTAATAAATAAAACCCCAGACAAAGACGTCATACTGCCATATATACACTGTTAACAACACACATAATATACTGCCACATATGCACTATTAAACAACATAATATAACTACTGAACAAATAAAATAATTATTCAAGGCTCCTTTGCCCTACATTTATACACATGTATAATGGGCGTTAAAATCTGTTGGCCTCTTGTTGGGCTATATATGAACCTCTAAAATTGTCCTCACCCTTTAAGATGCAGTTGACCTCAAGTGCACTGGATGGAAATTCCTGAAATGAACAGTCGCAGTCTTCTCCCATGAAGCATTGGCGGGAGATAGTCCTTCTCAATGAACCAGCACTTTGTGATGATTTTGAAATTTTTGAGCATCCAACAAGGCTTTCAGAAATATTTTGCACATCCTTGATTTTGTGGAACATTGGATGGAGCTGATGGAGTGCCATGGAATCTTTTTATGTAGGGGACAAGGAAGACTGTGTGTATTTTAGCTTCCTTTGCCATGGATAAGTGATAAGCAACCTTCTCAATTCTTTCTACAATATAAAAAGGACCATAAAATTTTAGGGACAATTTCTTATTAGTCCTTACTTGCTACAGTTGTTGTCTATAGGTGATACGTCCGTAAGATAAGATCAAACAAGCCGAAATCAAACAATGAACGATCAAAAGATTGAAGCTTACTGAAATGAGGTTTCTTCAAGCTTCCACAATCTCCGAACTTTCTGTGTTTTTCTATTCCTCCCCCTCTATTCCCGCAGATAAAACTATTTATACGTCTTGACTTCTACTAACTAACTTCCTGAAGTCCACGTCAGCATACACCAAAAGAATAGAACACTACTCTACTACTAACACTCATATGGACAAGACAACACAATCTCTACTCTAAACATTACAGCATAACAAAACACAACACATTAACACTATACAGCACACAACCACGCATGCATCAATCTCTACTCTTAATTCTCCTACTATAGACCTTAAGTATGGGCCTTTGGACCCTCAGTATTGTATCAATACTCCCTACATGAGCAATGTCCTTGTCCTCAGGGACAAAAGCTGGGAATTGGAGCTAATGGCAGCTACATCTTCCCAAGAAGCATCATCAACAGAAGTATTTGAACATTGTACTAACACTTGAGGAACTTCCAAGCCATCACGTAACTCAAACCGTCGACCCAAGACTTTAGTTGGATAAGACCCTTCATCAACCGATTCCAAAGCCAATTCCTCCGGTAAATCTTATAAAATAGGAAATGATCCATGAGACTTCTTTAAGAGAGACAAAAGAAAAACCGGATGAATCTCGCAATTAGCTGGTAATTTCATTTTCTAAGGCACATTCCCAACTTTACCAACAATCTGGAATGGCCTATAAAAATTAGGAGCCAACTTAGAACTAGACTTAGCTCCTAATCGAGATTGTAAAGCCAGTCTTAACTTCAAGAAAACCCAATCACCCACCTCATAGGCAACATCTTGACGTTTCTTGTTAGCAAGAGAACAATTATGGAGCTGTGCATGCTCCAAATTTGCCCATAAACGAACTAAAATCTCATCTCTAGTGAGTAAGGCCAAATGTAAAGTAAGATTCAACACTTCCTTGGGAACAAACATCGGTATGGTTGGAGGTGGACGCCCATAAACAATTTCAAAAGGTGTCGTACCTGCCAATGAATGAAAGGAGGTATTTTATGAAAATTCCGCCCAACTAATCCAAGTTGCCCAAGTTCGAGGAATTTTAGAAGCAAAGCATCGTAAATAACACTTCAAACATCTATTGAGCACTTTGGTTTGGCCATCTGTTTCCGGATGATAAAGCGTACTAAAATGTAATCGAGTGCCTAGCAAGGTAAAAAGTTCTTTCCAAAATCCACTAACAAACAAGGGATTCCTATCACTCATAGTAGTTCTAGGGAAGCCATGTAATCTCACTACTTCTTTCATAAACACCTTTGCCGCAACTTTAGCTGAGTATGGATGCTTCAATAGCAAGAGATGCGCATATTTTGAAAACCTATCAACCACAACAAATATAACATGAAAGCCCTTAGAAATAAGGAGTGGATTCAATAATCCTGCTGAAGCCCAAATTTGAACTTTATTTCGCTGACAAATCGCACAAGAAGCTACAAATTGTGCAACATCATGTTTCATTCCATCCCAATGTAAATGGGCAGCCAACCTCCGATATATTTTAACAAAACCAGCATGGCCTCTCACCACTCATGTAAAAATAATTGAACCCAACGTGAATTTAAAGGAATAACCAACCTGTTTTTGTGATATAAAGTATCATGGATTAAATGAAATCCTCTTCCAGCCGCTTTTCCATCACATAGTAACTGAATCTTCATGAATAACAAGAGTCCTTCATAACATCGGCTCTGATGGAATCCATATCAGTCCAAATTGGACCTGAAATCCCCTTCAATACACTGTCATCGACTTGCCAAGAGAGAGCATCGGCCACTCTATTTTCGCCACCAGCTTTATATTGAATGTTGAACTCATAACCAAGCAACTTCGCCAACCAATGTTGTTGTTTGGGTGTAGTGATATGCTGATTGAGTAAATGTCTGAGACTTTTTTGATCAGTTCGTACAACAAACTTCTGTCTAAGTAGATAAGGACACCCATGGTTGATAGATAAGACCAAAGTTATAAGTTCCTTTTCATATGTGGATTTCATCAAATTTCTATTTGACAAAGCTTTACTAAAGTAAGCCACTGGACGTTGATTTTGCAATAGGACAGCTCCTAAACCCGTTCAGAAGCATCACACTCATTGACGAAAGGTTGTTGAAAATTGGGCATAGCCAAAATAGGGGCTTGAACGAGAGCTTGTTGTAAGACCCGAAAAGATTCCAAGGCCAAATCATTCCACTTAAAAGCATCTTTCTTCAAAAGATTTGTGAAAGGTCTAGTGATCTTCCCATAATTGCAAATAAAGTGATAACCTGACAAACCAAGAAATCTACGCATTGCTTTTAGTGTAGTAGGAATTGGCCAATTAAGCACACTTTGAACTTTGGCCGGATCCATTGCCACCCCTCAGTTGAAATGATATGGCCCAAATATTTGAGAGATGACTGGCTAAAAACACACTTCTTCTTGTTGGCACTAAATTGATGAGTTCGCAGTAGATTCAATACAGTGCAGATGAATCAAATGTTGTTCCATATCTCCACTATAGACAAGAACATCATCAAATAAAACCAAAACAAAACTCAAATGTGGCCGAAACAATTCATTCATGGTAGATTGAAAGGTGGCGAGAGTATTCGTGAGGCCAAAAGGCATCACCAAGAACTCATAATGTCCTTGGTGTGTCCTAAAAGCAGTTTTAGGAATATCACTTGGGAAAACACGGATTTGATGATAGCCTGCCTTTAAATCTATCTTTGAAAAAATAGTTGCTCCAAACAACTCATTCAATAGCTCAAATTTGGGCCTTAAAAAAAAAAAAAGCTCCTTAATCACTGGAATAGGATACTTATTCGGAATCATAGCTTCATTCAAAGCTCGATAATCTACACAAAATCGCCAAGACCAATCTTTTTTCTCTACTAAAATGATAGGTTAGAAAAAGGAGAAAAAATATCACGAATAATTCCGGCCCCAAGCATCTCCTTTACTAATAGCTCAATTTCATCCTTTTGAACTTGGGCATAACGATATGGGCGCACATTGATAGGACCAACCCTTGCTTTAAAGGTATTCTATGATCCGTAGATCGTGAGGGAGGTAAAATGTTCTTAGCTTCAAATACATCCCCAAACTCTGCTAACAATGTATCCAATCGAGAATCAAGAGAAACTAACTCAGCCACATTCACTTCCATTCCAAGCTGCCTTACATTCATCTTCTTCACTTAACTGTTTGAAAAATTTAAAATTGGTACTAGATTTCTGGAGTGTCGGATCACCACTGAGCAACATCTCCTTTCCATGATAAGGAATCCTCATCGTCATTAATTTCCAATCAATCTTTATCTTCCAAGAGTTTGTGTTGACATACGTGTAATATTATTAGTGTTATATTTCCTATAACAATGTAATTAATAGTATGGTAGGTAAGGTAGATCAATAATCACAAGTTTTTTGTAAAAATAGATGTATTCTTGTACAAATTATATATGAAAAATACTTCTCAAATACTTTCTAATTTCATCATGGTATTAGAGCCTCGCTGCCATTTGAGGCGAGTTTTCCTCCCTCCACAGCATTAGGTTTTAGTTTTTTTTTCTTTTTCGTTTTTTTTTTTAAGTGGTCGAGTTTCCTCCCTCTATTTTTTGTCACCGCTGCTACAACGAGGAGGAGCATCCCCCGATCAGCCGATCCCAGAAGTCCGACTGCCGTCGGAAGCCGCGCGTGGACTCACGCGCCGATCTTTCTTCCGTGGAAGCGCGTGGGGGCGGGTGGGAGGTCAGAACCACCTTCGACGAGTGGTGTTTGGCTTGACAGCCTTTTCCGGTCGTTGCTCGTTGTTTTTCCGCCGACACCAACACTATTACTGTTCCGAGGTGCACTATTCCAAAGCGATCTATTTTTGGATTGTTCTGGTATCTCCTTTTCTTTTTGTTTCAATATGGAAAGTGATAAGAAAATTGAAGCTATTAGTACTGATGATCCTTTACTGCAAATTAGTCTTGTCAAGCTTGATGGAAATAATTACCTTGTCTGGTCACGGTCTTGTTTATTGTTTATCAAAGCTAGAGGAATGCAGGATTATATTATCGGTACTAAAGTCAAACCAGCAACAACTGATCCAACATTCAACCAGTGGGATTCTGAAAATTCGCTGGTAATGTCATGGCTTATCAATTTCATACAGCCCCAAATTTCAAGGACATACTTATTGCTTGACATAACAGCAAAAATATGGAATGTTGTTATACTCACCTATTCACAAGTGGGAAATGATGTCCAGATTTATGAGATTCGAAACAAAGTTCATGGTTTGAAGCAAGAAGAGATGACAATCTCGCAGTATTTTTCTAAGTTGAATGGCTTGTGGCATGAAAATCTTGACTATTATCAAGATTTTCAGGCTGATTGTACTAGAGATGCAGTCAAATTTTAGAAACTGCTTGCAAAAGAAAGGGTCTATGATTTCTTGGCCGAATATTGAACAATGAATTTGATCAGATTAGAGTTCATGTTCTGGGTAAGACCCCTTTCCCTTTCTTGAGGAAGCATACTCTATGTTCAGCAGGAAGAGAGCAGACGCAATACCATGCTCTATATCCACAGGTTGAAAAATCTGGTTTGGTAGCAGCTAGTGATTCATCTGAGCAGCTGAAGACCCAAAGTTCTAATAAGGATCATGTACGATGTGATTATTGTGGAAACCACGTCATACTAAAGAGACTTGCTGGAAGTTACATGGACGCCCAATGAGAGGTCGTGGAGGCAAACGAGTTAATTCTACTCGGGCAAATTTGTCTGAAACTATAACAACTCCTGAGATGACTCCCTCTGACTTCTTTTTCCTGATGAGATTCAGTATCTCAAGCGTCTGATGTCTCATAAAGAATCTTCCTCCGGTGCCAAATCCAACTTTGTGCAGTCAGGTAATGCTTTTTCTGCTACCCTTGATACTAATCATTGGATTATTGATTCTGGTGCGAATAGACACATGACGGGCTCCTCAAAAAATCTTCTTGAATACTCACCATGTTTAACTAAGGACAATGTCCGAATAGCCGATGGCTCTTTTACCCAGTTTCTGGAACAGGTTCTGTTTTCTGTACTCCCATATCAAACTATCCTCTGTGCTTCATGTCCCTCAATTTCCTGTCAATCTGTTATCTGTCAGTACACTTACAAAAAATCTCAACTGTAAAATTGAGTTTTTTCCTGATCATTGTGTCTTTCAGGATCTTCAAACAGGGAAGAGGATTGGCAGTGGTAGATTGCACGATGGCTTATATATGTTGGATGAAAGTCAAGGATCTAGTCTCCAACAGGTTTTTTATGGGGAAAATAAAGATGTTAATCAAGAAATCTTGCAATGGCACAGGCGTTTGGGACATCCCTCCTTTTTTGTGTTAAGTAAATTATTTCCTAGTTTGTTTTCAAAGACTCAGTTTGATTCATTAGTTTGTGATCCTTGCGAATATGCAAAACATTCTCGAAACTCTTATCCTTTGATTAATAATAAAAGCCAGTTTCCTTTCATGACTATTCACTCTGATGTTTGGGGTCCTACTCAGACTACTTCCTTGTCTGGTAATCGATGGTTTGTCACTTTTATTGATTGTTGCACCAGGATGACTTGGGTCTATTTACTTAAGGCTAAGAGTGATGTGTTTTCTTGCTTTCAGTCTTTTCATAAGATGGTTTGCACCCAATTTGATGCTAAAATAAAAATTCTTAGGACTGATAATGGCACTGAATACATGAATGAAAGATTTGATTCTTATTTAGGTCACATGGGATAATTCATCAAACTAGTTGTCCTTATACAAGTGCACAGAATGGGGTAGCTGAGAGGAAGAATCGGCATCTTTTGGAAGTTGCTAGGTCTCTTATGTTTACCATGAATCTTCCTAAGCCTTACTGGGGAAATGCAATTCTAGTTGCTGCATATCTGATCAACCGAATGCCTCTTAGGTCCTTAACTACAAGAGTCCTTTAGAAACCTTAACAGGACATAACACATACACTGTCCCTCCAAAGGTATTTGGATGTGTTTGTTTTGTTCATACTAAGGATGCTGGGAAACTAGATCCAAGAGCCCTTAGTGTGTGTTTATTGGGTACTCACCGACACAAAAAGGTTACAGATGCTATCCCCTCCATCTAGGAAGTATTTTGTGAGTATGGATGTTACTTTCAGAGAAACTGAACCTTACTACAATCCAACTCCATCATCTCTTCAGGGGAGAATAATGCAAAGGAAGAGATGATACCTAGTACTGTGACCCTCATTGATCTTACCCCAAGAAAAAGTGATGATCAGAAGGAGACTATAATCCAGGGGAGAAAATTGGACGTTTGATAAACCTGATTTGAAGAGGTACTCAAGGAGAAACAAACATAACAGAAGAAGTCATCGTGCAACCTACTCTCTGCTGCCAAGAATCATCCTCTTCTGGTGAGTTATTTTTTGATGATTTAGATAAACCTATTTCTCAAAAAAAGAGAGCCTGTACTAAACATCCCATTTCTAATTTTGTTTCCTATGATTCTTTATCTCCCACCTATAGAGGTTTTGCCTTGTCCATTTCGTCTGTGTCTATTCCACAGGATTGGAAGGAAGCACTCAATGATCCAAAATGGAAGGGAGCAATGATTGAAGAAATGAAAGCCTTGACTAAGAATGAGACTTGGGAGCTTGTTACCTCTCCACCTGGAAAGAAACTGGTAGGCTGCAAATGGGTGTTTACTGTAAAACACAAAGCTGATGGATCAATTGATAGGTTCAAAGCTAGATTGGTGGCTAAAGGATTCACTCAAACCTATGGGGTAGACTACAGGAAACTTTTGCTCCAGTAGCAAAAATGAACACAATCAGAATCTTGTTATCATGTGCAGCCAATCTTGATTGGGATTTACAGCAGTTTGATGTGAAAAATGCCTTTCTACATGGAGATTTAGAAGAAGTGTATATGGAGATCCCTCCTGGATTTGATACTGAAACAACACATGGGAAAGTATGCAGACTGAAAAAGGCATTATATGGATTAAAGCAATCTCCTAGAGCATGGTTCGACAGATTCAGCAAAGCCATGACTTCTTTCGGCTATCAACAGAGCAATGCAGATCATACTCTATTTATTAAACATAACAAGGGTAAAATTACTATTCTCATAGTTTATGTTGATGACATAGTAATGACAGGAGATGATGAAAAGGAGATGCTCGATTGAAGAAACTTTTGGCCCAGGAATTTGAAATCAAGGATCTGGGAAAACTGCAATATTTCTTAGGAATTGAAGTTGCCAGATCAAAGAAAGGTATCTTCATTTCTCAGAGAAAATATATTCTGGATCTCCTGGAAGAAACTGGCATGTTGGGTAAGCCAGCTGAATCTCCTATTGAAAACAACCACAAGCTACAAGTTGGAATTGGTGATGCAGTTGATTTAGGGAGATATCAGAGATTGGTGGAAGACTGATATATCTCTCACACTAGACCCGACATTGCATATGCAGTCAGTCTAGTGAGTCAATTTATGCATGATCCACGAGAATCACACATGCAAGCAGTATTTCGCATCTTGAGATATCTGAAGTCTGCTCCCGGAAAAGGACTGCTATTTGCCAAACATGGTCACCTTCAGATAGAATGCTTTACAGATGCAGATTGGGCTGGATCTCCAAGTGATAGAAGATCCACCACTGGCTACTGTACTTTTGTAGGAGGAAATCTAGTAACATGGAGGAGCAAGAAACAAAATGTAGTTGCTCGATCAAGTGCTGAAGCAGAATACAGAGCTATGGCTCAAGGGGTTTGTGAGCTTCTGTGGGTACAGAAGATATTAGAAGAATTAAGTCTATCGAGCAAAGATACACTGTCCTTGTATTGTGACAATAAAGCTGCTATTAATATAGCACAAAATCCAGTTCAACATGATAGAACCAAGCACATAGAGATTGATCGACACTTCATCAAAGAAATTGAATAATGGTGCCTTGAATTTACATCATGTGACATCTGATAAGCAACTGGCTGATGTGTTTACTAAAGGGTTGTGTCACAGGACCTATCATACTTTAGTTTGCAAGTTGGGCATGTGTGATATCTATGCTCCAACTTGAGGGGAGTGTTGACATACGTGTAATATTATTAGTGTTATATTTCCTATAACAATGTAATTAATAGTATGGTAGGTAAGGTAGACCAATAGTCACAAGTTTTTTGTATAAATAGATGTATTCTTGTACAAATTATATATGAAAAATACTTCTCAAATACTTTCTAATTTCATCAGTTTATAACCAAGCGAAACCCAAAATAATATCAATCCCTCCCAATTCTAAAACATAACATGATACTGCAACATTGAGCTCATTAATTTGCAGTTTTAGATCCCGACATAAGCCCATGGATTGAATAGAATGGTCATCTCCTAGTTTAATAGAAAATGGCAAAGTAGTACTTGTAGTGCCAACCGTTGTACCAACCATGTTGATACAAAATTGTGACTTGCCCCATCGTTCATTAATATAATAACTTCCTGGTTCATCAATGACCCCTGAAACTTCATTGTCTTTGGCCCATTAAATCCGTTTATAGCGACTAATGATAATTCAATGCTAGGATCAGTCATCTCATAAGAATTTGTCTGAGATCTAACAGCTTGATTTCCATTTTCTACCCATTCCTCAAATATTCCATCACTTACATCCTCAAGAATTATGATCCGTAAAGTTTTGTTGGGACATTTGTGATTAGGATTGTATGGTTGATCACAATGAAAACGTATGCCTCTTTTCTTCTTATCTAAATATTCAGAGTAAAACAATTGTTTAGTGGTTTTTCCTCCACTCATTCGTGATCCCCCAGCACTAGCGACACTGGAATCAGCATTGAAACTCGCTGTAGGTTGAGTCACTGTCTTAGCTCCATTCATTTTTTTTTATCAAACCACGAACTGCCTCCCTGACCATTATTATAAGAATGCCATGAAGTGGATTGCACTTCAGAATAAGAAGGTGTGGATGTATATCAATTTCGCATTTGTGACACTACACCATAACTATGAATGGTAGGGGATACTCTCGATGAAACACTATCATTTCGAAAAGTTCTTCCTGATTCAACAAAATTATTCGCATGTGATAAAAATATGCCATGTGCAAATTCTTTCTCAATATTCAAGGATAACTCAATAGCTTCAGCAAGAGATAAGAGGTTTCATAGTTTTTACCCGCATTAGAATATCCTCTCGCAAACCTCCAAGAAAATACCCTAGCAATTGTAATTCTGTCATTTCAGGTGCTTGAGAGTTAATAACCTCAAAATCTTCAATATAAGTAGCTACTGAAGTGGTTTGTCGAAGAGTTGACAAACTCCCATACGGATTGCTAGCTGATTGTCCACCATATCGTAACAATAGCTCTTGTTTCAATACTTCTAAGTCCAATTGAGGAATTCAACGCTTCAACATTTTTAACCAATAGACGGTTTGGCCTCACATATACATTGAAACTAATGGAACTTTCCAATTAGTTTTAGTTTGGTGGATGTCAAAATATTGTTTTGCTAGGTTTATCTAATACACCAGATCCGCTCCATCAAATTTCGGGATATTCACATTCTTAGCATTCTTTTGATACTCTGCATCACCTAATAAATCTTCACCAAAATCAATCGATATTTTTCCGTCCAACACCTATTCGCCTGTGTTCCTCACCGATGAGGACTCTATTGAACCTTTCATTGATTCTTTCCTTCTATGTTCTCTCCAAAGATCTTGAAGCATTGATTGAATACGAGTAATTGAGATGTCGAAGGTGCCAATTCTTTTATTGACATCGCTAATTTGATGATGCAACTCCAAAACACTCCCTCACATCTCTTCTCCAATCTCTCAAACTTCTTGCTCCAAAGAATCAACTCGTGTTTCCATTGTCGTCACTTTTTAGCCCAACCTTTCCCACAGACCGGTGCCAAATTGATATGTCCATAAGATAAGATCAAACAAGCGAAATCAAACAGCAAACGATCGAAAGATTGAAGCTTACCGAAATGAGGTTTCTTCAAGATTCCACAATCTCCAAACTAACTTCTGTGTTTTTCTACTCCTACCCCTCTATTCCTGTAGATAAAAACTATTTATACCTCTTGACTTCCACTAACTAATTTCCTAAAGTCCACATCAGCATACACCAAAAGATTAGAACACTACTCTACTACTGACACTCATAAGGACAACACAACACAATCTCTACTCTAAACATTACAGCATAACAAAACACAGCACATTAACACTATACAGCACACAACCACTCACACATCAATCTCTACTCTTAATTCTCCTACTATAGACCTTGAGAATGGGCCTTTGGACCCTCGGTAATGTATCAATAGGGAGGTAATTTAAGAAGTATCAAATCCCCCATTTCAAAGTGAATTTTCTTGATGGTGAACATCATATGTAGTTTTTATTTTGTTCTGGGCCTCCAATAACCTGTACCGTTCTTGGCCATGCTATCTCAGTCTTGTAAAGCCATATCAACTTGTGCAATCTTGAAAATTCTTGGAACACATGACCAGCAAACGTGGAGGTTTTTGTCCATAGACTACTTGAAATGGTGTCATCTTCAGTGTGGAGTGGTAGCTGGTATATAGCAATACTCAGCCCGTGAAACCCATTAGGTCCCCTTCTCTGGATGATCACTTGAGAAACATTGAAGGTACATCTCTATAGCCCAATTCACCTCTTTGTTTTTTCCATCACTTTGTGAGTGATAGGATGAACTAAAATACAATTTAGTCCGACTTAATTCGAAAAATTCTTTCCAAAATGCACTAGTGAAAGCCACGTCACTGTCACTTCCATTGTTTCTAGTCCTTGCAGCTTGAAGACATAGTTATAAAAGATCCATTGCTACAATTACTCCTGTATAGGGATGTTTAAGCGCTATAAAGTGGGCATACTTGGAGAGGCAAGTTGCTAATACCCTTCGAACAGATTTGCAATGCGAAGGAGGAAGTTAATCAATAAAGTTCATGGAAATATTGGACCACACTTGAACTGGAATTGGAAGTGGTTGCAAGAGTCCAGTAGGTTGCAAGTGTTCAAAGAATTTCATCATGTTTCTTTACTAAGAGGACCAGAGAAGAGTAGGGAGAATGACTTGGTACCTATAGGCTATATAGTATAACTGATATTCTGGGTAATGCCTAATCCTATAATTGCAATCCTACGATTGCAAGACCTGCTTGGTGGCACCTGTGGCTCTTGGAAAATGGAGAACTCCTGCAATAGCTACTGCAATTCACTGCAGTTTGGCTCTAGTTCAACACCATTCAGTCGAACCAACGGATGTTCCTTGGGTTGTTTACCTTAAATATTGGGTCTGTTTGGATGGTTTGTTTTTCTTCTATATCTGTATTTTTTTTTCAAAATAATATATGTAAATATGTCCGATTTACATTTATATTTTATTTATATTTGATCTATTTGATCTTTTAATGAGAATTGCCATCTTTTTTTTTTTATCTATATCTAATTCTTTATAAATAATTTTTTTTATCCATAAATATTTGATCTATCCAATTTACATTCATATTTTACTATATTTTATTTATTTGATCTTTTAATGAGAATTGCCATTTTTTTTTATTTATATCTAATTTTTTATAAATAATTTGTTAGGAAAAAGTGTCTGTATCTGTTATCTACCAACAAACAAACAGACCCATTGACTCGTCCGCCTTGCCACTCAAACCACATGTGTAGTTGGGAAAAGTTCCATTGAATTGGGCCAAGCTTCCTCAACTAATTCACTCCAAGAACCACGTCATATTCACACGATCTTGGCAAATAAAAATTTTGCAAAAATTTTTGTTTACCTGCTTTATGCAGAATTGATTGACATATTCCCTTGCTACTCTTCTCCATTCACAACTACCATTCGATTTTTCTTTGGTTTCAACGGGTAATTTCAATCTATCCCAAGTGGGGCATCTATAAAATAGCGAGTTCTACTTGAGTCCACTAAGATAAGGATATGGTTCCTGTTAATTGTTCCTTTCACTTGCAGAGTTTGAGAATTTGCGAAACTTGTAAGTGCATGTATGGATATTTCCAGATTCCTCAAGGCTTCCTCTTCATTTGACTGATAGGGTCTCTCTCTTCTATTTCCAATTTAGGGTTTCCTCTTCGGTCTCACTGGAGGTGTCTCTCTTCTATTTCCAATTTAAAAAGTTTCTTACACTCATACCCAACTGAATATGTGTCATCACAACTATAGCATAGCTCCCTTGCTTGCCATTCCTCCATCTTTGCTCTACTAAGGCGCTTAACAAAAGGAGTTTGTCTACTAGAATTTGTTGAACTTGCCCCCTTTCTTTGTCACAGTTTCTGACTTCTTCACAGCAGCCTCCTCTCCCTTGTAAAATCCTTGTGTTATGTGTCAGGCTCATTGCATATGCGAAGTCTCTTGGATGTTGCAATTGAACTTCAACCATGGTAGCCTCTTTTAGGCCACTGATATAAATGGAAACTTCCTATTGTGCTGTTAAAGGAGCTCATATTGATGCTGATATACAGCGATGCCACTGTTTGGTGCAATTTGACCAATTCACTTAAATGATTTCCCTTTAAGGGCAGTCCGAATTTCACGTGGCATTGTGCTTTGAACACCCCCACATCATGTTTGGCCTATCTGTGTAATTCCGTTAGTTCCTTTGACAACTATCAGATTTATCTTGTTAGTGCTTGCCATCCTGTCCAATCTAGCCTTTTGCTCGCATTCATGTTTAGTCCTTTTACGTTCCTTGTCAGCTTGATACATTCCCATAAATCCCTCAATTATTGCTGAAGATTGCATGAGTCACACTTTATACCTGGCTTTGGTACTACTATATTACAGGATCGGGTTTGAATTCGACTCTTCGGTGTGCTAAGGGTAAAATTGCCACTTAGTGCTTGCCTTTATTAACTTATTATCCTTGTTGGCCTATTTTTTGTTTGTGGATTGGAGGGCTTCTTAAGTGAAAACCCCGATCTCTAAACAAATAATAAGGAAAATTTTTTATGAAGAAATAGCTGATTATTTCTTCATTTTATTAATTTGCTGTCATAATACATGATATACAAAAAATAACTGTCATATGTGGAAGTACTCCACAGTTACAGTTGACATAAAAATAGGGGACAACTTAGTAGTGGTGCATATCTGCACTACGCATGTCAACTAACCACAAATAAAACCTAAGACAAAGATATCATACTGCTGCATACACATTATTAACAACACGCTCACAGCATACTGCCACACATACACTACTAAACAAATAGAATTTCATTCAGGTCTCCACTATTTTTCTCCTTTCTTTGCCTAATGTTTATATGTGTTGTAAAGGGCATTACATTCTGTTGGCCACTTGTTGAGGCTATGACATATGAATATCTAAGAGAATAATAATCTACCTTCATCATATTTGACCTTTTGTTATTTGTGTGTGCTGTGATGGATCAGTGTTGAACTCTTTTTTCTTTAGTTTTATATGTATTCTTCCTCAGGTGGGTGCAAATGGAGGTAACATCCCCTATTAGAACTGGCTATATTTCCAATTTCATAAGGACACATTACATAAACTGAATAGTTGATGGTTCCATTGAACAGTACTTTTTTCTGGAGCAATATTTCATCATTGGAAATATGGCAGGATGCTAATACGATGATTCAGCCTTTGATTTCTGAGAATGTTGTTTATGTAGGCCAAGAATAAATTTGATTTTGGTATAGATAAGCTCCCACTTGGTGCTGACAATGTCATCAAGAGAAGACATTGTATGATACTAAATGGACTAGTTCATTTTGATCCACTCATCTCTTCAGAATTCTTTGAATATATCCATATTTTTTGTTGATGAATATGGGCTATGAGTATCCTTAAAGCAAAATGGTGGTGTCTGGTAACTGATTTTTGCTGCTGTTAACCTTGTTTATCAGGATATAATATCTACACTAGATCTTGTGCGTGGAGATGTCATTGAGTTTCTACTCATCATTGCACCAATAGATTTTTCCTACCATCTTGCGCATAGTGCTTTTAAGGTGGCAGGAGAGTTCCAAGTTTCTGCTAGAGTTTGCATAGTGTGGCCTCATGATGCTGATACCTCAAAGGCACATAGCGAGGTGGCATTGGATCCCTGGAAGAATTACATAGACGTTCAAGAAGTCAAGAATTCACCAGATGCATCTTCTTGGTGGGATATTTGTCAGATGCCCCGTGAGGGAGCCATTCTGGTGAGGCCAGATGAGCACATTGGTTGGTGTGTCAGATCCCAAGTTCTCGGTGATCCCATCAAGGAAATGAAGAAGGTTTTTTCTGCTCTGCTAGGCTTCAAGTCGACATCCATATAGGAAAATCATGCAATAGACGTTCCTCAACGAGGGATAAGATTTGCTCCTTGTGATTGTCTTTTTTTTTTTCCTGACGGGGGATGTAGTTGCTGCACTTGTTTGGCTAGTTGTAGTTTTGGGAAATAATCTGCTCCTTTTTATTTTCATTTATTTTTTATTTTTTATTTTATTTCATTATTTTGGGGGAGCTGATGTCAAATTGTATCCATTTCACTCGAAATGACTTTACCCATCTATGTACTAATTGTGCTTAAAAAAGCATAGTGAAGTTTGAACATAGCGTCGCTGAGTTTTGGCTTCGCATTACATATCGAGCAATCTCCCTATTGGTAAAGGAACCACACCCCGCAAACAGGAGATCATAAAAGGAACATTGAAAAAAAAAAAAAGAAAAGAAAAGGACAAAGCAGTTTATATGTATAGGTCTATCAAGAGACATTTGCCGAATTAATCGTTAAAATGATTCTAGGATTAAGATCAGTTACATTGCTAAAGATTATTCTGCACATAAAAAAACTATGAAAGAATCATTAGAGGAACCCATCAATGCTCTCTTTATATTATTTATTTATTTAAAATCTTGTGCATGAATGCAGCTGGGGTTCCTTAAACTTCTGAGCTAGGAGATCAGCTAAGTGCCATGATTATAAAATGGCCAAAAGCTGCAGTAATGATTCCAAGCATTCCACCAGCAACAACCTGCAAATGTAGTAAAGTCCACAGTCAAGCAAGGCTATAAGCTTTGTTGCTCTGCGATAAGTGTGTTGGTTGCAGGGGATTGTGGACAAAGTTTAACTCTCTGTCACTAAGAAAACAACTTTACGTTGACAGATGAAAATTTAAGATTCATAAAACTCCACTGGCTGCCAGTTTCATAAAACATTGCGTAAATCAATTGCAGCGAAGAGATAAACAATACTGATTACAATGATCACTCATGATCTTGGGCACAATGAAGCTCAAACCAAATATACGGTTAGTCCAGTTGTATCATTAAAAAAGGAATTCAGAAGGGAATTTGCAGCATGATAAGTTGTATTGTCATTTGGTTCGTACTTTTAACATACAATGATGATTACAATAAACAACAGCAGAAATCACTTCCTAGAAGCAATCTGGCGATTGGCTTTATGCAAATGCCGTCATATATGGACTTAAAAATGCAAATCTGATAATAGAGGTGGTATTTTGTAGAAGCTATAGTGAACCTGAGCTGGAGTGTGGCCAAGGAGTTCACGCAGTGGCCTGCTCTCTGCAAGAGGATGCTCAGCCGGAAGTTCATATACAATTTGATTTAGTACCTGAAAAAAATGAAAAATCAAAGCATATATCAAGGTTATATCTCGTATTTCCCTAAAAAATAACCAATACCATATTGATGATCAGACACCAAATAAGTTGCTGTGTATGGGATTGTTATTGATATTGGAAACATGGAACTTACTAACTAACCTCTGCTTGGCGTCCAGCATGTAATCTTACTCCCGTTGCATCATACATCACCTGCACCAAAATCAAAATCTCTTTAGAAGCTTCTCTAGATCAATAGTGAAGAACAATCATACAATACTTGACTAGACAGCTAACAGTTCGAAGTCGTAGACAAAATGCTGAGACATAAGTCCATGAAACCAACAAATTTCCAGGAAGAAAAGGACATTGTCATTTAAGATCCACCATCATGCTACTGTTGTCCCTACTCAACTGATCTGACTGCTAATTAGTTGTAGGTTTTTTTTTTTTTTTTCAAATTGGGAAAGTGTAAGTGTAAAAGATTGAACAGGTTCCCTCAAATTAGATGGACGGAGACAATATTACAGCTTCTCATATGCCAATACCGAAATGAACAGGAAAAGGATCATACCAAAGATGCTAAGACCAATGCGGTCGCAAAGAGGGGTCCTCCAAAACCTTCCTGAAACCCTATGGCAGCTGCAAGGGCAGCTACCGATGCCGAATGGGCTGATGGCATTCCTCCCGAACCAACAAGTTGCTTGAGATCCCATTGCCTTTCCCTGTACCTGCAAATCTAGGAAACTTAAGACTCTTAGGATATACAACAAATATAGTCACTGCAACGATCTATATACCAATTTGTTTGAAACATCTTATACAAAAGAAATGTGTTAACACAAATAAAGATCCTTTATCAACTGAAGTGAAGGCTCCATTTTGGCGATACCGCCCCTGCAAAATATTTGTGGTCTTTACATACCCATGATTTCAGCATATGACTAAATAATTTGCTTAGCATTAAAAGGGCAAAGCAACCAATCCACATTGCTTTAATCAGTAACCAAAAAATTTCACTCATACAACAACACATTCTTCCGTTCATAATACATTTTGAATATATGCCTGTCCCTTTCACGGAATCTTTAAGGATGACAAAATACACAATTGCCAGTCAGCAATTGCACAAGATGATCACAAAAATGAGATCCCTCTTTAATCGAATCGGACCAAGCCAAAACAAACAACTATGGACTACGTATAGAAAAAAGAAGTATCAATACCAGGAAGTAAAGAACTTAATGGATTGAGCAATCGTAAAAGCAATAAGAGCTGATATTAGTGGGTAATTCATGAAGATTGAATTAGACGGTGAAGATGAATAAGAAGACCAAGAGGAGGTAGCTGATGATGTCACGGAGGGTCGGATCAAAGATCCAGATGTTGTTAAGGCATCAATCCCCGCCAAATTCTTGATTTTTGATTAAAACCCAATTCAGTGGTTGTAGTTGTCAATGGTGTCAAGGAAAGAGATTGTTCTTTTTTTTTTTAATATTCTTTTTTCTTGTTTTGGTTGTGTCTTCTTGGTCTTTTTAACTGAAATGGATGTGTCGTGTTTTGGTATCGTCATGTCTGTTCTCGTTTTATGAATTTAAGAATTATGAATGAACCAACCTAACGGTCTTTCCATTTATTATAATTTGACTGGGCTTCTTCTATCACTGGACTCTTCTCCCTCCATGTTTCCCATTTGGAATTTGCACCTCCTAGTCTATTATTTCAAAATTTCCTTTTTTGTAGGAATCCTCCTATTCTTTCTCTCCCTTTTCCTTTCAACTTTTAAAACCTTATTTTCTTTTGCAATAATCTCTTATATTTCATTTTCTTGTGCAAGAGTTCTATACTGGAAAGCGATTACTGCGTCATTAGTTGGCAATTGCAAATAGATTGACACAGTTAGGAGCATGCTAAATAAAAAAAAAAAAAAAAAGTTAAATGCAAAAACCCCTAGACTTAGGAATAGGGAGGATTGATTCTCTAAACATAAAAAAGTATGGTTTTTGATTCCAATAACCATAAAATATTTGCAAATAAAAATAATTTGTACTTTTTTCCGTCAAAAAAGTATAAAATCGTACTGTTCCAAGCATACATTTTTGAATGAAAAAATTTACAAAAAATGTATGGCATAGGAAGAAAAAAGGATGTGATGTTTATTTGTAAATTATTATAGTTATGGAACCCTTAAAGTTTAGGGGTATTTTTGTATTTTTCCTAAAAAAATATTATATAAACCACATGGAATAATACGTGATTATATATATATATATATATATAAAAGTATGGATAAAAAATTAGTAGTTCTATATATTTGTAATATTGAAATGAATTCAATGCTAAATAATGAGATGAATATAACTAATCAACACAAATTATCAGATTGGACGAGTAAAGGGAAATGGGAAGATGATGAATGAAGTCATAAATGAATATTATTCAATATTTTGAAAGCTTTTTTTTGGCCCCTATTTTTAAATTGAGGTAAAATATGAAAAAAAAAAAAGAAGAAAAAGATGGAGACGTATATTTTCCATTATTCTTTCAACATGAGAAAAAACAAAAAAGAGACACCTATAAAATTACCATCCTTATATTCTATGAATTTATAATTCATGGAAGAAATTTTTAGACAGATAGAACTAGTTGTACCATCTTTTCTTTCTCTTTCTCTTTCTCTTCTTCCTCTTTTTCTTTTTCATTTTCTTCTTTTATTTTTTTTAACATGGAGAATTATATATTTTATTACTTTGTATATAACAAGAAGAGCAGAATGATATAAAATAGAGAGATAGTTCAAAACAAAGAAAACGATTCAACCTTTTTTATACATACATTTACCAAACAAAGAAACGAGATACTTTCTTTCACCCTCATTTCTCTTCGATTTCCTTTCCATCTACCTTTCTCCATATTTTGCCAAATAACATGGAAATCTAAACCCAAGGACAGATTGACTCTAACCTAAGACCAACCCAACAAACCTAGATTTGGAATGGGCAGGTCTAGCTACTTCCACCGTATTGGGAAGAAAGGGGAAAAAAAAATACAAACGTGTAGTTCAATGCCATTAAATTAATAATATTAAAAATTAAACTTTTTATCATGTGAATTGAAAAAAATTATTTCCCATTAACAATAGTAAATTTGTTCCTGCTAACAATATGACAAATAAATGCCTTTTTAAATGGGTTTAGTTTATATAAAATTCTACTAAAAGTAAAATATCATTCCTTAATAATACACAACTAGTTTTTGTCTTTTAATTTTCTAAAGCCATTAGTACTATGTCTGGTATTATTAATGTTAGAGCATTGATAATGTTAGAATTCAAGTTGGATATATTTGTAGATAAATAAATGCATATCTTTAAACAAACTAATGACTTCATGGTTTTTGCATTCAAGTTTTCTTTTATGTTTGAAGATTAAATTATTTTAATTTTTTTTTGTTCAAATTGTTACTTAAAATTTAAAATTAAACTGAAAAAGGTAAAGGTGATTCACAAGTCTACTTAGAACTGTGATTCACTAGCTACTTCAACTATCCTGAAACTAGAATGGAATAAGCGAATTCCAATTTTGGAATCGGGATTTGCCACTTCTAAAATTTAGTTTCATGTTAGATCAAATCAGGCTTACCTTTATGGCCCTCATGAGGAAAAGTAATATATTTTATAAATCAACAGAGTCAATACTATATTAAGATTAGCATTATGCTAAATGAACATTAAGGGGAGCCATGTTAGATCAGATTGGGCTTACCTTTATGGCCCTCGTGGAGGAAAAGTAAGATGGTTCATAAATTAGCATAGCTAATACTAAATTAAGATTAGTATTATGCTAAATAAACAATAAAAGGAGCCATAAAACATTCCGACAAGGTTGTCAAACTTGCTATTTTACTATTTAGTGAATGTATAGAATCAATAGAATTATATAAATCGTGCGAAATTAATAAAATCATAAATATATAGAATCGTACACCTATATCTATGATTCAACCTACAGTTTACATTCAAATAATTTTACATCTATTTTTATTAAAAAAACATATAAAATCATAAACTTATAAAATTATATATTTAACTTGCGATTTTAACAACTATGATTCTTGGTGTCACGGTCGTGGGTTTCCCCAAGCACAAGTGGACCATGTGGTGCAAACTATTTGGTTGCTACTGTAATAAGAAATCCAAATCTCAATTCAATTTAGGTCGATAAAAGGCCTATAGATTTGTAAGCAACAAACAAACAATAGAATAAAGCCAACTTAAGCAACATAGACATGAGTAAGAATCAAAATGCACATCTCAATATATAAGACTAAAATAATGTGTTCACATGGAAGTATGTAATCATGTATTCCTTAATCATGGTCGACCAAGTAGTGAGTAAAAGCTCAAATCCTCAAGAGCACTTATAGTCCTTTTATGGGATTAATAAGAGGAGACATTGAATTCCTTGAATAAGGATCACCCTAAAAATAAAAATATTTATTCTAGAAAATTACAAAAAGATGCCCCTTTATGATACGTAATTTATAAAGCGAATGATGTCCTACTATTATATAAGTGCAATAAAGTTGGACCCTAATACCATTCCCCACTCAAGTCTATTGACGTTTGTAAACGTGAATTGGATCTTGACCTTAGTGATTGAGATTTCCTACATGGTGCATAGACTCTCTGTTTGATAATGGCAAGAGATTTTTTTCTATCTTGTAGCTGTTGTCTTCTCCTTCATGATCTCTTAATTTCTTCATTTGGTTGGAAGCCTTTCAGTATAGACTTTAGTAATTGTTGCATTTCACATGATCCAACTCAAAGATTTTTATCATGTTATGCTGTAGTAGCAGAAGTAACTGTAGTTAGATGAGATTAAACCATGATACAAGTAGTGAAGTTTAGTTAATATTTCTATAAGTTAATTAGACTATGATACACGTTTATAGGCATCCCAACCCAGCCTAACCGAGGTTAGGTTGACCTGCCAGAGCATATGTATGACATTTATAAGGCATTGAAAAAGCTCAAGGAATAAAACAATCTTTGAACTTACTTTTGACATAACTCAACAGGTTGGTAAGTTATAGTTAGAGGTGTGCATATAGGCTTGGCGAGCCGAGCCAAGCTAGCCAGCGGGTTAAACTAGTTGGGCTTATTTAATCTGCTTTAAACGAGCCAGATTTTCTTGGTTTAGGCTTAGCTTGCTTTGTCTGACGGCCTAAACAGGCCAACCCGCCAACCAAAATAAATTATTTTATTATTTTTCAAATTTTATTTTTTAATGTTAATTTATGTGAAAATTGGAATATCTATATATTTATAGTTTTATATATATCAATGATTAAATGAAATATGGGTAAATAATTATAATTCAATTAAAATTTAATTTTTTTGTCATATCCTCTGTGCCCTGTTTGCTCTAATTCCATACAAAGATAATCTAGAGCTCTCGATATTTATGTTTATCCCTTTTTTAAAATTGATCATGTGAATATTTTTGGGTGATATTGTATTTTTGTGTTTAGTTATGTTTATTATGTTTATTTGGATGCTTAAGTGCATATGTTATGGGCAATTAAAGGATCTTGAGTGTTTATTCAATGGTTTGAATTTGTATTTTAGAATTTAAGGATATGAAGCTTGTCTTCTTACTTTGTGCCTTACACGAGCTTTAAAGGAGGAATGGAATCATGGAAGAGTGTGGTCGGATGGAGTGTAGTCAAGATACCTGAATATGGTGTAGCTTTGTTTTAATGTTGCTACAACATTCAATTGCATGATATTTTAGAGTTTAATAGGAAGGGAAGTTTATTAAATGATACTTCTTGGCTAGGAGTAGGAAATGAATATGGTTTTAGCTTTTGTTTTGGTTAGTAGATTGATCAATTAAGTGAAGCTTTTAGTAAACATGATTACCAAGTGTTCTGCTCTTGATCATCTAAAGTTGAGCTAGATATCATTGGACCACTTGAGTGAATAATTTGAATTATTATTAAAAATGTTCATGTAGTTTCCTAAACTTTATTACAGGTGTTCAAAATTTATTTATTTGTTTTATTTTTAATTTTTTATATTTTTTAGGCTCGTGGGTTAGCCCAACCTGTCATAGTCTAGCCCCTTTTAGCCCCACATGAGTTAAACGGGTTGGGCTAATTTGACTTGCTTTTAAATGAGAATTGAAAATTGGTCACGAACCTTTTTTAAAGTAGATCAACGGGCCGACCCGTACGCCCAGCTCTAGTTATAGTTTGGCAAAGCTAATCTCTTTATCATTTCAAGCATACCCTGGAAGATCATGAAACATGTTTTCATGGGGAGTTATGTTCCCCTAAATTCTCAAGGATAAATGTCTCATCAAAGACAACTACTATAACAATTATCGAGGCTAATTATAACTACCTACAATAACTACTCCTAATGGTACCTGAGGGGCCTTGTATGGTATCTAAACTCTTGTTGCACCCATTCTACTGCCAACTTAAACACTAGAGTGACAACTCTACGTAACTCTATGAGTCACCAAAGTTTATTGCTGTTTGCAAGTCTCTTAAGTGAAGTTCAAGGCAATCTTAGCTTGTTTCTTTTGCGATCCTTTTTCAATAAAGATCTAAGATAAGTATTTAATATTTTTTTGGGGAATCTTTCTCTTAATCCACCTTTGATACTTGTTATTTTACTATTATTTTACCATTAAGTTTGTTTGTTGACTACCACTCACTAAAATGCTGCTCAAGAAACTACTAGTTAGGTAGTTGGACCTTCTAATGTTAATCCTCATACTATTGATACAATGGTTGAGAAGCATTAACACTTTCCCTACCTAGAAGCCAATATTTAACAACTAGCTATGTAGGATAAAGTATTGCTTTAGAACAATGGAGAGAATGTGGAACAAAAGCGAAAGTTCTAAGAATGGATCACTGGGTTTCAATAAGTAAAGGACCATGTGAATGATGAACATAAGTTTGTCAATTTACCCTAGACTCTCAAGCACAATTTGTTGGTAATTATCATTATGTTCTTGTTCACTTAGACCAGCCTATTGGATCCCACGTGCTTGTTAATTCATGCATGCATGTAGCACTTAGTAATCAAGTTATACCTTTAGTCTTTTGAGATGAGGAAGCAACTTAATGATTTGAATGTGGATGACCTAGTGGAAGTCATCAAGAAACTCTCGAACTTGAAGGAGGGTAAGAAGAGTGTCCCTTCCATTAAGCCTTATACTATGAAAACTCTATTTATCCAAACTATTTAGGACGAAAATTTACCACTAGGCTTCACATTGCCATACTTGGAAACCTATGATGGCACTAGTGATGGATGACTCATTTTCATACATATATATTATAAAGGATATTTTGCAATTATTTAATGTTAGTAGAGGAATATTAACAATTATTATTTGGTAATTTTTTAATTCATGGACAATTGAGAGAAGAAATGACAATATGAAGATAATTGGTTTATTTTGGAGATCGTTGAAGATTTTAAAGAATAAATCAATTATACGCCCTAAAGAAAATTTGTAAGAAGAATAATTGCAAATTATTGAAATATAATGAAGAATAATTGAAAGAATTATAAAAAATTCTTAAGGATTATAAAATTAGGTTTTTATAATAAGTAAGAGTGACCATGTTCTAGTTATGTACTTTTCATTAATATTCGTTGATATATTTCTGTAATTTTGAGTATTTTTACTATTTTATAAGTAATACTAGTGGTTCTTGAGAAAACTAGTGGAAAAAAGATTTTAGAAAGTAAGTTTCCAATATGAAGAAAGAAATATATGGAGGTGTATTAAAAGATTAATACAATGGTTTTATTTGTTCTCATATTCATTTTTTTCCTTTATTATTGTTTTTGCTATGAATATGATGAATTGTTATTGATTGATTATGAGTGGGTAATTGATTAATAATATCTAGGTGTGATAAAGAAGTAATGTCACAAATGGTACTTGAACTTCCGTAAAATATGCAATTAGATACCTGAATTTTGAAATTATTCAATTTAGTAGCTAAAGTTTGAAATGAATCAATTTAGTACTTAAGAAACTTTAAAATTAATCAATTTAGTATCTGAAAGATCTTGATGAAAGTATTATTGGCATGTACGAAAAGTTTTTTCAGGTACTAAATTGATCAACTTCAAAGTTCATATATCTTATTGCATATTTTGTTAAAGTTCAAGTATCATTTGTGACATTAACCTAAGTAGGAATGGTATGTTTTAATGGAAAGAATCTCATTATTCTAATATCTAATTATATGTGCTTATTGAATTATTCTTATTTGGTTGCATAAGTATACATTATTAAATATTATATAAAGTGGATAATATTTCATGTATATAATTAAACATGCATAATTAGATGAAGTCGCTTGTAATCTTGAGCATGGGACAACATAATTTTGCCAGATTAGGGTAAAACCTAAAAGAAAAATTCATAGCTTATTGATTGAAGTAATGTAATCTAAGTACATAATTAGGCTAGTTCCATTTAATTATTAGAGGATCTGTGATTGTGGGTTCAAGCCATCTCTCCCATAGTCAACAATAGAAATTTCTACAGTGTAAAAATAACAAGAAGAAATAAATTAAATTTGGTTTATTATTCATATAGGTGAATTTAATGGTGATTTATAGTGTCTAGGTTTGATTGAAGAATTGACATTAAATTTGATTGAATTAAGAGTAATAATACTATAATCTTACTTGTTTAGGTGAGATAATTTATAAATAGGTAAATAATGGTTGTACTAGTTTCCCTTAGAATCGACATTTGATTTATTTGGTATACTATAATATTATAGGTGTGTTAGCTTACCATGAATTAGTGATCTAAAGGATAATTTAGCTCACCATCAAAATGTGATTATGTTGCACTGGTTCAATGATTCAATTTATTGTGAGGCTTTTCTAAGCATGTAATGTAAGGCTGCTCAAACTTGGTATAGTAAGTTGTTAGCAAACTCCATTTCATCCTTTAGGGAGCTTGCTACATGTTTTAAATCTACTTCATGACAAAAAGGCCACCAAAGAGTGGTAACTTATCCCTTTATTTAATCAAGCAGAGGTCACAAGAAACTTTGCAAGATATGTGGTATGCTCCTTTAAAGCTGCCTATAAGATCCCTAATATTGACCAATTTTTTCATTGCATGTTGTTACCCATCGTTTACAGGGGTGGGGCATGATAGGTATTATTAGAAGTCCACAACTACAATGTTGTGCCCCTACCTCCTAAGATGAGGGGCAATCTAAGCTAACGTGACTCAAGGAAGTATTGTGACTATCATCAAGATCATCATCACAATACAACCAAGTGCTACCAATTGAAGAACGCCATTTTGGATGCCATTCAATGTGGTTTCTTAAAGGAGTACAACAAGTAATTAAAAAGGAAAGCAAGTCATGAGCTTGCCTACCATAGCTACTAGTAGTGGATACCTTAATATCCCTCTCAAAGGATGATCTTGAGGGAATTAAGATATCTCACTAGGATTGCTAGTGATGTGCCCTAGGCCATATGGATTCTATGCCATTTAAATGTTTATTATTTTATAATACAAGTCATTTTCTTTATCAAAGTTGTTATTGGCCTTTTTTCTTTGGTGAAAATTATTCCTTGAATAAATTCATTCCTTATGTTATTAAAGTATGTAACTTTAATAGTAAAACCATAAGGTAAGAAATGACTTTATTCTAAATCATCCTTAGTCGTTCATCATATGAAATACTAATGAATTAAGACTAGTATGTTGGTTGAATGATGATCATGTTTTACTGATCATGGAAATAAGATATCAATTCAGCACATAGATACATGTAAGAGTACATTGTATTGGAATGACCAAATATAAGAATATTATATGGATCAATGCAATAAGTATTTTTCATTGTAGTGTTATTCGAGTTGTTTGACCTAATGATACGATAGATTCCTACATAGCACATTCCATGTTTTGATTCTGTTCTTCATTATCTTTAATTGGATAATTATGAGACTATAATTGGACATGGAATAAGCCATGTAGAGGAATATGAGTGTTTGTGAAGGAATTTGTTCCTCTCATTAATTTGAGAGAGATATCTTTTAGGCCTCTTGATGAGTAAGACTAAGAAATGCATAGCCGTGCTCGAATGGATTGATGAGAAGTTATCAATATCATTTGTTTAAGTCAGTCATACTCTAGATTCAAGAAATATGTGATTAAACATTATAAAAGTATATTGATCCACACTTTATGTTTAATTATAAGATATCGTGTAACAAAAGGACTAAATAATTGACTTTTAATAGGTAGAGTTGAATCACCGATCTTTATTTAATTTGGGTAGGCATAATGTCTTGTTAGTGACCAATTATTTCTTGTAGGCTTAAAAGGTGTTTTAGGGCTACTGCCAATATTGAGTGGACCTACATGGTCACACATAAAGAATGAATCGATCGGATCATTGGTTATTTTAGATAACCATATCAGGAATTATATAATTATATATTATTCTTAATCAGATTAAGAATAATAAATAATTATTAAATAAAATTGTTATTTTATAAGATACATGTCGTTTTAATGGAGAAAACCCTAATAAGATTAGGGTAGGTAACCAACAGATACAACATCTTATAAATAGAAGGTGATTGTCACCTTTAGGGTTTAACTGACGCTTGCCGTCATATTAGAATTATAGAGAAATCCTATAACTAAAACGTGAGAGACCCTCTTGTGAGAAATTCCCAAAAATTTGGAATTGTTCCAATGTGCTAGTACACAGATAGAGATCCGATTAGAAATTCATTCGTGTGGATACAATAGAGGGTGTTCGCATTTGCAGCACCTATTGATCCGAAATTCCAAAGCTTCATAAAAGGTATATTGTAATCCCTTCTTTCTTGATTTAATTGAATCGTATGGATCCGCCTTGGAGTTTAAGTTTTAAAATAAAAAATAATAATTTATATTCCCCTGACATATCCATTTTTGGATCGTTAAATTCCCAACAAGGATACCTTCATCATTTCAGGTCATATTGCTAGATTTCATGTCAAGAAAGTCATGGTGAACACTATTAGCAATGCTGACATCAATTTTAACCATGCATATGTGCAGAAGGCTCCTAAGCTTAAGAAAACCTTGAAGTCATATGACCAATGTCTCTATAGTTTCAACAATCAACTTATTTAAGCTAAGGGTATTATTACCCTTCTAGTAAGGCTTAATGATAATGAGAATTTTACTAGTCACCAAGTAGATTTCCTTGTGGTGGACTACTAGTTGTGTTACAATGTCATCTTAGGTTAGCTTAGCTAGTATATCTTTAGAATGATCTCCTTACCCGTTTATTTGAAGGCTAAATTGTTTGTTGTGTAACACTTATATTTTACGTGTTGATTGTTTGTGATGGTGGCAAAAGTTAACACAGAGATGTGTCAGCTTAGGTAGAAGCTAAGGAGACAATGCGACTAAGACATTCGTGGTATGTAATAATCTTTGTTACTCTGATCAAGTTTTTTAGATTTAGTGGAACAAGTTTGTATAGAAAACGGGATACTAGCATGGAGTTAAAAGAGTGGACTAACACAAAAGATAGAACCACTATAAAAACTAAGCCAACTACACACCCCAACCCCACCCCGCGCGCGCCCGCCCCCCCCCCCCCCCCCCCCCCCCCCCCCCCCCCCCCCCCCCCCGCAACACTTCAATTCTATACTCTAATATTTCACTTTGATTTGTGCCTCTAATATTGTAACAAACATAATAATTAGATTAAATACTTAAACTAAGACCATAAATGCATTAAACAATTAAGAGGGATGATAATGCATTTTTAACATTACTCAAAGGTTTTTGAAAAATATTTCAAAGTAACGAATTCGTCCCCTCTTGATTTCTTATTCTTTGGGACCAACAATAATATTCATATTGTAATGAAAAAATCTAACAAATAATTTGAGAACTCTTGATAACTCCATCCTTAACTGAGTCTATATCATCCTAAAAACCATTTTGTAATAGGAGATAAAAATTAAATTCCTTACCATGATGCACATTCCTTTTTTCATAACCTTATTCAAAATGAGCATGGTGTTCATGTACTAAACCTTGTCACTAAAGTTGTGTGAATCGAAGAACAAGAGGACAAGAGTAATGAACACTTGATAACTTTGTTGTATAGCAAATAAAATCTGAAGAAAATGTTTAAATCTGCCTAATAACTTATATTTATAGGTCTTTAAACATTTGGACATTACACACAAACTTCATGAAATACCTTTGCATTAAATGCATTTCAACAACTATAAATTTTTATAGAGTCTGGACTAACTTGAAAAGCATTAGACTAACTTGTATTCCTTATTTCTTTCAAGATGTCTGATCATTAGATGGTTAGGACTACTTCAAGATGCATTTGATCAACTTGAACTTCCTAACTTTGTCAACATTCTATTCTTTAAATGCTTTGGACTCTTCTGAGTGTAGTTTGAACTTTTGGGTGCTTCTAGCATGTTGATTACTAAGTAGTTAAGAGTCTTCCTCGATTGGCTTAGAATATTAGGCACAACCTCTAGTTGTCAAGCGGAAAACACAAGCATAAGTCCAAACTCTTTCCACTTGTTAAATCACCATGCATAACTTGCACAACAACATAAGAAACATATGCATAAGTTTGAACTCTTTCAACTTTGTTCATATCGTTAGACACAAAACTTATTGAAACAAGTATTTAGCTAGTCCAAACTCTAAACTAACTTTCATAATTGATTTACTAGTTTATAATCAACACATCACTTTTAGTTTCATTAATTTAAGTAGTTCAAATTATCAAAAGCCTTTATATCATATTTTAAGAAATATTGCAAAATAATTGCAAATTAGATTTTGATCCAAACAATGGTTAATTATATTTATAGTTTTATCTTGTTAAAATTGTATATGAACCTTTCGGTTCGACAAAAAACATGATCATAGATAGATGGTTATATTATAAACAAGCCAAGAAACATATAAAGAAGGATATAAAAGGAAGTGAGAAAAGAAAATTAACTTGAATTGGGACTGAGTAAAATAGGAAACTAGATATCCTATGACACTCCTATTCTCACTAATACATACTTTTTGACCATCCATCCTAGCAAGATTTGTCTTGTTGTGATGTGTAAAGAAAATTGGATAAAGAGAAGAATAGAATAAAACTAAATAATAAGCTCTACCTTTTAATTAAAATCATATATAAAAATATAAAGATTGAATGTGAGAAATTGAATTGCTTGTCTAATAATTCATAATACTAACAAAGTACAATTAATAATTATCATATAAAACAACATATCAAGATGATGAATATGAGTTATAAATTTATATTAGGAATTGTAAAGTGATGTGGGATTGAGGATGACAAATTGCGAATGAGGTAAATAAACTTTGTCTACTTGTTTTTTTGTGCTCATAGGTTTAGTGATTGAAACTAATTAATGAATATTTACCCAATTAATTTTAATTGCTTGTGTTGTTGTGAAAGCCATTTGCAAAAATATCATAACATATGGGCCATGTTTGTTTTAAAAAGTTTTATGGGGATCTCGAACTAATCATATGATTTTTGTTAAAAGTTTAACATGTGCACCATTGATGCCTATGCTTGTATCTTGTGTTTCAGGGCAAAATACCATTTCTTGTGTTTTAAGGTTGAGCAGGTTATTCCTCTTTTTTATTTATTTTTAAGTTTTGGTGTGAGAATATTTGTGCCTACGAGTTCCCTAGATGTTTCTAGAGTTAGGGGGTTTTGAATCTATCATAATTTATTTTGATTTTTTTGGTTAATATATTATAATTAATTAATTTATTGGTAATGATAGAACATCATTGTACATATTTTATAATTGCTCAAATATATATTATGGGTGCTTTTTAAGATTTTAGTGCTTAATTAGTTTATATTTTGATTTAAGGACTATAAAGCTTATTTTGAGCTAAGGAAAATGACGTGATCAAATTTCATGCATTCTTAGAGTTAATTGAAAAAGAGATGAAGCTTGAATAAAGTGAGAAAGCCCATGAATATACCCTATATAATTAAGGTGTATTTTTAAGGAGAAATTGTGGAAGTAGGAGGATGCGCAGGTATAGGTGTATGCTCGTGCACTTAAGTTGTATACTACCTTCAAATATTGGAATCAAGTTATGAAATAAGAGAGATGCGTGAATGGAGTACAAACTCGTGTTTCATGGCCATGTACAATTTTGCCTTACTTCACTATTTGTACAAAGCCTTAAGCCTTATTGAGAGACTAGAAAAGACTATTGGAGAGGATTTTTGAAGAACTTTTGATGGCTTTAGATTTGAAGAATAAGCAACTAATATAACATTTTTTTTCCATTTGATTCAAAGGGTATTATTATAAATTATTTAGATTTATATTCCTCTTGTGTTTTTATGATTATTTATGTGGAAGTGTAAATCTATAATACTTTGACATGATGAACATTAGGAGAACTATGCAATTATTCTTTTAAGATGAACCCTAAAAGCTATTTCATGTATCCACCTTAATTGAGCATGAAAAAATATAGGAAATCTTTAGAAGTATGTAAATAAAGGTACTTCTAATTTAAAGAAAAATTACAACATTTTGAAAACTTACGTGGATGAATATTAATAAAGTAAAACAAGTAAAGAATGAAAAAAAATAGAAATAAAAAATAAACAAGATTATTGTAATCCATTGATAATGATTCATTTGATTGCAATTTACAAAACAACTTGATATAATTTCACCTTTTTTTTTTTTCTCAATTACTATTTTTTACAACTTTTGGAGAGAGAGGAATCGAATCCAAATCAATCCTAAGATTGGGATTGGTGGTCACGTCACCCATGTATGCGGTTTCATTTCTTATTTGAAATGCTAATGAAGACATACCAAATGGAAATAAAGAAAGGAAAACTAAGAATTATGCCACTTTTTAAAAATCTTTTGTAGTGCACTTGATCATAAATGTATGATGTGTTATTTATCATAAGAAGGTAGGAAATCAAGATAATTAATTTACTAACACATAGGAAGATACAAATCCTATAATGATCTAAAATTTCTTGTATCAAGGATCAATGATTGGTAACTATAGATCCCGGACCTGACTGCACACTCTTATTGCACATTTGTGGTTTCTTGGAATTGTAATGCAACGTGTGAGATTCATAAGAGATAAGATCATAATTTTTTATACGCGCCAGCCCTTTCTAGGTTAGGAAGGAAATTTATTGTTATGCCTGCATTACATTCCTTTGTGTATTCTAATGAGATTTTTATAATGTTTTGGATTTGGATAAATGGCAAAGAAATGGAAATTAAATATGAATCCCAAAGGACATGAATCATGCTAATAATTTTATTTGAAAATAAAATGCTTTTTGCCAACATTAGATGGGCAAATAAGCAGATAATTACATGTGTAATTAAACTTGTAGCTGTCCAGATGATCCATGAATTATAGTGTTTTTCAATACATTATAATTCCCAAATGAAACAATAGTACAATGATGCTATGTGATATGAATACGCACTGGCAACCATTATATTACAAATTGAGGATAATATGCTAGATGTTAAAAACCACTAAGTAAACTTGTTTTTGTCGGTTTGATGATGAAGAAACTAAAAAGTGATTCTTCATATGATGAATTTCATGTTACTTTTCAGCCCTAATTTAATATTTAAATAGTGCATCCTCGCTGTTCGAGATTGGGAAAATGTACTTATGAGAAGAATTTGTAGTCTTTTGATGAAAGGATAGCTGTCTTAGGCCACCAATTGGACCCAATATCATCAACAGCACACCAAAGATGATGCAGATCTGTAATACATAGAAAATAAAAAAGGATGTAGTGATGGTGTGGGACTAGACAGAATGAGAGTGGATATGGTAAGTTGACATTACCCAATTTAAGATCCAAGTAACACTAAACATCTTGGGTTTGTAGATGCAAAGCCACATAATACATGGAAGCTGTGAAATTGCCCAGAAAAGGTACAAACAATCAGTTTTTGAGCTGCTGATTTTTTATTATCATTAGAAACATGTTGAAAGTTATTTTTCTCTTTCATTTTTATAAGAGACAAGGTTGTAATTGGACATAAAATGTTAAAAGAAGAAAGATTATGTAGCTCATTGCTTACGTAGTATGTTGTTGGAGCAAGAGCCAATCCTCCAAAGAATCCAAGCAAGCTACCGAAGAAGGGGATCGCGATTCCTACAAACATTGTGAATGCTACAAGAAAGCGGAATTGGAATCAGTTTGATGGAAATAGAGGATTTTATTGAGCTTTTGGTCTTGTTGAAAAAGAGAGCTCTAATTTATAATCATGTTGAGCTAGCTTACCAACATATAGAGTACGTGTGATGAACCGAAGTTGGAAGTGGTTTCAATTTCATCTTCTTAACCAACAAGGTTTCAAGCATGTCGAAAACTGGCATTGCGTAAATCTAAAAATTTAGTATTGTAGAGGAATTAGAAAACAGCATAGTCTAAGAGGACACGAAGTAGGAAAGATTCAAAAACATAACAATTCGCACCTGGTAACTTCCAATGACATGGATCACAACAAACATGTTAGCAGCTGCAATAAGCCAGGCTGGTTTTTCAAGTGTAATAAGAATGCTGTCATCTACTGCATTCCCAAATATATAGTAACCAATGAGAGCAACAGGGAAGTAGCAGATTGCAACAACAATGTAAGCAAAAACGACTCCTTTCCACATGGGTTTCTTGGATGGTTTTTCAGGGGTAGAAGGAATTGTTGCTTGAATCTCCAACACCACATTATGACCAGCATATGCAAAAGCCACGTCTCCCAAAGCACTGAAGAAATTGAAGACAGCATCGGCTTTGGTCTTGGCTTTATATGAGTAGTCTACATCAGGTTGAACCCCCTTTTTAATAGAAGCTATCCAGGCAATAGATGAGTAACTGCATACAACAAAAAAGATAAATGAGAGGGCTAGTTGAGACTATGTAATGATGGCTTTTGGGGGAGAAGGATTCAGCTTAGAGAGAGCACGATTTACCTCAAAGACATGATTGCTGCGGCTAGGGATGACAGAAATGGAGTTGAAGTTGGGGAGGTGTGAGAGCACAAAGTGAATGGAGCAAAGATTATAATGAAGTACGAGGTCTTGATATCTTTGCAATCATGGCAAACCGTTTGATGAACTTTTTCAATGATTTTCCTCCCGTTACCATGTACACAATGTTGACTCCAACTTCAACAATCACCTGTTGAGGTACCACAATCCAGAGACCGAGCTTCTCACCAAAGGCATGCTGTCCCAGCTCATGGTATCGATCAAAACGCTTTCCAGGAACCATTTCGTGCATCTCAACCATTTGCCATAGGGTATACAAAGTGACAACCCATGATATTATGAGGATGGTGACTCCAGGACCCCTATATCATCAAAACACAAACATAAGGATGTCAATCTTCATTTCATCTGAAATTTTTACGCTGCATGTTATTTGTTGTTTTTACTTCTACATTCCCAAAATGGTCAAAAAAAATTGTTCTATAGGTAGTAATCCATGCAAAATGTTGAGAAAATGAATCTTTTAATTTGTCTTCTCTCAATTACAAGCATTTTATCCTTCAAATAAGTCGTTACACGTGTAATCAAAAGTTGAGGGATGACATTATATTGGTGTCTTTAGTATTTTAAAAAATCTATAAAATTTCAACCATTAGTTTATAAATTGAAGGAAATTAACTGAGGATAATTTAAAAAAAAAGGAAGAAAAAAAAACCAAAACCATATGAGATACATTCATTTCTATTCTCAACCATATAACTAATTGTTAATAATAGAAAAATAAATAAAAAAGGAAAAATTTCTTGCAAATTGTCTAAATAACACTTGCTTGGAAGATTTAAAAGGGGAAGACATCACTTTTTGTTGTTCACCATGATGATCAAACATATCATCTAAGACACATAGGTCATGTTTCAACTAGTAATATAAGCATACCATCCAAGTTCAGCCATGGCATAAGGAAGGCTGAGGACACCGGCCCCAACCATGGCAGTAACATTGTGAAATGCAGAATACCACCATTTTGCATTCCTAGACGACGTGATCGGAAGCCAATCGTTGATATCTTTCTCAGCCTGAGCATCTTTCCACGTCTGATCTTCTGCCATTTCTTTTGGCTTCCGATTATCCAACTTCAAAGCTCCTGTGAATTAAGGGGGAAGGAAATAATAACAACCCCTTATCCTTGGCACGATGCAGCTTTTCCTTCGAACCGTTTACCTGGATTTATAGTTATCCCGAATAAAAATCCAACCAAAAATAGAATCTTCCCTTTTTTTATAAGAATAGATGCCATCTCACAGGCATAAATGGCCACATATATCACATATCCATGAGCTGTTGATAACCTCCTAGTAATTGACATCCTAAAAAAAAAAAGCTGTTTTCGAAACCAATACTAAATCAAAGTTGTATGAAGATGGAAACTACAATACAATACACAGAATCACATATCAAGATTCCTAATCATTACATAATCAAAAGACCAACCAAACATAGCATCCTCCTTTTTCCAAGAACACATGCCATCTCAGAAGCTTAAAGTAGCCATATTTATCAACATAAATCCTTTTACAACCAATTATCCAATAGAGAGGAAAAAAGAAAAAAGAAAAAAAAAATACCACAGTATGATGAATCCAAGTTCTTATAAAATGGAAATTACAATAGATGCACAATATCCACATACCAAGTTCGTGGTCGTTCAATGTGGTATTCTAGCCATGCATTTCACTTATGTGAAATTCTCAACTATCCATAGAAATAGACGAGTGGCCTCTATTATGTAAAATTTTGTAGTACAAAAGAACAGGTAAGGTGCCCACCTTGGTAATGTATACTCCACTATTTAATACTTTTATCTTCACTATTATATTTATAACATCTCTATTCACAAGGACTAACCCAGGTTTAAAATGCAAGTGGAGACATCATCAATACTGCGGTATTATTACTACATGATATGTGATTGCAAGCAAAATACTTCAGTTTATACTGTTTGGATTATATGGTATATGAAATAATATAAGAGCACGGTCAACAAAACTATTTTACTTTCAATGTTCATGAAAAAATAAGATAAAAAAAAAAGGAAAAAAAAAAAAAACAAACAACAATAATTGTACCAATAATGCAAAAGCAAATTATATATAACTAAAAGAAAAGTTATAAGTAAAAGAAGACACAACAAGCTATAGAAATAAGAGCAATGATGGTTACAAATGGTTCGGTTTGTACGGTTTAGGGTTGTGCTGAATCCAAATACATTTAAAACAATTCAATTTAAACCATTAATAAACCAAACCGCTTTTAATGGTGCGGTTTTGAACTAAACATTTTCAAATGCAGATTATTTTGGTTCGGTTCGGTTAGAACTCCTTTTAAAAACATTTAGTTATAATAAATAATATTAATATCATTTAATTTTCATGAAAAAAAAAAAGGAAAATTGTATAGACATATTAGTCTTTTTAATGCTTTAAAAATTTTAGTCAAGAAAAATACTTTAAGAAGTTCTTTTTTCATTGTTATGTTAGTGCTTATAAAAACTAATGTACAAATAATAATAATAATAATAATAATAAACATGATTTTTACCTAAAATTTATAATTGAGGTCAATAGTGTATCCGACGAATCATGTTTGCTACTAAACATTCAATTGCATATTTCTCATGAATAGCAAATTAGTTGCAATTAACATATTTTTACTGTTCTAAATTCTATTATATCACTCATGTATATAGTGTTAGGACCCACCGCTTACCCTAGTACTTTTATCCACAAACCCTAAGTATTTAAACCTCTCTTCCTATCTCTTATCGCCTCTCTTCTTCCCAGTGTAAGGTACGAAACCCTAATCTCTTATTCTGTTACTTTCCAATCTTAACTACTATATTTCTTGTGTTTTTTGCTTCTAGGTTAACAAGATGCTACTCTTGATCTGTTCGAGCTAAATCTAGCTCCAGTACCAAAGGCAATTTCTAGGAAAGTTCTTGTAGCCCTTTTGTATCTTTTCTGTTTATTTATAGTGTTTATGTACATGATATTCTTGTTACATTTTGAGTGACTACTTGTTCTATTATGCTCTATTCTGTTATGATTTATAGTATTCTAGCTGGAACTCTAACTAAAAACAATTAAATGTAATAGTCTTCATCCAAGCTGGTGCTTTCCTATTTCTTTGTTGTCTTTCCATAATATTTATTTAAAAATATTAATGTAGTTAAAAAGTAATTTGCATTTCATAAATTAGAATAGAACCATAATTTCTTTTAAATCTTAAATTGAAATCTTACTCAAATCCTCTTCAAAGATGCATATAAATACAAGAATGGTATTAGAATTCAGAATTACGATTTCATTTGAAGTCTATTTTAACATACATACATACATACATACATACAACATACATACATACATACATACATACATACATACATACATGATATTATAATAAAATATTACATGTGATCATAATATTTAATGTTTAAGAGTAATAAATAAATAAAATGGCTCTTTTTTTTTTTTAATTTCTTTTAATGTGATTCGATTTGATTCGTGTTCAAACAGTTTGGTTCATTCGACCCTTCGAATGAAACCGTAACCATTTAAACTCTTCCTGAATCGAGTCGCAAATCAAACCGAAATATAAAAAACCACAAAAGGTTTGGTTCTGTCCAATAAACAACCATAGCTACAAATACGTTTGTGTAATGACAGTAGTAAATAGTATTTCTATTAAAAAAATTTAATTTATTTGACTATTATTCTTTCTCTTAAAAGTGATACCATTGCAGTTCAATAAGGAATAATCTTTGGTTTACTAAGGCTCTATAATAGTTGATGAGTATATTAAAAAGGAAAGCAATCCAATAGAAAAGTCCTTTATTATTGTTACTGTCTTTGTCCTAAAGAACAAGGTACGTCATTCATATTTTCAAATTAAAACTATTCATATGGTATGTCATAATTTTGAAGTCGGATTTCGATAAATTCAAATATGTAAAGTTTTTTTTTTTTTTTTGGCTTTTATTAATAAAAATTGGACTACACCAATCTATAAATTTACATAGTACAGTTAAATTACCTGAACTTTTCATATCTCAAAATGAATAAATTAATACATAAAAATCCTATTTCTTGGATGTTCCTGAGAATTAAATTGTAAGATAGATAAAAGTGAAAGAAATCAAATAATCAATAGGCATAATAAATTTAGAAAAAAGAACCAAAAGGGAAAGAAAATAAAAGCCAAACGTGAATACATTGATAGAAAAACTTGAATGTTACCATTTGTTACATTGTTCCTTTATTGCATGAGCTGTGAAACAGTAAAATCAACATTCATTGCAACATGGAAGGTATGTACGATGAGGTGTAGGAATTGGTATACTGGGATTTGGGCCATTCAAATATGACTCTTAAAAGTATTTTGCATGCATGGCCAACTAGCCTTTATCTTCCTTTTCCCATTTAGCACAAGTTTCATATTAACGTCTTGAAAGTGTTGGGGCTGTTTTTTTTAGATAGGGATGGCCACTGGCCAGAACCCCTATTGACCTGCCCCTGGACCTGTTACCGTATGTCTTAAAAAAGTTATAATTATCTACTACATACCATATGCGATAATCTAAATCTTTGAATGGTACTAATTTCATCATTTCTAATGTTTAACATTGTGACCATTATTTATAATAGGGATAATTAATTGCAAAAACATGTGTTTTTGTCTATTTATAAACATATGACTTGTATTAATATTTTTTAACACAAATTCATGATCTGGATTTCATGTAAAAGTGTATTAAGAAATACATGTTAGTGTCTTATTGGTTTGAAATATTTAATTTAATAAAAATATTATTCAATAAAATTAAATGAATAAAACATTTAAAATTATTTAAAGAACCAAAAAATTACAAAAAAATTATAAAATTAATTTTTTAAAAACCAGTAAGATATTGGCATGTGTTTTTTTAAAATTATTAAGTAATATTCACACTCTCAAAATTCAACTCAAACCACCTATTTATCAAAAAATTAATACAAATCATATATTTATAAATGAATCAAAACATAGGTAGGATTTTTGTAATTAACCCTATATAATATTATCCCTCATGAGATAGCATTCTATCTAGAATCGAAAAATCTCAATACTACCCTTTTGTGCTCCGGTCTTGATCTCATGTTATCGTTTTGATTGTTACAGGTATTAGCTGTTCGTACAAAGAGTAAATTGATTCTGTAATATACAAAGTAAATATAAGTGATAAGTATTCACAAGTTAGTAAATATTAAAAGGCCATTTATTGATGTTAGAAAATAAGTTAAGGTTGATCAATTATGCATTGAAACAAATTGGCATCAATTGGATCAATTTCATTATTTTCTACAATGAAGGCCGGCATTTTTGATGAAGAACGCTGCCGGCCTAGTTTTTAAATTGCCCGCGTACTCTGTAACAGACTGTACGCCGCCTCCTGGAGAATCTACGTGCGGCTTACAGACGGCGTAGGATGGGAACAGTAGCGTTTTTATTCACACTAGGAGGAAAGCTGTCGGCGTTCACTAGGGTTTCTTCTCAACACTGGCATGAAAGCCGCCGGCGTAGGGCAAAGATTTGCTGACGTATGAAGGGAGAATTTAAATTCTAGAAATTAAAGCCCCGACGAACGCTGTTGGCGTTTGTGTAAATTTGCCAGCGTATGGTGTAAGCCACAGATTTGCAGGTACGCCGCCAGCGTAGGGCCGGCGTATGACCAAATTTCTATAAATACGAGACGCAAAAAACATTTTTGACAGATTTTCTTTATATTATTTTCTCCTTCGTGTAAGAGAGTTTTGGAGTGTTCTTGGAGATTTATACTCGGAAAATCATCGGGAGAGTGTTTTTGATCCAAAGTAAGTAATCTTAACCTTCTCATTTAGATCTTATACAAATTTATACAAGATTCTTAGAGTTTGGTTGAACTTTTATATGAAGGTTTTTAGAGAAAAACCCTAGTACGTGTGAGATCAGTGAATTGGTGAATGCGAGATGGGTTTTAGTGATTCAAAATAGTAAGTAAATCTCCTCTATTATGGATTCCAACAAAATACGATTTAAACAATCCTTATATGTTCTTTATATTATGCGAATTAGGGTTTTGGTGAAAATATTTGGTGATTGTGGAATTTTGTGCAATTCTTCGTTATTCTTGAGGATAATTGTGGAGTTTGATCGGAATAGACAGTGCAATAACGGAGATTTCTAAATCAGGTTAGTGTAGATAGGTTGATTTATTTTAAGTTTGATTTATCTATGAATGTTGGTGATTTGATATATGTTGATATGTTACAGGTTGAGATTTGGAGTTGTTTGGTATCGGGTTTGGGAGTTTGAGAGTTTGGTGGTAGTGGTTGGTTGTGTTGTGGTTTGGTTTTCTAGTAGTTGTTGACAGTTGTTTTGAATAGTTTAAGTTATCTCCTGAATATAAAAGGTACGACCAATCCATTGTTTGTTGTATGTGCTTGTAGGTTAGAATTTTGTGAATGGATGTAGAAACAGAATTTGCATAATGAACTTAATAAATATCGGCTTAATAGTTGTCTACTTGATTGTGGTTGGCTTTGATCAATAGAGACTTGGCAGACAGTGTGAGGCACCCTGATGATCTTAGTGTGAGGTTGTCCCAAGTGGACTCGTGCTAAGATATGATTCCGGTAGAAATTAGGTGTTCAGGAATTGGGATGTTTGGGGAGTACCCACTCATCCATATATGTATATGATTACTTATTTTCAAAATCAATTGTTTATTTTTAAAGTAAAGTCTGAGTTATTCTGAGTTCAGGATTTATGTATACTAGATTCTGAACTGTGTAGTTTTGTTGGACTAAAATAGATAATAAACTGTTGTATGCATTTAGTTCAGTTGCATTTATTTATACATGTTATTTGTGCATAACCTTGTTTGAACTGGATTGGATATTATCGTACTGGGCTTCGCTGCTCATTCTGTTATATTTCAAGTGCAGGTGAAGATAGTGTAATATATGATCTATAGGGTTTTGATATCGTTTATGAGGATGGAGATGGCGTTAGCGATCCAGACTACCCTACTGATGACTAGTTGTATAGTCATAGATGACATAGGATGGATCAAAGAAGACTTTTTATGTTTGATTCATGTTTTGTTTATTGAATTTTTAAGTTATATTTGGAGTTTTATATGTGGTAATAGTTTTAGAGTATGGTTTGACTTGTTAACCTACAGTTATGTCAACAATGTCTAGTTTTCTGATTATGGAGATTTTATTCTTATCAGAATGTTTATTTATGAGGACCATATGTCTTTTTCTATACCTTGTGAGTTATACAGGTGTAATTCATGTTATTTGTGGAAAATAAAACCTTAGCGTGTCTTATTGAGAGAGGACACGTAGCGGGTTGTAATGCCAACAGGTTAGGGCGTTATAGATTCAATACTTAATTAATTACCAAGATATAATATAATATAGGGTTGAATACTATAACTCAAATTTGTATAAAAATTTAATTTAATATCTAAATTTTTAAGTGGTTAATATGATATTCAATCAAACTTTTTATAGCTAATTATATTTTCTCCCTATTGGACCCAAAAAAAAAAAAATATCTTCCTAATATGGATTACTTTGTTTGTTGGTGTGAAGACAAGACAATCTATTTGTGGTAGACGATATTGGAGAAGGTAGTAAAAAACTCAATGATAAGTCCGGTCGGGAAATACTGTAAATGGTGTTTTGCATATTAAATTGATCACCTCAATGTTTAAGAATCAAAATGAATTTTTATGTAAAGTTTATGTATGTCATTTTTACTATAATATAATAAGCAGACAACACATCTGCGATGCTTGTGGAAATAAAATAACCCAGCATATATAAATTAAATAGATATATTATTTTGATAGCTTGGAAGATGACAATCTTAATTAGTCCTAGAAATTAGGAAAATAATTATAAATCATAATTACAATTGTATTTTCTACAGGAAACTTCTTCATGTTGGGTAACTGCCAAGCATAAATATGGTTTCAGAGGTTTAGATCGGTATATAAACATATATGCTTAGGCTAAAAAAGAAAAAAACTATATCTATTCAACTCCTAGTTAATTCTACTCAAACCCTATTTAATTTCATGATTTCAGGGATACCAAAAATATTTTGCACCCATATCTTAAAAAAAGAAAATATTATACCTATTCAACTCCTATTTAATTCTATTCAAACCTTATTTAATTTTATGATTTCAAGGATACCAAAAATATTTTACGCAGAAAAGATTATGTCTATTCAACCCCTATTTAATTCTATTCAAATCCTATTTAATTTCATAATTTCAAGGATACCAAAAATATTTTATGCCCATATGCTAAAAAAGGAAAATACTATGGCTATTCAACCATTATTTAATTATAGTCAAACCCTATTTAATTTTCATGATTTCATGGATATGAAATATATTTTATGCCCATATGCTAAAAACATTATATTAAAAAAATTCACATTAAAAATATTTACACTACATCGAAGGTGGTGGTTTTGCTTTAATAATATAGATATAATATAATATAAAAACTATTTGGCAAAATATCCCCGTCAAAGCATTAGTTCCATTTGTATAATGAACACTGTTAAATTAATTACTAGTTATCAAATTTGGGGTAATATTTTTTTTTTGGTGTGTGGTTTTATATTAGATAATCTTACAATAATTACGATACTAAACCAATAATCCACTAAAATACTTTTCTATTTCAGTAGAAATCCCAGAAAATACTTTAATTTTCCAGAAATATATAGTTTTAGTCATCCATTCATAACTCTGTATTGGCGATTATCTTTATACTAAAATTGCATTTTCAGCACAATATTGCAAATCATTTATTAAATTTAAATATCATAATAATTAGGGTAGATGAAATGAAAATATTTCTAATATTGTTATCATGGTTGTTAAATTCGAAATTTTACTATTGACTAAAATATAAAATTGAAAATCAAACAAATCATACATAATTTGATAATCTATACATAAATTCATAATTTATAAAAAAATTTACACTCATATGATTTTACATCCATTTTAAATAAAAAAAAACTTATAAAATTTTAAACTCATAATCATATAATTGATTTGCTATTTTAACAACTATGAATGTTATAAATTTTTAGAAATTATTTCGAGTTGGGTTTGTCAAATATTTTGCTAAAAAGCTAATTTTTTCAACGAATTGATAAAGCTCCCAATTCATTCAAAATAAATATTATAGATATTAAAATTTGCAAATTTTTTAAACGGATTCATTTTATGTTAATTTTGCTCAAACATTATGTAACACGTATACAAATATTTAGCCACAGTTAACATCATTTGTGTCTTTGAAGTTGACTACAAATTTACGCATGACTAGTAAATTAAATAAAGAAAGTACCCTAAATCTCAACAAGTTTTTTAGATACCATGTTAACATAGGAATAAAATAATGGCAAGATAAATTTTTCCAAAATTAATTTTGCATTTAGTATTGGAAATGCACACAATGGTGCAAGAACTGGCTTCACGTTTGCTATGCAAACTCCATACAAATTAATTTTCCCATTATTTTTAAGTTCTTTTGAAATCTGTTATTAAGTTTCTTACTCTTATTCTTGTCATTTGTGTGTATTAATGAAGTCCCTAAGACGTATTTATAGGCCTTTAAGTTGTTTGAGATGGATAAATGTCAAATTGATGGTAAGGGCGTCAAGTACTTTTTTTTTTTGGTTATTTTATAATATATAAGTAACATTTTGTATTAAGTTCACGTTTTTCTGGCCACAATGATTTCTACTTTTCACTAATTTATTTATTAATTTTAGGTTATTTAAATATTTTAGGGCATAATTAATAGACATTTTAATTTTATTAACGTACTAATATTGTTCATATTTAATGTACTCTTTATGTAATTTTAAAAACAAAATCCGTATCTATTTTACAGGAAAATTTTATTCTCATCCGAATTTCTTTAATTCAATTAAATAAGTTATCTCTAAAGAACCCCTTTCTCTCCGAGCTTAATCTCAATTCTCCTATAATTGATAAATTATATAAGTTATTTTTATTTAAGAAAACATACTTTATAAGGTCACATCATTTAATTTTTCCAGCCTCATGGTAAAGTGACCTATGGGGAACTTTTTTGTGAAACCGGTCTAGTACCTTAAGGTGTGGGCTATCACATAAGCAATAGCTTTCGACCTTAAAAAAAATAAAAAATAAAACAAGAAAATCGGTTGTGCACCAACAATCACTGTTGAATTGATTATATTATAAGTGGGTCTTTGGACACCTCAATTAGTTTAATGAATCTTAAATTAGCATTAAACTAATTCCTTTTTGTCCACAGAAGCATCTTCTTGTGGTTACCAATATAGGAGGCTCTTTAGTTACTGTAAAGTGGTTCAATAAATCTTTCTCTCCGAAAATAGGATAGTTGTGAATAGACATCTCGTGGTTCCGGGGTGGGTTCGAACTGTGATTCGACTTGCCTAGCCTGGGTTCGAAAAAATTTGGACCCAAAAACTGCCCAATCATGAACTATGAACCGACGTCCACCAGGTTTAGAATCGTTAAATGGACAATAAAAAAAAAATTCCCAAATAAAGTTACATACTTCAAAATTAGAATCACATTTAAGCATAAACATTTCCTCCATTTAGCCATAATGTACTTATTTCGAAGTAAAAAAATTTTCATTTTTTCATTACAAAATGATGAACAAATTGAAAAAGACATAACAAACTTGCTTCACTACAATATAATATTGTTAGTGATGTAAGGGGGCCATTGTAACTTATCTCAATTACATGTGATTTAGGGAAAAAAAATATAACAATGCTAAATAGAAGTTATTTGATATTTTCTGATCGACTCGGAGATGTCTACGTATTTGCAATTTGGAATCAGACCATCGTAGTTCGTATATTATTTTATTTTTTCTTATAAAATCTTTAGTTTGTTTATTCATTTTAATTATAAATTTGAATGTCCACTTTAAGTGATTAATAATTTCGTACAAATCTTAAAAAAATAATTTGTGTCTAGAAATTTTTTTAACGGCTTTACCGACCTGTCTAATTTGGAAAACACTAATTTGGGATTTTATATTTTATGAACATAGTTTATTATAATATATATACTATATTTCTATCCTAATAAAATTATAACACCTACTCACCTCCGGTTTTGTTGGGGGTGCCCACTACAGTGCTTCCTGCTGAAGAGTTGTAATTACTGATGTATTCATCTTCCTCACTAGTCACCATAGCAATCTCTTGCAACCATCTTTCTGCTTTACTTCAACCGTCAATGTATGCAACCGCTTCTACCCTTATTGGTGTCATTTGTGCCTTACGGTCATCCAAGATATTACCTACACAACCGAACACCTGCTCTACCACAACAGTTGAGGTTGGAGCTGCAAGCACTTGTCTCCCAATACGAGATAGAATTAGGAATGTCCTTCTGTGTTGTTTCCACTACTCCAAAATGTCGAAGTCCTTAACATTGGCGTTATCATCGAACTCAAATTATGTGTTAAGGTTCGATCAAGTTCGATGCATTTGGTACTTCTGCTTCCATCTTTATACTTTTTTCATGCTTGTGACTGTGTCATTTCGAACAAATCTCCATCATCTGATACCAGTGTTTCATATGAGGTTTGGGAAGGAGTTTCCAAACCCTGACTTCCATATGTTTGACTAAATTGTTTGTACAACTTAATTAAAACATATTTTGTTTCTCTTACAACAGCAATATAATTAACAGAGTACATGTCCGCATCTTCTAACAAGGTGTCAATATTCTTGTCATACTCTTCCAGTAGACCACCAAAGCCTTTAAATCTGCAACATGGGTCTAATACTCATGCAACATTATATATCATTAGGATATGGCGATAGTAACAAAACCACTTCGTGTCATGTCCTGCACACTCATCTACAACATGCATCAAACTAGAATCTAGCTAATGTGCCTGCAATATTTAGTGTTTCTAACAAAAAAAGGTGAATAGTAAGGGTATACACCCAAGAAAATGTCTTCGTACAATCATAAAATACTTTCAATAAAGAAAGCAAATTAGTACATGCTAGCCATTCATTTGGATGCAATGACATGTTTGGCATATGCGTAAGAGCAAATTGCCACAACAAATTCTATAGTCAATTGTACTCATGAGAATTGAAAAACAGAGTTCTACTTGTGTATAACATCCTTTTTAAATTTCCTAAGCTTCATTCCTTATTGTAGACAAAATTTTTTCCATGCTCTATTTAATGATGAATGATCAGTCATGTAATCAATAGTCAATTTAATAGGTGAGTACCTTACTTTTAATGAGTCCAGTCCACTTTTAACACATAAATCAAGGATATGACATGTACATCTCTAATATGGAAAAACGTACCACCCATGTAGGTTCGCAAAGATTTTGAAGGTCACTTACACTTGCAGTATTTCTAATGCATTATCAAAGCCGATTGAATTTTTTTTTTTTTTGTTAAAAAACAGTTGGCAAGAATCTGGCTTATGGTTGAATATATATTTTGAGCAGTGTGTGCATCATTTTTTTTAATGCAATTAGACGTTTGTTTAATATCCACTAATCATCTATCCAGTGGCAAATGATACCCACATATGAATTCTCACTCTATCTGTCAGTCCAAATGTCAGAACAAATAAAAACACATGTATTAAGGTTACTGAAAATACCTCTTAGATCCAACTTACGGTCCCTATAAAGCTTTATGATGTGTCAATGTATCGTTGTCGCACCATATGATCGCACTTTGGATTCAGTGTGTCTTCGTGGCAATACCTCAAGTGGATATTGACTAGACCCCATAGTAAGGTGCATGCCTCTAATCATCTTTATGAGGGCATCTTTATATTTCTATGTGCTAAATCAAAACACCTTGCTTCCTCTTCATTTTCTCTCTAATTTAGAGCGACCGAGTTTTAAATTTATAAACCTATATTTCATTTTCCTAAACACGATCAAATCCAAGCAAGTGTACCTATCGTTATGTAGTTTAGGATAAAGTATAGGGTCGTCTCCCACAAGGAACATTCTCAAGCACTAGTACTACTCTAATTTTCCTATGATCTAGCAAAATAATTAAAGAGTCGATTAAATGAATGATTACTATTCTAAATTTAAAATTACACTAGATTATACTAAGAACACAATACAAATACAAATAGAACACAACAAGTACAATAAGATTTTCTCATTTCCTTAACATGAATTTATACATATATTCTCTAATGATTACTACCTGCAAGAACCCATTGAGTATATGAATATTCTTCTCAGAAGCATTCATTTCTAACAATTAGTGTGTCCATTGGAATCTGTTCCTAATTAACAGCCACTAGAAAGTTGCATGAAGATTTATTATTTCTGAATTCTTCAAACAAATGTAGAAAGTCTCACCGGGATATCTCTATCACTATGAGCGACTCTCCTAGTAAATAAGATCTATTCTAAAGAACCATCTCTCGATGTATTCTAAAGAAATCTGGTCAAGAAGGTGTTGTGCCTTCACTACTTCTTGAGATAATTAATTCTATTTACTAGATCTAGTTAATTATTAGATGCAATAAACTTTAACGATCAAATTCAAGTTAAATCCATGAATAAATCCCATTCTCTACCCATACAGAATGACAATAGATAAAGAATGATATTAACATATTTAGAAAATATGAAAGAATGAGTAGAGAAAAATACAAAACTCCTTCATTGATTTGGATGTAGATCTGGAGTCTTGTAAACAACAACAACGACAAACATTATTACTAACAAACTCACCCTCTCCCTCCTATAAGGAGGAGAGGTTTTATTACAATCTCAACACTCTCTCTCTCTCTTTTTTTAGTTTTTGTACAAGTCTTTTTGAATAAAAATTCTGCATAATAATTAATCGTGTATTCTAATCTATACCTATATATATTTCTGTTGATCTGCTCCTCTTGAATGGATATGGTGTTGTTTCATTCATCACATTGTTTGGTGAAGAGGTACAACACTTGGATGAATGTATGTGTCTGATCCCGAACCATTGCATCCATTGGTGAAAAGACACAACACTTAGATGAATGAGTGCATCTTTCTACATGAACCATTGCATCAATTGGTGAAGAGACACAACACTTGGATAAATGAGTGCATCTTTTCTGCATGAACCATTGCATCCATTGGTGAAGAGACACAACACTTGAATGAGTACATTGTCTTGCACGGGAAATCTTCCTCCAATTAATTAGTCTTTATGAAATTCTTCCAAATTCCCTTTAATTGTTTCCAATATGCTCTAATTTTACCTGAAATGAATATTTATCATACTTAAGTACCAATTCTACTATAAATATCTCAATAAAGCTATAAATTGGACTTAATTAACCTTTAAGATCAAGGATAAGTTACGACTATAACCGCTGCTACTCCCTGATAGTTGTTGTTGACCCAATTCAATCTCGTACTCGTTAAGATGTTTCGTTCGAAGGTGCTTGGTGAAGCTTCCATATCCATCTCCACTCTTCCACGAATAACTCACCGTGCAATATTTGCAATACCTTTAGGTCTTGCTATCTAGACCTTCCACTTTCCTGAAATACGCAGTAAATATAGATGATTTAGGAGGGCGTGGTGGCTTACCAAAATTAGGTGGAGCACATTATTCATCTTACTTCCTGAGATCGACCTCAACATCTTCTTCTGTTGCCCCTTCCATTACATTATCTACATCATCCGGCACCTGCATCTCGTCTTCCCAAATGGGATGGTAAATTGAGGTTCTTTACTCAAAGCCGAGTGGGATAGCAGGATATCCAACCTGCTACACTTCATCTATAGCAGGATTATCACCAAAATCAAAGAACTCCATATCTTCATCCCTCACATGGTGTCTACATTCCTATCCCAATGAAGAGGCCAGGGCCTTACCTTTGTCAATACTTGTTCTTGAGCAGCTACGATGAAAAAATGATTCCATTTCACACCTTCAAAAAACAACTGTCGAATTGCAATAAAACAAACAGCTAGCAACAACTATAAATAAATTTGTGCAATTTTTTAAAACAAGAGACATAAGTTTTATAGTAAAAGTGAACTAAGATGTATACAAAAAAAATTGTTTAGTAAGTCAGTAACTGAGAGTATATAATTTTTTTGTTTATGAATTGTAAGAATAAGCAATTATAACTATTTTTTTTATTACACTTTGTCACAAGTTTAGGCCGATAGAGGTTGAGTACTGATGGTCTAGACTAGACTTGAAAAGATTATGGGCCTACAAAACAAAACATATTTAGCACATCGAGGTTATGTCCAGTACGGCCACTTCGATGCCTAAATGCAAGCATATCGATTAGTATGTAAATCAAGAATATAAGAGTTAGTCATACAACATTATCGTTTGTGAGAAGAGATTGTATGGTCAAATGAACCCTGATGGTTAAGTGCACCATATGAGAGTAGAGAGTAGGTAAGTGGGCAATTGGCGATGGTTATGATAGGCATGAGGTGAATCCACTAATCCATTCACACGTGTTGAGCCCATCTAAGGAGAACATACTAAGAGGTGCTAAGTCTAGTGCCAACAGAGTGTTAAAGAAAATAATCAGTATGTCAATTGAGGTGACAGATGCCTTGGTAAGGCTTCAGTTGTTGCTACATAACTGAGTCTTAGCCTAATAAGTCAGTCTAAAACGCTAATAAGTTGGACTAAACTAGGAAGTCCCTTGGTTTAGATTAGACCATTAATATTTGTCCCCTCTACTTCCTTTGTCCGAAAGTCAAGGATAAGCTAAGTGAAAAGGTCAGCTAAGGCAAGTTTAGGCTCCATAATTTTTGGATAAGGTATTTGTTGAGGCACTAGGTGTTTTTTTGTCTGGAGTAACCGAATAGAAGCAACTCGCTTGTTGTTGAAAAGAATGCTTCTTTTTTCATTTTTTAATTTTGTATATCTATTCAAATACAATGATTTACAGTTGTATAATATATACGAGAAGCTATTTTTAGTAAGAAAAAAAATCAGCTAGCTATACAATAATCTGGCAAAAAAAGACTTTATGCAATTAAAGACGTTTGACTACCTTAATTAATGATGTTTGACTAGCTACATTAATGATGTATGACTAGCTCAATTAATGACATTTGACTACTCCTAAAATTCCTCTAATCAACAGCTCACGCCAACCTCCCCCTCAAGTTGGTGCATAGATGTCTTTAATGCCCAATTTGTTAAGTGAGTTGTAAATAATACTTTGCTAGAAATAGCTTTTGTAAGTATATCTGCTACTTGTCTTTCGACTTGACAAATGGAAATTAAACTACCTTATCCCAAGCTTCTACTTGATGAAGTGTCAATCCACTTCAATATGTTAGTTCATCATTTGAATTATTGTATGCAATTGCTATTGCTGCTTTATTATCAGACAAATTCATTTAATTCAATTGGAAACAATTTCTTCTGACAATCTTCAACCAAAGAAGTTCACAAATCCTTTAGTCATGCCTCTAAACTCTACCTCTGAACTAGATAATGCAACTACCTTCTACTTTTTCCTTTTTCAAGACTAAAATTTCCCCCACAAAAGTCGATATCCTTCTGTGGAATTTCTTCATGATTTATCTCCAATCTCGTCTGTATAATCATTAATGTGCAAATGGTTCTTTTTGAACAAAGTCCTTACCTAAGAAGACTTTAGTACCTTAAATTTAAGTCACAGCACTCATATTCTTCACTAGCAATGCGTGAATTGACTTACCAAACTTACTACATATGCAATTCTGTTCTGTAGATAAGTAAATCAACTTTCCAATAAGACGTTGATATCTTTCTTTGTTTGTAGGGGTTTGATTCGAGAATTCTTCCAAACCATGATTTTGGATTATAAGGATATTAGCAGGTTTACAATCAAGCATTCTTACTTCAGTTAGCAAATCAAGCACATATTTCCTTTGTGACAAAAAAATGCCCCGTTTTGACTGAGCAACTTCAATGCCTAAAAAATACTTCAATCCTCCAAGATTTTTCATCTGGAATTCTGCAGATTAGAGATTTCCTCCTCATCATCTCCTGTGATAATCATATCATCAACATAGATTATTAAAGCTAATACTTTCTCTTGTTGATGTTTTAAGAAGAGAGTATGATTAGAATTGCTTTAAAGCCATGTTTCAGCATTACAAGATTGAATCAACTAAACCATGCTCTAGGCGATTGTTTCAGCCTATATAATGTCTTCTGCAATTTATAGGCTACCTTTCCCTATGAAGAAGTAACAAAAGCTGGTGGGACATCCATGTATACTTCTTCTTTAACTTCCCTATGAAGAATTTTTTTTTTTTTTAAGTCAGATTGATGCAATGGCCAATCAAGGTGTTGGTCCCAAAAAGATAACCGGAGGGGAGGAGTTAATTAGTTATAAAATTTACTTTTAAAAAATTTTCAATAAATTTCACACCACTTGATTATTCAACTAAAATGGCTTTGAAACTTTCTTAAAACAATAAACTTAACAAATAAAAACTTTGAACAATAATTCGGATCAAAATGATTTGCTTAAGCTCACGAAAAATCAAATATCAATTCAAAATTTTTTACTACCAAAAACCTTCTGACTAACTCTCTGATTAAGAAAATATAAGTGAGTTACTCTCTGATCAACCTTCTGAGCATATATCATAGTTATGAATAACAAATAAAATTGCACAAATTTAAAGAGAGATAAGGGAGTAGAGAGTGCAAAGTCGAATTATGGAGGCTCCGCCTTGAGCGTCAGTCCTCTCTTCCAGCTCCAAGCTAGGGTCCCAGTATTCCACATCGGTTGTGTTCTACTATCCAATCAAATCAATAAAAGTTACAAGATGTTCTTGCCAATTCTCTTTGGTTACAATTCACTCAGCTTGATTCTCCTAAGTAATCAATCTACTGAGCCTACTTGTAACTCTCAACCTCTCATCAAATGAATAAATCTATATCAGACGAAATAAAGTATGGGTCCTCAAAATTTTCAAACAAAAGAAGATAAATGGAATGATAGTAAATTTGCTCAACTCCAAGGGAAATTCATGGCTCTTTGTTTTCTCTTGTTTTTCACGTGATTATGCTTGCTTTTCTCTGTCTTGGGTAGGTATACTTATCTTTGTATCTTCTAATGGCTAGGAAATAAATTGGATAAACTTTGCTCCTTATTTTGTGCATAATATCAGCTCATTTTTTTCTTTAAAAACTGCAAATTTTGAATAACTTGAGATCTTGTTGTTGTTATCTCAAAATTCTTGCTCCAATGGATAAGTTTAAATCTCCAACAACTTGTATAATTATCTTAAACTTGAAATTCGAATTTGAAATCACCGTTATTGACATATTCCTTCGTCTGGTACTGTTCATGCAACAAAAAGATCATGTTTTCCATAAATTTTGACTTCCTTATATAGACAAATAATCATCAGACAAGTTCCTTGCATATTTGGATCATGTCTTCCACATCCCAAATAAAAACTTGATTAAACTATTAAAAACGGAACCTTGTATGTCACGTAGTTTTTCCTTGCTATCAAAACAGAATTTTCTAAAAAAAATGAACTTTGATCCTACGAAATTTGAATCCCTATGGATATTGAACCAACTTTGTGGAACACATTGAGTATATTACCCAAATATACTCAACACTGGAGATGGCTCTTGAAAATATCAAATTCATAAAGAAAAATTCGAATTTAGAGCTCACTGTTCGTGTTTAGTAACTTTTTTTAAAAAGTTGCAGGTCACCTTCTAACGAACCTTCTGATAGTTTAAAAAGCCAGCGGAGTACCTTCTGATTAACCTTCTGACAGCTCATTTGTTCTTGAAATCTTCTCCAAACACTTTCTAAAGTATTCTTTGCATAGAGCCTCTTTTGAAATTATTCTCTTAAGTCATTGTAAACCACTTTGATTATATTAAATCATTGCATACTTAATGAATATGTTAGTAATTACTTACTCCTTTTTTTTATCATCAGAATCATCATTTGAGAGAAACCAACACAAAATTTGCAGCTAGAGTAATACTCTTACAGTATTTAATTTTGCTACGGGGGAAAAAGTTTCTTGATAATATACTCCAAGCATCTATGTGTATCCTTTCGCAACCATTCTTGCTTTGTATCTTTCAATACATCCATCTATTTTGTGCTTGATAGAAAATACCCATTTACATCCAACAATATTTTTTCCTCTAGATAATGGTACCAACGTCCAATTATCATTCTTCTCTAATGCCTTCATTTCTTCATCTATTGCTTGTCTCCATTTAGGGTCATTCATTGCTTAATTTACTATAGTAGGAACATGATCTGCAGATAACTTGTGTACAAATTCTTTAAGGGGTTTAGATAACCATTGAGTTGAGACATAATTAGCAATTGGGTACTTGATTTCTTTCCTCCATGGTTAGGTGAGTAACGATTGGGAGGTTTCCCTTGATTATATCTGAAAGGAATTTATAGCCAAAAGAATCATCTACATAATTCTTTAGAGAAGAGTTGAGATATTGTACTTCAGGTATATTCTCAGAAGATTGGTCATTTTGTGGTTCTAAAAAACAAAGAGGAGGCTGTCCTCTTTCTGTCTCGGCAGGAGGTTGTTCCTATTCTTTGTGAGCTTCACTTTTTTCCTTAATGATCTGTTCACTATGAACTTCCAATATTGGTTGTTCATCAACATCAATTTCCTTCTGTTGGTCAGTAGTCCTTGTCACTGGTTCAACCTCTGCTTGTGCATTACTATTGGTAATATCTGAAGTAAATAACCAATTTTCCCAATTTTTCTTTTCATTGATCATCTCCCTCTGAAGAGAGGATTAGGATGATTGCATTGAGAAAAATTTTTTAGATTCTTCAAAAGCAACATCCATGGTTGAATAAAGCCGTCTGGTGCTTGGATCATAACATCTGTAGCCTTTCTTGTGTGCTACATAGCCTAAAAAAACACAATGAATAGCACATGGATCAAGTTTTGTTCGTTGGTTTTTGTGTAGGTGAACAGCAGTGATAACAACATCTGCTTAATATTGTTTAGGAACATAAGCAGCAATTAAGAGTGCTCAAGTTGTTTCAAGAATATGTCTATTCTTTCGCTCCGCAATACCATTTTGCTATGGTGGTTGAGAACATGTAGTTTCATGATATAAACCGTGTGTTCGAAAGTAATCTTGCATTTGTATGTTGTCATATTCCCAACCATTATTAGATCGGGGAATTTGAAGTTTAGCCATAAATTGTGTTCTAATCATGTGATGAAATGATTTGAAAATCTCAAACACCTCATGTTTATGCTTCATTAGATAAAACTAGGTCATCCGTGTACAATCATCTACAAATGTCATAAACTATCTAATGCTAGAGGAAATACAAATAGGGTAGGGCCCCAAACATTAGAGTGCACAATTGAGAAAGGAGTTTCACATTTATTCAAACTTATTGGGTAAGGCACACGATACCTTTTAGCGTGAATACAAACTTCAGACTTTAAGGTTAACTCATTCAAGTTCAAAAAATAATTTTGGAAATAAATGCCTCAAATAACGAAATGATGGATGCCTTAATTGATAATGCCATAATAAAATATGCCTTTCTTTAGTTCTTCCATGATACATATTGTTTGCCATGCCATGCCTGAAGTCATCCATCAAATACCGCCCCTCCTTTTTAGTACCACGACCAATAATATCTTTGGTGAGAATATCTTGAAACAAACGAAAATTTGAATACATCAGGACACAATAATTTAACTCATCTATTACTTAGGCAATAAATACCAGCTTATTAGAGAGTGATGGACTAGTAGAGTATTTGACAATGAAAAAGGATGAGAAATGGCAACTATTCTAACCCCCATCACCAGGTATGTTTCTCCATTTGCATTAGTAATGCTTGTTCGTTTTGGTTGGGTAGTTTCAATGAAGTTACAAGAATCAAATGTCATAAGGTCAGTTGCTCCTGAGTCGATGATCCACCCAGCTTGTCCAGAATTGACACTCCTACCTGCTTCTTTTTTCTTTTTCGCCTTGAGTTCATGCCATCGATCTGGATAACCATGTAGCTTGAAACATGTTTCTACTGTATGTTTCAAGTTCCCACAATGCGTGCAGCATCCTCCTTCTCCCATTGATTTCAATCTTCCCGTCTTTTCTCTTTTCTTTTGTGTGTGTATTTTTAGAAATCCGAGTTATTGGATCTTTGCTCTGATACCATATTGAAAAGAATGCTTCTTTTTTCTTTTTTTACTTTTATATATCTATTTAAATACAATGATGTACAATTATCCAGTATCTACAAGAAGCTATATTTAGTAGGAAAAAAACTGTCAACTGGCTATACAATAATCTAGACTTAAAAAAAGAATTTGTGCAATTAAAAATATTTGACTAGTTTAATTAACGACATTTGACTAGCTCAATTAATGATGTTTGACTAGCTTGTAAAATTTCTCCAATCAACAGCTCATGCCAACACTTGCTTGCTCAAGTCAATGATGAACTCAAGCTATCTCTAGCGTTGGCCAGTGAAATTGGTGATTGAGTATTTAGTTTTGTTGAATTGTGTTAGGGAAGCCACGACTCTTCAAATTCTAGCAGGAATGCCTGCATATGTCCACATGTTGTTTCCAATATACATATCACTAATCGAGCAAGGCAAGTTCCAAAATTATTAATCCAAATAGTATGGTTAACACATTTCTAAGTATGGATGAATTTTATTTTTATATTGTTAACTTCAATGTGGTAAAACAATTGCAATTTTATCTATATGTTCAAATTCAACACCTCAATTACAGTAGAGAACTGTTTGTATCTGTAAACCCCGGGAATTTTATACATTAGTACATAACCTTATAATAGATTGTATAAACTAGATAATAGATTTAAATCCTAATCGAAGTCTAATAATAGATTAATATTTAGATTTCGGATAGATGAAGAATTTAGGAATCGAATAAAGAAATTCTTTAACTCTAGTTAATACCAAAAATGAGATTTTGTATCTTGAATAAATAATTCAAGATATGATCAAAAATTTAAACCCGAAAACCTGATGTACCATTAGATTTAAATAGAAAACAGGAATATAGAGATTAAATGATTGTTTTTATCCCGATAATGATTCGAGATTAGAATAACGAGTAGTAATGAGTTTATATTTAGACTTAAACCCTAAATTCAAGATTCCTAGTTAAAAATTAATAGCCACTAATAAGAATTCATGTTCGGTATCAAAACTAAAGATATATATATAGTTTGGTTTCCGTATTAAGTCCAATATTACATAATTGATTATTATATGCTCATAAACAGAAAATGATGGTCCAAAAATGAACAGTTAAGATTTAAATACATAACGAAAATATAAACTGTCAAATAACTCATAATCTAAACTCCAAATAAATAATTGAAATCACGCTATTGTTCTAAACCGAGTTTTCTTAAGCTATTGAGGTCTGAAACAAAAATTGACCTAACGAATTTAAGAAATCCAAATCGTGGGAGATAAAATTATATGAATAATTAACTACATATATATATAACCTAAAATTGTATTATTTAAAAATCTAATGTTTTTGTATAACAGACAAACATAACAAAAAAATTTTTGTATAAAACTTCCAAATATTAGCTAATATATACCCGTATAACGCGTTTAAATTAACTCAAAACTAAATTGGAATAATAAACAATATATATAATATATGTTTTAAACTGCTTTCATATTCGGTGGGAAAATGGAGAAAGAAAGAGGCACCTGAATATGTTCAATAATTCACCAAATACTTCAACTAAAGTAACCTAATAACCAATGGAATAATGCCAGCTCAAGTCCACATTAAATGCAACGAAAACAACAGCTAAGAAGATCAAAAATCGAAGGAAAATCGGAAGAGAACAGCCGCACCTTCACCCTCTCTTCTTCTTCTATATATATACATATGAACAAATGCATTAATGAAGGCACAAACAAACTCCATAATTCCTCAGCTCTTCCAAAACGAAAATACTCTCAAACAACAACCAAAACGAACAGCAAATAGAAAACAAACTGATCTTAACATCCAAGCTCGGATCAAAGGAGGAACAAAGCTAAAAACCCTAAAAAACGAGCTCAAAGGTAAGTTGATACAATTTAAAGGATTTTCGTTCAAATATAAGAGTTGTAACTGACTTATAATCATCTTAGGAACGTAATAAACACAAACACGAGCTTCGGATTGCATTAAACAAGATTTAACGAGGTAATACTCCAAAACCCTAGCTTTATGTTTTAAGAATCGATCTATAGATATATGTTTTTAAACGTGTTGAAAGTTGTTTTATGTCTTTATATATGATAATTAAACACTTAGAAGTAGTTTAAGTATGTTTTTAACGTGTCAAAATCAAAGAAAAAGAATTAAACCGAGAAGAAAGATGATGAATAGTACAACACTGCCTCAAGACCGGCAGTGTAAACGCTGAACGCCGGCGGCTTACAAGGATAGGCCGGCGGCTTATAGGCGGCTTACACTGATCAGAGGCTACGTAAATTAATTTTCATGTAAAACATGAACATAACCGGCTACCTGGAGATCTACGCCGACGGCGTAGAGCCGGCGTATGTTGAAAGCCGACAGCTTTCAACACCGGTGCACTCGAAATGGAATAAGTTACAAAATCAATTTTACACCGGCACCTAGGAATGAAAGCCGGCCCTTGAGCAGGCTTACAGTCAAAATTTTCCAACGAAAGCTTTTTTGAACCCCAAACAGAAACTATATAATAATATATATATAATATGCCTACTGAGTATATATACATGAGGATGCAAGAATCTATAGATAGTTAGTTTAATACAAATATTTAAGCCTATTTTGATTAATAACTTTTAAAACCCTAGAATTAAGAAAAATATTTAGTATCAATTAAATATAGTATTAGTCTAATATTTATTTTATCAAGATAAAATAGGTAAGAATGGAAATGGAAATAAGCTAATTTTTTGAATAATGTGACTTCTAAAAATAACAAAACAATTATGCGAGATAAAATAAGAGAAACACAACACGAAGTATTAATAATTACCAAAATATCGAGTCTAGGACACAAAGAACATATAGGAATTTAGCTAGATTGTATTAATGAATACTTTGTCTTAAATAGGTGACTTTGACTCACTAGAGGATATACCAGTGGATTACTACGATTGAGACAGTATGAACAGGTGAGTAATTCAGTCATATTGTACTGGTTGTGATTGTAAATAGTCAAATATATAATGCAAGATAATCAAATGAATGTTTGCTGAAGGTATGACTTGATTTATGTGTATGATTGTTAAAATATCTTTATAAAAGCGATAATGCAATGATTGATGTTGTGCAGTAGTATAAAGATGATTGTGTAATGTATGGTCACTTTGAAATTGATTAAACCTATGACCTAACAAAATAATAAGAACATGCATTGCACCAAATTGCATTATTGCATATATGGTTGTGACAGCCTGCTACGTGTTAATATTTCGGATCTCTGTTTTCTCTTGGTTGATCTAATATGTAAGTTCTTCCAAGGTTCTCTTTGGTCTGGCGGTCCTATGAGGAACTAAAAGGCATCGAAGAACATCGCCTGTAGAATCGCTTTGAAATGATTAATACTTAGAGAGTTTCTAAGTGGATTGCAGGAGATGGTTTGTTCAATCAACTATATCCAAAGTGATAACATTAAAACGAGAAATCGTTGATTCTCCTGTGTACTTAGCCTCTCCTGGGCAGGTGGGTCATTAAGATTTGGTTTTTTCAACCCATTAAAAAGAGGGCGTAAATCTTTTTCTTGTTTGGATTTTAGATCATCCAAACTTGTATCTGTGCATATGGTTGAGTGCTTGCATTGCATATGATTTGTTAATGACTTGTGTGATCTATGATATGTCTAGTTATTCACTGAGCTGTGGTTTTGCTCATACTCCTACAGTCTTTTCAGGTTCACTTTACGACCCTGGTTAGTTACATCCAGGAATATGGCTCCGGTAAGAACTTTGAAGCTAGAAGTCTACAGATATATTTTAGTTTGATGATTATGTACTATTATATTAGATTATTCAGTTGTGTACTACAAAGGAATTATATGGGTTGTAATAGTTTTGTAACGTTTATTCACTAAGTTATTTCTTTTATATATTTGTTATTTCTTATCAAGCAACTTAAAAGATTCTGTTGTTTTGAAAATCTGTCATTCTCTTAAGGTAATCTAGTGATGGTATTCAAGTGTAACTTGTTTACTACTACTAGGGTACCCTCGGGGCGTGACAGTATCGTTTGAAAATTATTTAGATATGGAAATTGTTTTTTTTTTTAACTTTAGTGATAATGTAAAATGTAACTGTTTAACAATGCAACAACGTAAAACTCGATGCGAAAGCAAATACAATATCCTCAATGAAGTAACACCTTCTGTAATCCTATGTTTTTCGGTGTTAACATTCATAGTATAATGTATTGCTATTTCTTTCTTTCTTCAATTTTTTCATATATTTTCAGATATTTATGCGTTGGTTATTTTTTTTTCCCCCATATTCATAATCACATAATATACTTAAATCAAATCATTGCATTAGAGTCAAAATTCCTTTTTCCTTTATCTAACTTTTACAACACAGTACAGGTACACTACCACTAATATATATATTGAAATATGATAGAGAGCAGAGTATCACAAGATCGTGCACTGTTGTGGCCAGGTGGGTCTGATTCTCGGCGCATCATCCGTTTCATCTGAGGGTCTATTTGTTTCCTTTTTTTCATAGTAATCGTGTATAGACGTTTTGAAACAAATCATTTATCCAAAAACAGAAATAGATGAAAAACAAATAATTTTACTCATAAAAATATCAAACAAACCAAATATATATACATATATAAATACAGATACAAGTGAAATATAGACTATCCAAACTCACGCTTTCGAGATAATTGATATTGGCAGCTAAACATCTCCTATTAAATAAACAAATAAATGCCAGAATTTCTTGTGGCATGTGTTTTTTCAAATAAAAGCTCCTTTCGATATAAACACATGAATACTTTTAACATGAATTCCAGGACAAGTTCAATCCAGCTAAAAGCTTCAGTTTTGCAATGACAGGACGGATTATTAATTTACACGTCAAAACTTCCGCTCAGTCCGTCGTTTTACCCTAAAGCTATAATGTTTCACAAAAACCAAATCAGTTAAACCATTAAGGCATGGTCATAGCCTTGATTTGTCTTGGAAGAGGTAATTGGATCTTCAACAGCCATGCGTTGTGCACCGAAGCTGAGATACTGGTTCATCAAACGCTTGTTCAGAGATTGTCTCCGGTTCATTTGCTTGCCAGCACCATTTGAAACCTTACTGGGACTTAAAATCCCAGGAAGATTGGCCACTGGATGTTTATGTTCTGATGTTGGTGAAGATAAAGATGATCCTGAATATGAACTTGGATATGATTCGGTTGAGGCTATGGCTAACTGTGGCTTTGCCTTAAGAACACCGTGCATCAGACCTGCTGTGAATTTCTTTCTGGTCAGAGGACTTGGAAGGCTGCTCCCGAAAGAGAGCACCCTTTTATTTGCTGCAACAGATGACATTTTGGTATACTGTTGTCGTAGTGGAACTAGATGGTCCTCCAAATTTGCAGATTTAGACTGCAATGAGCGATCATCCTTGGATCCTGACAACGTGGCAGCATCAACTTTTCTCTCTTTCTTTCTCGACCACTGAAAAAGGAATTTCAGGCGTCCCATGGGAAGACTCACAGAGCCAGCCCTTTTACAATCGGAGAAGTTACCAGAATCATCATCGCTTTGTTCACTCAAGCATGAGGCGTATTCTTCAGGGCTAGGATCACGGCGTATCCCCCGCTTATTATCTACATCCATGTACAAAAACATTTCAGCATCAGGGATTCTGAAGGAAGTTCCAGGACTACCCGAAAGACCACGCACTTTCAGATGAGAGACGAGGGCATTTCTCACTAGGCGGCTCTGGCGATTGGAAATCCCCCCAGCAGTTATCAATTGTTTGATTAAAATTTCAGAAGAAGCTGATTTTGGCCGTTGCCTGAGTCGATCCAATGGAGTCATGCCATCAGCATCGCGGATGTTCAAATTTATTGATGGAACCTTCATTAGCAGCTCCACAAGATTTGTCTGAATGTTCTCAGACACAGCCAAGTGAAGAGCAGTTCTTCCATCACGGTTTCTGACATTGATGATATCAAACATATTCACAACATTTCCAGAGACCAACTGCCTCATGAGCCCCATTTGGCAGTCTACTCTATGGAATCCAGGAGTGCGAAAACCAGCTACCACTAGATGAAGGAAAGTATCTCCATAATTGTTTAGCACAGAAACAATGGAGGGAGATGCCTGAATAAGAACCTCCACCACATTTAGGTTACCCCTGTAAGCAGCTACATGCAATGCTGTATTGCCTTGATTATCCACACAAGTAATAAGTTCAAATGAAGCTATTAGATCTTGGACCACCTGCATAATGGAATAATGGTGCCAATCATCAATCTGAAATAACATTCCTTCCAGCTACTATGATGACCAATCACAAAGTACCAGCTTCTGACAACTAAGTAAAATATGGAAGCTGTTCAATATATGTCTAAAATTGAGACTTGATGCTTAATCTTCTGCTTTTGTTGGTTTTCTGTGCCCAGCAGAACACAAAGTCGTTTATCACATACTCAGGACCAAGAATTACATGGTGACATGTTGACAGATAAATATATCAGCATGAATATAGAGTACCTATAGCAGCTACTAGGTTTACAAGTTTCCAACATAGTCCAACAAGAATGGAGCAAGTCACTCAATCTACTACAATGACATAATGACGCTTCATTTGTAACTCAACCATCAACCAAATCAAGGAAGTCATATTTTCTTCCTACAAAGCCTTCTGCAAGTTCAGTGAATCTAAAAGCCTTGATAAATATCATGTAAACAAAATTTCGGGGAACAACCTAAAGTTATTTGCAACATGAATTAACCCAAAATTTTAGGTCTTTCACTTTTGGTAGTTTTAGGAGTGCAGAGCCTCAATCTCAATAGGTAAATACTGATACAACATGAACATACTATCTGAAATTCAAATCCACCTATGACCTAACCAATCTCATCAGCAAGATAACTGCCCAGTATGTCAACAGCACAAACCGAAGCCTGTTCAATGTTCATCATACAACATGTGACAACTTCTATGATTATGGCAAAGGACAGGGCAATGTGTTCTGCATCATGAACGTTTAAGGCTCCATGCAGTGCAATTTTACTCGGACAAAATTTCCAGATTATCCACAGAATATCATTTTCATGAAGCACCATCTATTTGTAACAAACTTTAATTACCACCAACATAACTGACGTGATTTCAAAACTAATATCAATATTGCAATAACTAATTTAACATATGAAGCAGTTAGACAGCTCCCCAGATCCTATCAGCTCGCAACATAAACTTCTGTAGTAAAACAGTCCCTCCAACAAAATTATCAGGATCTGTTGATCTTTCATAGTTTATATCTTTATTATTATTATTATCTTTCCTTTTATCCTTATGGTCCAAGATTGTCTTATCCTTGTCTTCTGTTCGTTTCATAATTTAGTTACACTCTATTTAAGCATTTAATATCGAATTCACAACAACTTTACCATTCATCATTTACGACAGGAGCTAAACTACACTGCAGTAAAACAGAAAAATCATCATGTTATTATGTAAATCATTACCTCAACCTGCCCCCGGCTAGACGCGGAATGCAGGATAGTTGACCCCTGCCCGTCTCTGAACACGGAAACATCACAATCACCACCAATCAACTCCCTTAAAACCTCCAAATTCCCACCTCTAGCCGTTGCATGAACCGCCCTACACCTCAACTCCCACTGAAAACCCAAACACTCACTTACAGTGTGCCCCAGTTCCGCTCTCCTGCCATTGCCGTCGCTCAAACCCTTCCTTGGACTAAAAGCACAATCATAAACCATCCAAAACACCTCACGCTTCCTACTCCGAGCTGCCCCATAAAAGATATCAGTAACACCATACTCTCCTTCTCCAAACACCAAGAGAGGGTCCCTCCTCAACATGTCCCTTACAAATTCTATATCCCCAGCCGAAGCTGCAGTATATAAAAGCCAACCGCCGTAGCCGGCTCGGATTAACGAGTTGTATCCCCTCTTGTCCTCACATTCTAAGAGGAGCTTCCAGGCTACTCTGGACCGCACTCTGCCACGTCGTGGAACGCATCCTCGTCGTCCCACACGGTTTCGAGGCGGCGAATGCGGCGGAGGGAAGTGAGCTTAATGAGGAGGTTGGTGTCGATGTGGAGGAGCTCCCGAACTACGTCGTAGAGGCCGTTGGCGGCTGCCCAGTCTATCGGGGACGCGTACCACCACTGGTCGCCAGTGCTCTCCCACCGGAGAGGAAATACTCGGGCGGCATTATTAGTATAGTAATAATAATACTACTACTACACTACAACACGAACGGGCTACCGATGCTGCTAGGAAACATATCAAAGATAGTTAGAGGCACGACAGGTACCAGAAACAAGAAATGGACACCGTTAGGAGTTAGGACCCGGAAAAGGAAGCTACTTTCAGGAATGAGCAGGGAAAGGAGCAGAAAGGGAGGATATGAGAAATGGAAAGTTAAAGTTGGGAAATTGTGCCTAGGCGCGTGAGGATGGCGAGAGAGAGAGAGAGAGAGAGAGAGAAGTTGGATTTCGTGGAATCATCAAGTTGGCAAAAGAAACAAAAAGCACATGAGAGAGAGAGAGAGAGAGAGAAAGAGAAGGAGAGTTTAATAGAAAATTAATGATGATGATGATAAGATTGAAGTGTTGATTGAGAAGGACATCAAGAAAGAAGAAAGGGGGGTTATATAAGGTTAAGGCGTCCAACAAATAATAAGGAGAAAACGAAGGAAAGACGACCATGGACGTCTACGTCTTACTTATGATTCTATTGACTGTACAATTTTAATTGAAAGCATTAAACAGAAGAAAGAAGAAGATGATGCATGGTCTATGCATGCATTAATAACAAAAATAAAAATAATAATAATAAAATGCTGATATTTTTATATTTATTTTTTTAAGGTAGAGAAAGAGTGATAATGGAATCGAGTAAAGATTCTTTTGTATTTTGGATTTAGAGAAAAAGGCGATTAAAAGTTATTTTCTTTAATGCTGCTTTTTTTTTTTTTTTTTCCTTTTTTGGTGAACCTATTGGTACATTGGCAATTGTGACGGATATCATTTGAGAGAGAAAGAGAGGCAGTGGATGCAGGATGTGCATTATCATATTGTCGTGGTTAAGCAGATTTAATCGATAATTATCCAGAGCGGCATTAAAGAAAAATAACATATAATTAAAAGGGGCCCCTTCAATCAAACTCACACCATAGGATATTAGAATTGTCTTATTTCAACGCCACACGTATTGATATGGAACGCAACCTAGGTGACAGTTACAATAGCGTATATAGAAACCAATCAAGCTCTGCTAGATAAAAACACGATTTACGTCCGTTCGTTTCAAGAAAAATTGTGTTAAAAAAAAAATGTTTTATATAAAAATATTTTTTGAAAATAATATATTTTCATGTGTTTAGTTGCATTTACATAATTATATTAAGAAAATTTTTCTATGTTTGACTATTAATACTATGTAATATGTTGTTATGTGTAAATAATTTACTATCAGCAAGTTATTATATCAAGTCATTATGCCAAATAAATTTATTTAAAGTAAAACTATAATATATATATTACAGTATTTATTTGCAAACTATCAATTGATATTTATAATTCCTTTTAATGATTTTTTCATTTTTTTCAATATTTATTTTTTATATTTAAAATATAATTTATTGCTTAACTATAATAAAAATCAAATTAAATAAATTCGCAGTTGACCTAAAAGAAGTCTTGAACTGATGACACATATAGGGTGTCGTAGAAAGACGTGGAAGAAGGAATAGGCAAACCTAGTTTCTCTGGAATGCACGTGTTTGACAGGAGATCAAATCAAATAGATTCAATCATGCTTGACTCGTTCTTCTTAAAATAGGCACTTTGATCTTTCTTGGAGATATTTTAGCAAAGTTTATATGTTGCTCTCCATATGAAAATTCCTCCAAATGAGAGGAGAAACCTCTTATTTATAGATGTTGGAGTTGATGGTAACCGTTGGATAACTTTTAGATGAATGGTTGAGATCAAGCGTTATTGGTGATCATTAGATCATTTTATTATGATCCGATGGCTGATATTAAAATCTCGTTTTTTATAATAGTGGCTGGACTGAAAATGGGCTTGATAACTTTTATTATATAAAAGAAGCTCATTCTTAATATAAAAAGGATGAAAACTTATTATAGTCCACATAAACCCTATTTTATTCAAACAAAGCCCAAATTAACCCGAGAAGATACTTTTAAAGTCTACTTTTCACACACATAAAAACCAAATTAGGTCGAGAGCGGAATGAATTGCCTCGATGATTCCTGTTCCGAGTCTACCAAGCCTAATTTTCTTATGATATTTTTATTAGACTCGATTTTTCAGACCCTATCACTAGCCCGAAAGATTAACTTATGGTATTAAATTTGGCTAGAAGCCTAATTACCAAATAGGACTTCTACAATAACATCCATAAGTAATTAAGTATTGAGAGACGCATCCACTGCTTTGGCAGATATTGACCTCAAACAATTGGAAGTAAGAGAGATATATGGCTTTTCGATCCACTTAAGTGATGATGAAGCCAATTTGTTTTTGAGAACTACATATCGACTATATAAATTCAGAGGAAATAAGAGATAAAAGCTAATTTTATTTTAAGAAAAATGGTCTTTAACAATGGGTTTACTTTTTTTCATCACTGATTATGCTCAAGATCACGGGTTGAGATTCCCTGTAAGCATGTTAGACTGACTTGATAAAAGAAAAACGATAAACATCGTTGACGGGACCAGCTTTTACGTCACCACAGGAAGGAGCATCAAAATGAAAACCTACTTATTTGGGTCCTAGAGGTCTCACCGACACAGGCGAATCGAAATATCCGACATAACATGGAATCTGCCTTCATGCGCACAGCCCTACGAGGGTTATGCCAGCTATTGTAAGTTGAGAATAATAATAATAATAATCTCTAGAGTTCTCTCAGTTAGCATAGGGGCTATAAGTGAAGATAGTGAAAGTTTTGGAAAAATAAACAAGAAAGAAATTGAACAGTCCAAGAACGGTATAAAAATTATAGAAGAAATGATTAACATTTGGATCCAATCTAATTAGAGGATGAAAAGCTTTACGTTGCATGCGTTAGGGGATAAGTTTATTTAAGGTATTAATTTTTTCAATAGTTCAAAAAAGGTTTTAATATTTAAAAATATGAATTCATTCAAAGTATCAACATTTTAAGTGATTAAAAAAAGGAATCAACATTCCACAAAGTAAATCAAATAACGTATTAATAATTGAATGTTGAAGAAAATTAAAAATTAATCTAAACATTGATATTTTAAATTAATTTTGCGAATACTATTGAACTGATGAGTTCAACGTAAATTTTGATAAGAAAATATATTGTGCACTTAATTAGCAAAACTTGTGTATAATGTGATATGGTGTATTGGCACAATGATTCGAATCAATTTAAAGTGGTCTAGACCTATGCAGAGCCTCTTAACCTTGTTTTTATGCAAGCTGGCACAACAGGTTTAAACTAGTTACAAAAGGTCTGAACCTATTGAAAAGGTTCAGACCTTTTGGAGCATAGAACACCAGTTTTGGTCAAAGTATGTCCAAGAAGTCTGAACCAATTATAAAAGGTTTGGACCTATTATGACTTTTAATTAGCCATTGGAGCATTTAATCTTGGACGAATTATATGGTTTTTGAGGAAATAGCTAGAACTTTTAGAGAGCCTATAGATACAAGTTTTAGGGCAATTAAAGAATGGTTGCTAGAGCTTAATAGTCTTTAAACTCTTATATCAACTATCTCATTAAAATTACTCGTGTTTCTTTTATATTATTTTGTGAGTGAGAAAAAAGTGTAGTGCCATTTGTTATTATATTTGTTGTCTTTTGTAAAGGCACTACACAAAATTTATTGAGTATTTATTTGTGAAATTTTGAGTTGTGTTTAGTGTATTAGAGAGCCTATGGTAAAAGCACAACTCAAATGTGTTGTTGTGTTTGTGTTTACGTTTGTGAGGTGTTGGAGCTCCTTTTAGGGTATTGTTTGCTTAAGTGAATAAAGTGGGGAAGTCCTCCATTGAGTGAGGCATTTGTGTGTGTCGTGCAGATTAGAAAGTCGTTGAACTCCATATTAAAATCTCAGTGTTATCTTTCAAGCTCTATCTCTTTATTTAGTGCAATTTATTTATTATTGTTGTTCACCACTTTGATATGAAAATCATAATTTATCAAACATTTTAGACAATATGACCATATAGGAGGGCATGGACCTCTCTGAATGCTATATTGCTCCCCATTGCAACATGGTTTGATCCGATGTCCTATCCTGGTCTTGGTCTTATCCTCTTGAGCACAATTTTGATAATATTCACATGTACATGATCCCCATCATAGGTCTAAGTGAATGTTAAAATATTATATGTTATATCAAATATATACACATATATATACTTTCTGTTACTGTAATATAGTAAATTATATTATATATTATATGTCACAACAATATGCAAAATTTGTATATGTTCTTATATGTTATTTAGGATACATATATTACTTATAAGTTAGAGTACTATTAAAATCTTCATAGATGAAGTTTGTATAGTTATATTTTATATACACTTCATATGTCATATATAATATATTTGTTTATGTATATTTGATATTTTATTTTTAAACATTAAAAAACATACAATATGTTTACATATATCTCATATGATATATTCATATGTTCCTATATGTTAATAGTATATATAATTTATAAATTATATCAAAATGTAAAATTTTAATATGTAAGATTTGTATAGGACATATATTTGATATATTATATAGGATTTATTTGTACTTGTATATTATATAAGTGAATGTTAGAAATCATGGCAACAATTCAAGAAGTTTAGAAGACTTTAAAGATGCTTTGCAAGTGATAAGTTTTTTATACTGTATTCTATTTATAGGAAATCATGCTTGATATAATTCACTTTTAGGAAAATTCATGTGATTTTGTGCTTTCATGGTGAAACTGTTTTTTTTTTTTTTTTCAACTCCTAAGATCAAGAAAAGAGGAAATAAAGTGATTTGAATCAAATTTGGAGCAAAATAACAATAACATTCAAGACAAACTCGACCGTGGCTCTAAAAGATTTCAACCGAGGGTAAGAAAACAAGGTAAAAGTACAAATCGCACCCTTAACCGTGCCCTCAACCTACACCATGATTTATACTAAGACAACTACACCTTGAGATTAATGATACAACTCCAATCATGCCTAAGAATCACACTAGCGATTCCACCTACGGTTCGAACTACACTAAAATCAAGCTTCCAATGAAAAGAAATAGCTTAGACCATGGCCAACCATCAAGCCCGCGATCCAACTCGTAAAAAGTGACCCGCCTTGCTATCACACACATGAAGATAAGGACAAAATCCATTATAAAGAATTTGCCACGTCAGCAAATAAAATCATCATGATTTCTATGCTTTGTCATCTATAAATAAACGTGCATAGACATGTAATAAAGAATGTACCATATATAACAAAATGCTAACATAAAATAGAGTAGTGAGAGAATTCTTAGTGAGAGAAGTTCTTATTTTGCAAGGAATTCCAAGATTTTTAGGTAAATGCATGTTAAACCCAATGTTTGTTTTTGCAAGATTTTTATGCTTAATTCACTAATTTCATATTATTTCTCTTGAATCTATGATTAATGTTTATATTTATGGAGAAATAATTATCTTAACTTGGGTTTGTGAATCCATAACCCGATTCATGTGATTTCAATGCGTTTTAATTGAATATTGACTAGGTATTTGTAATTAAGCTCAAACTTAATTTCGTGGGTCTAATTGCATGGTGCACGTTTTAGATCCATGTTTGATTTCAACTAAATAGATTGAGATCATTCTTTTGAACAGATCTAAGCTGCTAATGAAATTACTCATAATCACCTGGTTTTAATTTCATTAAAATATTTTTTAATCTCATTAAAATAGGTTTTAATCAAAAGATTTTTAATCTTTATGCAGATATAGATTGCTGATAACTTGTGAAGGTATTTCGATAATCTGACCTAGATCTAGATTTTCTGACCATGAGAGAGGCTTTAGCTTACCTTAGTGAATCCAATAGTGCAAATATACCCAACAGACAACCCTTTGAGTTTGTAAAGAAATCACATGATAAGGACTTGGTGAAGTAAATATTAAGTTATGTCTTGCATTAACAAACTAATATCCTTAATTTTCCTTGAAAACGTGTATATAATTAGTTTTAACCTTAGTTTTTTTAGCTTTTTATTTTTTATAATTATCTTATAAATCTTTCTTTGACTAGATAATAGATGAAGAGTAAGTAAAGTAGATATTAATGATCCCTATGAAGTATGGCCTAATACTTTCTATGCTACTTCGATTCATGTGCTTACTTATTGCAACCGAACTTGACATAACTTATTAATATTTTATATATTTTTTGAAAACTTCAACTTCGTGTTTGTTGGTTAAAATGTGAAACACATACACCCACCAAACTAGCAAGTGAATATAGACCAAAGGATTATTAAAAAAAAAAAAAAGACCAATCTAGGTCAAGGGAGCAATCTATTTAGAGCACTTGACATCAGCTACCCATGCCAACCGATTTTGGACCAATCCACTTGGGGATTAACTAAGGCATGATTAGGGTAGGTTGACCAAGCTCTTGCATTTTTCAAGTTTTCATCTATTATATTTGTTTTATCTAATTTTCTCATATTTCAATATTTTATCAATTTTGTTGATAGCGGAATGTATGCCATAACCTACTTGGCTCGTCGCCTCCTTCACACAGATCAAAGGGCCTAGAAGGGCCCAAAAGATCTCCAATTCTACCAACATATGAAGAGCTCATGGTCAACAATACTTTAAAGTCATGTCCTAATAAAGGACAACCAAGCTTGAGATCACCCCAACCATGAGTGAAGCTCGAAAACTTGACCTTAAGCCCAACTCTAAGAGATCTCAGTGCATCCTCATCCCAGCCTGGGGAGGGGATCACTAGATTGGTTATACTCCACGCAACCGTAACTCCCTCACTTCAGGCACTCCCATCATCTCGGGTACTAGGTTAACTACTAGATGGAGATTCGCTCTAATAGAAATGATTAAATAGACACTACTCTAGTATGGCCATGAACTATATATAGCCACTCCCTCCATGGGAAGAAGGGAGAGTTTTTTATCTAATGAATGCTTTCCTAATAACATACCTGAAATAGAACCACAGACTAATTTAAGCATCGGAGTGGTCACACCGAGCAATCTCCTGGTACACCTTTAACTACTTTTCTGTGTTTGTAGGAGGCTAAACTCTACCAATGGAATCAGCTCATGTAACACATGGCACCATCTATGGGAAGCTCCTTATCTCATACTACCTTCTCCATTTCTTAGATAAAAACCTACAACACATTCCATTCATAGTAACCCCCAACATTGACCATGTTGAGACATCAATGGAGTAAGAATCAACTTAATGCAACCCCTACCTAACTCACAGCTGCTCGGACAAATGACGAAGCCCCTGTGCTGCCACACCCAAAACCATATGTTACTAGCAACGCCAATTTTTTAGACTCAGGACATATTCTCAAACTCAAGAACTTGTGTAAACAACTTGCACACAAAAATATTGAGACTGAGCATTCTAATGCCCTCCTACAAGCTAGAATCGTAAAGCTGAAAGTGTTAAAGAATGTGCACGTGGAAGAACAAGCTTCCAGAGCACAATGGAGTGATTCCCCAACCCATTCACCATCAAGGCATGATAGGGCATCATTTAACTCTAAAATAATTCCAACTTTTTCTCTGGTTTTCAAAATTTTCACTTTTTTTTATGCCATAACACTTGGTCATCACTCCTGATTAAATGAATGCAAATTTAATGGGATCTAAAGGTCTCTCAATTTAAGTTATTTAACAGACCATAATCTTGTTTAACGAAGTGGGGGTTAATCTGTACTTCGAGTAGTGGATTACCACAACACCCGAAGCCTAATGGAGCCTTTATCTTAAGCTCCTAAGGTTGCTTAGTTCTAACCATATCCAACACACATATCATTCATAAAAAAAAATCCCCCTACACCCTCAAAATATATCAAGTGCCCGCATGGGCTTTTTGGTTAAAAAAAAATTTCTAACCATTTTAAAAAAAATGTTGTTACTACTATTTATAAATGAGATATTACATGCAAAATATGTACTAAAAAAGAACTTAAAACACTAAAGGAATAATGTTTTTTTATTTTTTAAATTGCCTTATAGGTGCCTACATACCTACTAATTAGAATTAGACATTACGTGGTTTTTTATAAAAAATTTAGTGTGTAGATTGCTTTTAATTTTGGAAGTCTCTCACTATAAGTTCTTTAAATTTTATTGTTTTGGCAAAAATGATAGGTTTTTGGTAATACTAAACCGAAATGACTATTCATTTAATTTTTATTTTAAAGAAAATATTATTTATTCTAAGTGACAAAATCTATTATATATTATGTTAAGGATTTCTATTTTTATTACTTTACAAATTCACCCTTTAAACATGCTTATATGTTATATATTCCATTAATTTTTTATTTATTAAAAAAATGTCACTTCTTATTTCAAGTTTTCCTATTATATTATTTCTATTATTTAATTGAAAAAATAAGTCAAATTAACTTACTTAGATGAACGAATCACACGGGCTAAGATTTGGATCTAGACGCGGGTCGAACGGTGTAGAAGTTATGTCGAATGGAGCTAGCAGCCGACAGAATGCGAAGTGGTGGTTCTAACAATGCTAGCGATGAACAAAGGTGTTAGACTGGCTCTCTTTAGGTTGCTAAACAATCTAATGAAGTCAGTTTTGGCTTAAAATCACTTAGGGGTAGTTGTTTCGAGTGGCTCGGCAGCACAACATTGGTGGTGGCCATTGGAGGTGTTCCCAAAGTCCTTAGAACTAATCAAAGCAATTCGAAGCTTATACATCCAAAAATCCTCCTAAAGCATCGAATACTACCAATATCATTTGCACAAGAAGAATTTTGATCAAAAAGACTTCAAAACCCTAATGTTATAATACTTTGGATTTAAGTTTTTCAATGAGTTTCTATGTAACTCTTAACACGAAAAGCTTTGTTCAAGCTCCTATTTATACTAGAGGAGCTCAAATCACACTTGGCACGAATGAATCAAAATCCTTGATTTCAAATATTACAAATTAAGGTTCGAATCTTTATAATCTTGGAAAAATATCACGATTTGAGTGATTCTGATGGATAAAGTTGATTATTATGATGATTTCGAGCAATCTTAATGACATAGAAATCTTTGATATTCTCTAGAGTTGCTCAAATCTCATTTGGATCATCTAAAGCAAAATCTGCATTTATATTTTCCCTAATCCTTTTTATCCGATTTAGTGCCTTAAAATTATGAATCAAGACCCCATTTTTCATTCAATTCATAAAATTCCATGAGAACTTTGTAATTTTACCATTAATTTGGTAAAATCATCAAGAAATCTTAGCCAAAAATAGCTAAGAGGAGGTTGTTGTGGACATAGCAAGTGCAGGCTATAGGAGATTCTAATGAATAATAAGATGGCGTGGCTTCTTTTCACCATGTGGACCAATCACAACATGCCATGTGGTACTTTCTAGCTTTAAATAAATGTTCTTTGCCTTTGTCCAAACTTGAACAGACAACCTTTCCTTTATTGTGTGTATGTCATACCACTAGGCTATTAGCCTATTCCTTGATTTGTTTTGTATGCAAATTAATTTTAAGGCTTTTAACTTGGACTTAATTAAATCGGCTAACTCATTGTAGGCCATTTAATTAGGTCCACACTTTATAAAAGAAACACATATTATATCATGCTCAAATAATTATTTAAAGTTTATAATATTAGGCCTTTGGACATTTATTTATCATTATATATTATTTATTTACATATATATTTTTTGAAAACATTTTAAATTTAGACCTAATATCATATTTGTTCTTATTATACGTTTTAAGCCTTGAAAGGCAAAAGGTGTCTACAGATCTCATTTTGCGAATTAACTCTTAATAAATTCCTTCTTACTCTATCCAAAGTGTTGATAATTGCTACTTTAATTAGTTTTTTTTTTTTCCTAATATTATGTATGAGTTAGAAATTCTTCTTCAAACATAACCATAGGAAGAAAGAAAAAAATTCAAGTCTTACAATGATTGGTCTTTTATATAAAATTAAATAGAGAGCTCTTTCCTATTATTTTTAAAGTTATTCAATATACTTCAACTATAAAATTTTAAATATTTTAAATGAAAAAAAGGTATAATTTTTTTTTCTTTAATCTTATTTCATAAGACCTAATTAAAATGAAATGTTAATTTTCAACAAAACTTAACATAGAGGGGCAATCGCAAAGGCAACTATGCAAGCATCCTTCCTTCCTAAATATTTTTTCAATTCCACAAATCAATGACTACTAATATCATTATTCACAGATCTATCACTACAAATGTCGGATCTAAATGCATTTTATCATTTTCATCATTATCAATCCATCCACTCTATATTTTTATCACTATTTGTCTCATCTATCGATTTTGAAGATTCAAGAGATCAAGCTAATTTATTTTGTCGATAGTATCTAAATAAGTAGATTTTTTTGTCTTTTGATGTTTTTTCTTTTTGTCTATATCCCTTGGATGGATATATGTTATCTCTTTTATGAGATTTTATACACTCACTAGTAGTATGGATTTTGTTTCTTATAAGAATCAATGGTATTTCCTACTTACTTCAGAAAAGATATGCCCATTTGTATGGTTGGATCTATGTACTTCCAATTTTTCCTTTGTATTGATCTGAATGGTCAATATAATACTTTTCTAGTGAATGAAAATTGTTGTTATTGGCCAAAAAAATCTACCCAAAGTTTAAAAGTATCAATGTACTTCCTACAAGCTTTCCAAGTTCATTTATAATACCCATATGAGATAGTTCATTACAAAAACAATAAAATTCAAGCAACTAATTGCAAATTTTGGATAATTAATCACAAATTATATAAAATTTAAAAACCAAATAGGCACTTTTAAATTTCAAATAGTTAATTATATAAAACAAGTAAAATTTAGATATCAAATATAATAATTGCTCCACAACAGAAAAATTTGAGGTGGATCCTAGACACGCATCTATGCTCCCACAACACTTGGAAATGGAGCAAGAAAAATCATGCCAGTCAACATATGAAACCTTGCACATGCCACTCTAAACTCAAAGAGAATAAGTACAATATGACCACTAGAGAATGAAAGTCACCGTCGCAAGATGAGTAGTTCAATCTGTGGGCATGCAATCCTGTCTCAATTAATATAAAATCACAGAATCGTAACATTACAAAGATTGTACCAACTTCTTTTGTTTAACGAATAAATAATAACTAGACAAGCTAGAGAAAAGAGACACAACCTCAGCATTGCCCTTATGTTAGTAAAAATATGCAATATGTAAACTTATCTTGAACTCTCCAGTATTATTAGTTCAAAATCTAAACGTTCAACTCAAATTATGGCTGTAATGTGTTGCTGTGTTGGGCAGTAAAATCTCAACATTTTGACAAATTATATTTCACTAACTGCCACCATACGATTGATTTTTTGAATGTAGGCTGTCTGACCTATAATTAGCCAGTGAGACACTTGCTAGCAAGAAAAAAAAATACTTTCAACAAAGGTTTCTAGTTTAGTATAATCAATCAAAAAAGAATAATACATGCAAGTAGAATCTACATGAGATACATGCCATTACTCAGAGAAAGCACTCCCAAGATTATAAATTTCCAATTTCTGATGAAATGGGACCAGAAGGAAAGACCTGATTGTCAAACTAATTATTGTTAACTAATTTAAGCTTGAGGAGCATCCTGGTAGAAGTAACAATGTTGAGATTGGGATATGCATAACAAATGAAAGAATGATTTAAATAGCTCTCATTTTTTTCAATTAGCCTCAGAGATGAAAAGGTAAACCTATAATAGAGAGATGATATCAACCTGCACATATGCACATGGTAACTACTACTAAGTAGTTGGTAGCAAGATAATAGGCAATTCTGCAGGAGTTGGCTGCAAAGTCTTAAAAGCATATCACACTAAAGCCATAATCAACAAACCATGATTGATAAGGACTACATCCTCCATTCATATGATAAAGTTGTTAAGAGTGCTTAATTCTTTATGACAGATTTGCCTAATATTACAAAAGCATGAGAATAATTTCATCTTGATAACAAAAGGACATGTACAATACTGCTTAACACACACATGTATGTATTTGGCAATACCACAACAAGCATCACAAGTGAAAATTTGATCTTATGTGACATCCCTCTGTGAGAAATTAGTTACCTTCTCATATGCTTGTGGTATGAGCTTAATTGCAACAAGCACATCGCCTTGCCATCCTACCTGCCTCCATAAGACACCCTTGAGAAATTTCAAGGATGCAGCATGCCATCATCCCAGGCCACTTGAACTCTTTTTCAGGTGTGTGCCAATAATGCTGGTAGCGTCTTTAAGAAGCTTTCAGTGGTGCCTCAGGAACATTTATACTTCCAAGTATAAAATGTTGAAAACAATTTTCGCTATCATTTGAAAGCTCTTTAGACGATAAAACATATTTTCATGACATTTTCATTTTTGTATGACAACTAAACACTGAAAACTTTCAAAGAACCAAACGGTTCCCGATTTTCTATTATCTTTAATGAGAACTTGGTAATAACACAAAGGTGGAGACAAAAATGTGAACCCCTGCACATGCCATGCAATGATTTTGTTATCCTGCTGTTGCATTTTCACTTTATCTTCTTTAATACAATAGAAATTTGAAATTCCATGGAATCCGCTAAGAGAGGTGAAGGGACTTCATTCCAAGATAAGCAGTTGGCATCGACTAAACCAAATAATCTTACAATCCTAGATGCAAAAAATAATCTTACATTAAAAGAAAATATATGAAGACAATGTAATGCCAGATGCATATGATAAATAATGATTGAAGACTTAGAAAGTAGGAATATCACAATCAAATAAATACCAGGTTTGCCCCTTACATGTCTCTGATCAACACTACCATGTCCACATTGGCTTCTTCAACCTGGAAGCTTGTATATGGTAAATACAACTAGTTATCCATTTTCTCAACCCATGTACACCCTTCCCTACCGTATCTGATAATTTTACACACCCAATTGAAGAAGCTGCAATGACCCGTGAAATTACTTCAATCAGAAAGAATTGGCAAGCAAGAAAAAAGGTGACAATAGAATAGGAATGCAATAAGCTAAATATGCCAATTTGAGCAAAAGTGTCAGTGGCTTGATCCATAAGTTAAGCAGTTATATTGGAATTATGCAATCCTTCAGAAATCCAAGATTACAATGGCTTCATTCATTAACTTGAACCAAATAACAACTTGATAGCTTGCAATATTTGCAGATATAGAGACTACTTACCAATTAATTTCAAAATATCCACAACATTGATATACCCATACTAATAAATGGCATTTGTTTATCAAAATGGTGACTTGGCATACATGATCATCAATTACTTGGGAAAGAGACATTCAATTTGGTAGTTGGACAAAGGAATACCTTGGTCTTATAGCTGCCTCATCACATTCTCAATCCTCTCAGCAGCAGAATACATGTGCTTTTCCTTTACTTCATCCAAGAGGAAACGACATGTTTGATATCTAGGACTTATGTCTTGACCAATCATTTCTTCAAACAAAGCATAAGCCCAGTCACATTTATTTGCTCTACAAAGTCCATGAATCAGAAGAGAGTACGATGAGATATCAAGACTGAGATGGTGCCTGTTAACCATGTCATATAACAATGTGGCTAAAAGACTATCGGTTTTTCCAGCTCTGAAGCAAGACTTCAATAGAGGATAATATGTCTGAACATCAGGCTTGGAAAGCATTGAATTTTCCATTTCCTCAAGAAGATTCAAAGCCCTGTCTTCTAAAGCATGATGACAAAAGATAGAAATCATGGTATTATAAGTAGATGTATTTGGGACAACACCATTTTTAGGCATCTCCATCTCAAAAACATAGACAGCATCTTGCAGTTTCCCAGCTCTTCCCAGAACATGAATCAAAGCATTGTAGAAAAGCACATCAAGCTTACGTCCAGATGACTTCACAGCATCAGCTATCTGAAGTGCTTCCTCAAATTCTCCCGATTTTGCTAAGGAACACATCACACTAGTGTAAGTTACAATATTTGGGGGGCATCCTTGTGCATTCATTTCATCAAACAATTGATAAACTTTATGGAAGTTAGAGTGGCGGCAATAATGTTGGATAATTGTAGAGTAGCTGATAACACAAGGACGACAACCATGCCCTTTCATCTCTTGGATTGTCCAGAGTGCTTCATCAACCCTATTGACTTTGCACCAACCATGTATGAGAATGTTAAAGGTATAGGCATTTGGTAAGATATGAGCTTTTAGTTGCAAGAAAATTGAACGAGCCTGCTCAACCCTGTTCTCTTTAGAAAGAGAATCAAGCAATAAGTTCATAGACTCAACATTTTTCTCCAAACCGAAATTTCCAAGGTCATCAAACATTTTGACCGCATCTTCCCACAAGCCAGCACCACAAAACCTTCTCATAACCTTACCAATAGTATTAAGACTAACAAGATTACTCTCATTCATTTCCTCCAACATAGCTCTCATTCTATTCATTTGTTTCATTTTTCCCAATATGTCCACCATGGTATCATAAGTCTCAGGTGCATGCTTAAAACCCTCACGTGATCCAGCCCATCTGAAAACACCCAAAGCCGATTTCCAGTCATCCTTGAAACGATGCATTAACTTATCAACCATATTATGGGAAAGTTGCATAATTTGACAATCTGAGTCATTAGCCAGAGACCGAAAAATCTCTTCATCCGTACTTCCAACAACAACTTTAGAGATTATAACATCAAGATCACGTGGTTGTGTTCTCTTTGTAGACTGTAGATGATTATCTCTATACCCCATTAAAGGAAGAGTAGAGCAGCATCTCGATAGGGAACCAAGTACCTTCACAATCATGAGGCGCTTTCGGCATGAGAAGATCATGAGGGACTGAAGTAAAAAAGATGCCGTTAGTCAGTTAGTGTATACAACTTCAGTGGTGAATAACCTAGCAAGTAAAAAATTTTGTATTGGCTATCCATGTCCTTACCAATTATATGCTGAATAGTTATACTTGAAAGAACAGAGTATGTAATGACAACTCTAAGAAGCAAAACTACAAACAAATGGAAGGCATGATCACTAGGAAAAAGGAAAATATATCACGAGAATACGTTCTTTTTTTCTTATTGCGCTGAATGTTTCCTCTTTTTCATTATTTCGTCGTAGAAGGAAAAGTAGCATCACCTTTCACTTTCTGTTGTCACCATTCGTGGGTACGTCCAAGAACCAAAATGAAATTATTCATTTAACTATATAGAAGTTGGTTAATAAGCCCTAAGGCTTATAACTTATTGGACTCCTACATTTAATGTCAAAATGACCATATATCAATATGTTTCATACGCAGATTAATGCAGCAGTAAGAAAGAGGGATACATGAAAGAATACATAACTAGAAGTAACAAGGTTAAACAAGCCAGAAATTCGGTTGTCACAATTGATAAAACTTCAGATTGAACATCCTAGACGCAGACGGCAGCGAAATGGGACTTACTCTAGCAGGTGGCAGCCTGGTGGGACGTCGTCCTTCTCCTTCTTGGTGGTCAAACTCGAGTTGTGCAAGAGGCGCCCGCCCAGAGAGAGAGAGAGAAGGAGTGACTAAGGAGATGGCCGGTGTTGGTAAGGAGAGAACCAGAGAGAGCGATCAAAATACAGCGAGAAATAGAGCTCCGGCTATCTTTAAGACCTCAGTAAGAGTGTCTTTTATTTTTTTTCCAATACTTTTTTTTTTTTTTGCCACCATTTTTTTTCAATACATTTAAATGGTTAGATCTGTTTGGAAAATGAAATTAATATTATTAATTTAAAAAATTATAAAAATACCATTGAAACAAAAATAATTTTAATTTTATGTAAATTTAACTCGTCTCTTGAACAAACGAGGTTATAATATCATGTTTGATATGTAAGAATGAACAAGGAATGGAATTGCGATTCCGGATTCCATTCCTACTCCTGCGTTTGGTTGTGTTTTAAAAACCAAAATCGCGATTCCTAGAAATCGATAATTCTGGTTTTGAGGGGAAATTCAATTCCGCCCTTGAGAAGGCAGAATTGCAATTCCATTCCTCCCTTACAAATAATTAACATTAAATTACATTTTTATCGTCTTACTTATTAAGGATATTTTTGACAAATAACATATCAATTCCATTTCATTCCAAGATTAGGGATGTAACCGCGTCGGGTTTCGAGTGGAGCATATGAACCCGAAACCCTACCCGCTACCTTATAGAGGCTACCAGACCCGACCCTATAACCCTATAGGGTTTTGATGCTATATCCAAACCCGCCCTACAGGGTTTGATTTAGAACCCGGAACCCGACACTATAACCCTATAACCTTTTTTTAAAACTTATTTTCAAATTTTAATAATAAATTTAAGAAAAGCCAATACTTCTGACATAAGTTTCCTATACATTCAAAAATGAAATGATGCATGTAGAACTGATAGAAAATATTGTAGGTCACATTCATTATATAATATTCAAACACATTAATATATTACTATTGTCACCGTATAATATTTTTAAGATATGGTTAAATTAAATTTCCTTTTTAGACTAAAATATAATGGACATCAAATAATATTAATTTCCATAGCAAACATGACTTGAACAAAATTTAATAAAAAGTTCTAAATCCATAATTAATCCATAAATATAAAAGAAAAACATCTTTAGGAGACAAAAAAGATAGTAGCTCCTTCATATCTTTTTTTCTCTTTGCTCCTTTAGTAATGTTTTTATTTATTTTTTAATTATAATACCGGATTATCGGGTATCCATCGGGTTTGTTATATGATCCAAACCCGGCCCTATAACCCTATAGGGTTTTTACTATATATCCAAACCCGACCCTATAACCCTATAGGGTTTTAAAGGGTCGGGTGGGTCGAAAACCCTATAAGAGCTAACCCGGTTACATCCCTATCCAAGATGTATCCAAACAAAGGAATGGATTTATCATTCCACCTCCTATTCCATTCCATTCAATTCCTCTCATTCCAATCCATTCCATTCCGAGCGATTCCTGTATACCAAATGTGATATAAGTGGTTAGCCTTGTCTCTTGAAGTCATTTGTTCAACAAACAAGTTTGGCCCAATAAAAGCATCAACGACACCGATGTCGAATTCTAGCCGACTACCACCAAACAACAATTAGAAACTCTAGTCGATCAACTTCGATTATCCCAAAAAATAAGTAACTCAATCAAGTTACACAAAAATAAAGGAAAATGAGACATATTGAGCAAGTTGCCAACGAGTAGAAGCTCTTTGAGCAATAGCAACTTTCCAAAATCGTCTCAAATCTCACCACTGAAGTTATTCCAAGACAAGTTTAGGGTTTCGAACTAGTTAAACTCCAACGATAACTCTTGCGACTCTCCAACGAAGAGGCTGCCAATGAGGTTAAGGATTTAGAGATGAGAGCAAAGAGAGAGTGAAGGGAAGGAGAGAAAGTCATTGAACCAATTTTCGACAAGGGAGAGGATAGTTGTTTTTATTTTATTTGGGCCAAACTCATTTGTTGAATAGATGAAGTTTAAAAAAAACCAACCTTTTCTCTTTAACAAACGAGGTGGACCACTTATGACCTCGTCTATTCAAGAGACAAGTTTAATTTGTCTAAAATTGTGATTATTTTCATTCTGTGGTATTTTTGTAATTTTTATAAATTAATAATATTAATTCCTTTTCTTAGATTTGTTAGATCAAAAAGATCAAATAAATATATATACCTTTATTTTAAAATTAAATACCAATAAATCCTTATAAAATTAAACTCATTTTATTTTATAGATTATCAATGCATAAAAATATATATTTTAAATATTTTCTCTTATTATGAAAATAATTCTCTTAAAATCATGTAAATTCTTTTATCCTAATTCCTGTTGTTTAATCATTGCTTTATCATAACTAAAAAAAAAATAGAAACAAATAGAATATTACTATTTTATCATAATTACAAAATAGAGACAAATAAAATATAGATAAGATAAATTTTTAAATACCAAACTTTAAATACATACAAATTAAATACAAAACATATCCAAATCAAATAATATATATATATATATATATAATAGAAAAAAAGGAAAACATATCCAAACAAATGCTTAGGTCACCATCTTACTCTTCTGTGCTAAAGATTAGAAAGATAAATCATACGTGGAGAAGAAATCATGGAAGGAGAATTGAAAAATAGATAGTTTCTGTCACAATTATAATTAACTAAATACCCTAAAAAGCTATTTATTGATTAATAATGTATCGGTTATGATTTGTTGTTAATAACACAAATATTTTAGTCTTATCAAATTTACAAAACATTAATAAATAGTGATGATATATGAAAACAAGTTATTTCCATAATTGGACTCTCAACCCAATTTAATGTTAAGAATTGGTTTTTTTGGCTATTGATAAAGTTTAGAAGATCGAGTCCAATAAAAAATATATTAGAAGGTATGGTTGATGGGCTTGGATCAAAAATCACTAGACCGAACTGCTCATAACCTTATTCTACTTTCATGTGAATGAAAAGTAAACTTGAAAAATATATTTTTTGAGCTAATTTGGACTTTATTTGATTAAAACAGAGTTTATATTGACTAAAATAGACTCTATGCTCTTTTATAAAGTTGGGCGTATAGGTCATGAACCGTAGGCTAGCCTGTTTACCAACTTAAAAAAAGGAGCCATGACCATTTTTTTTTTTTAAATTTTTGGCTAGTTTGAAAGCAAGCCAAATTAGTAGACCATGAGCTAAATTATAAAAGAAAATTAAAAAAAAAAAAAAGAAAAAAGGAAAACTTTAAGAACGAGAATTATAATAATATATTAATGATTATTTATGATATATTATGGAGAATGATAGATTAATACACAAACCACAAGTATTATAACATTCTTATTAAGTATGTATCTATAAATTTAATTGTAATATGATATATAATAAATTATTTATAAAAACCTTTTTTCTATATAAATAATTAAAATAGCAACAAAATTAATTATTTTATATATAACCCGAAAATAGATAAATATTCCACTTTTCATACAAATTAATATAAAAAAATTCAAAAAAATCATTTTGGTTCACGGACTGGCCTGTTTAGCTTGTAGGTTAGGCTTGGCTAAGAAATTCTAGCCTGTTTAAGGCTGTTTGAATTGTCGAATTTTTATTTGTATCATATTGTATCTAATCTATATTTATATTGTATATGTTTAGTCAGTTTATAAGTAAAACTGTCGTTTTTCATTGGTATCTGTTTTTCGACAAATGTCTATTTGAGAATAACAAAAAATATAATACAAAATGACTAGAATATGATGAAATAAACAAACCCTAAAAGTGGGCCAAATTAGCTCAATTCGGCTTGCCATGCCGATATGCCCACCTCTACAATCTTTTATATTGATATGGGTTATCCTAAAATAGAAAATTGGGTTTCTTTTATATTATAAAAGCCATTTTTTTCTTTCAAGCTCACATCCAAAGCCCATGTCCATATAAGAAAAAGGACTAAATGATGGTGGTTAAATTCATAAGAGAGCTTCAACAGTCACAAGCAACGCTTGATCTTGGCCATTCGTTCGTATGTCATCCAGTTGTTAATATCAATCTCCAACATCCATAAATAAGAAACTTTTCATCTCATTTTGACACATTCTATGTATTGCTATAATTGAGAATAACACGAAAATATCTTTAGGAAAGATCTAAAGAACAAATCAAAGAATGATCAGGTCTACTTGGTTTGATCTTCTGTCACATTCTCAAACTTAAGAAATTAGGTTTATATGTTCCTCCTTCAACACCTCTCCCTACGATATCTGTATACGTGTCATCATCTCAAAACTTCTCATGAGTCGATCAGCATGCATGTTGCACTTGATCAGCCTATTGCAGTAACTCCACTATATAGATGGAACTTGATCATAATGTGGCCATTAAGGAGGAAATAATAAAGGGGTTATTAGTGTCATTTGTAGAAACAGTTAAGGATAGATCATCCGCAGCTTTGCTAGGAAATTGCACGTGCCCCTCCTCTTCAAACTGATTGTAGAGTACATTTGACGTTATTAATCAAATTGAGAAGAGAAATTTGTCAAATGTTACCGTTAAATCTAACTCCTATAATATTGTGCAAATACTAGCGGGTGTAAATTTTGATACTTTCTCAACTTTCAGGCATTGCTCCCCATGCAGGAATAAATTATTGTGAATAAAGAATGTTGTTGTCAAGTTTGTCCTACAATAAGAAAATATTGTAGCTAATCGCATAGCAAAGACTGGACTAAATCAACATTCTCCTTTTTGTTTTGGCTATACATGCCCTGATGAAAGCCGACTTTATTCCTAAGTAATACGGAATTATATGGATTAGAATTTGATGAGCCTGATACAAGCTGTACTAAACTTATGTGGGCAAGTTTATGCTCTACTTTTGAGCTTGATGTATCAAGATTCGATTTTATTTGAATGATAATGCCTCATTTAAAATATATATATATATATATATACATATATTATTATGTGAAAACAAATGTCGACTATTAAACAATTTATTTTTCCATTGGGTATGGACTTTCTTGCATGCTAAAGAAACAACTTTATTAGGTTATCAAAGTAATAGGCATTTTGTTATTTCAAGTTGCATTTATTATTATTATTTTATGTTGCTTAAATGGCATGCTCTATTTGTTTTTTTTTTTATTTTTTTATACACAAAAACTAATAACATTAAATTTAACTGGTTGAGTAGTATATATTATATAATTTGCTAACTAAGTCCACCTAGGATAATAATTATTTTAATACATTAACTTCCCAAGTCTAGTATAAATTATATTACTAAATCTTTCATCACAAACAATACTAAATCATTCTTGTTGGTTCCAAAAAGATAACCAAGAGGGGGGTGAATGGGGTTTCCAAAATGAAAATTTAATCTTTTTAAAAACTTAACCAAATTCATAAACTTAGTTAATCAAATTAAAATGGCTTTTTAAACTCACTTAAAAACAATAAACTTAATAAACAAAAGTTTATTTCACAATTCAGATGAAAACAGGTTGAAAAATGATCACTGTACATTAAACATAAACAACAATGAAACCTCCAGTTTTAGTCTCTGATTTAGTTTTTGATTAGTAATAGTACTTTCACTTACTCTCTGATTTAGTTTATGAATCTAAATTGCAGCTCATACAAACAATAAAATATGCACGAGATTTAAAAAGATAGAGTAGAGAAGAGTGCAAAGTGATTTATAGAGGTTCCGCCTTGAGCATCAGTCCTCTCTTCCAGCACCAATCCAGGGATCCAGTATTCCACACCGGTATGTTCCACTATCCAACAAATCAACAAGTTACAAGTTGTCTTTTGCCAAAACACTTGGCTACAAATGTACTCAGTTTGATCCTCCTAGCTTCTTTCAAGCTACGACCAAATTACTGAGCCGACTTGTAACTCTCAAACTCACTCAAAGAGTAATCACAAATCAATTTGAGGAAATAAGTAAAATATCCTCTAATTTTAGTACAATGAAAATATAAATGACAGTATTTTCTTGAGGAAAATATTGAGAGCTTTGTTGCTTATTTTCTTTTTCACGTACAGGATGGATGTATCTTCTTTCTTTTGTGCTTGTAATATATTTGTTATTATTCAACGGCTAGTAATGGATTAGGTCCTGATATTTAGCTTAATTTTCTCGGATAAAATCTGCTGGTCAAGATATTTTGCTTCTAATCCGGATATGATCTTCTGATGGATTTTCTTCAAACGTTTAAAATTTAAATCAGCTTTGTTGTAGATAATCTTTGAAAGATTCGATCAGATCTCGTTGTTCCTGTTGAAAAGAAAATATCCCATGAAAAACTCACTGTTCATTATCTTCTTTAGTTTTGAATTTCCATCTTGTGAAGATAATCTTGAATGCAGATAACAATCCCATGAATTGTGTCTTATTAGGATAGATACTCTTTGATATTATTCAAAGTTGAAAACTGATCTGTTTCCTATATCTTTTCAGCCCATGTATCTTGCAATTTTGAATTCAACTTGTTGTCGTTAGTTCAAACAGTTGTCCTAATCTTTGTGATTTAAGATCATTGTCTTGTTAAGACACGGCCAAAAAACAAATGTATCGGCTTCTTGTTTCTGATTTTAAACTTGAATCTATCCAAAGAGATTTGAAATAGACCATATAAACTTAAGTTTCTTGTTTAACTTTAATCATTAAGAACAAGCTTTAATCCAATGAAAACTTTAATCCCCATGGATAATTTATCCAACTGATCTCGCATTAGTCTTTGAATTTCCTTCTGACTGGTATACAAGTCTTTGTAAAGTACTGGTTACCTTTTGAATTACTTTTTGACTACTCACTTGTTCTTGAAAAACTCTCCTTAACACTTTCTGAAATACTTTCTGAGTTGTATCCTTTTGTAAAATATTTTTATAAAACTTTTGATCATATTCACTACACACTTAATGGATTTGTTAGTAAACACTTAACTCTTGTTGTTATCATCAAAATCATCATTGAGAGAAACCAACATTTCTTATCAATCAATAAGAGGGTCGACACGACACACGATATAACCAAGTCAAGTCACGTGTTTAAGTTTTTATACACTTAATAACAGGTCAGATCCCAAGTTAAGGGGTTAGACATAGACACAGAATACAACACGGTGACACAAATTACTAATAATAATAATAATAATAATAATAATAGGGGCAGATCCAAGGAGGGCTGATGGGGCCTCGACCCTTCAGACTCGAAAAAGTTTAATTTTCTTTAGTTTTTTTAAATAAAAAAATGATATATTATATGTGTATTAAAAAGCAAATAAAGATATAAAAAAAAAGTAACTTAATAGTTATATGCTTTGCTTTCCATCTAGGAAGTCATAGGTTCAAATCCCATAAGTATACTTTTCATTTTTTGAACATGTATTTATTACATGATCTTTTTCTCTCTCCCTCTCTCTCTCTTTCAATTTTTTTCTTTCACAATAACTAATAGAATTAAATTCATTTATCATAAAATTATATTTAACTAAATAAATTATTATAAACAACCACTTTTATTTTGTAGCACACCATAAAGAATTATTATATTTTTCATATTACAAATGTTTTTATTTATCACATAAAGCATTATTTCACAATAACTAATGGAATTACATTAATTTATCATAAAATTATATGTGACTAATAAATAATTGAAAAAAAAAATTATTTTTAGTGCACCACAAATAATAATTATATTATTCATATTATAAATATTCTGATTTTATCATATAAAACATTTTTAAATAACACTAATTATGTCACGTATTAACTCTGTTTTTTATACTTAATTATATATATAAATAATATTTTACTAAATACCCTTAGTTATTTATTACATGAATTTTTTTCATACTAATCAATTTGGAAAATATGACAGTGAAATTATTAATGACATTCTTGTAAACATACAAGAAGCGATATGATTACAATAGTAAGTATATATTATATGAATAATTATAATATTAACTTAATTAATATTTAGCCCACGGTTGTATCATCCTACATTCAGTCCTGAATAATTATGGGATCTAATGTACTAACATTTTTGTATAATTAATATGTCTTGAATATATATATATATATATATATATCATGATAATGAACCTTGAATAAATTACTGTTTAATCACTTGTATTCAATATGGAACTTCATGGGCATTACGAATGAAACAATTTTACAAAGTCATAGTAAAAGAAAGTGAAATGTAGCACCATACGTCCATCATGTTATTCATCTTCCCATACTTGTAATTTCATATTTAACGATTCGTTGTCATTAGATTTGGTAATACACACACACACAAAAGTTTTATGTATTAGGATAGAATTTTATGTCATTTAACAATTATCTTGGAAGTTGATGGATTTACGAGACTATTTAGTATTTTGGTTTAGTATTATTAATTTTAATATTTTAAAACTTATGTATTGGCATTTGATTGAGATCATATGAGTATTTTAGAGTCCTATATGCAAATTTGTCATTTACAAGTGTTGGTTTTTCTCAATGATGATTTTGATGATAACAAAAAGTGTTAAGTGTGTACTAACAAAATTCATTAAGTGTGCAGTAATCAAGTAAGATTTTATGTAAATGTTTACAAAATAACACAACTTAGGAAGTGTTTCAGAGAATATTTAACAATGGTTTTCACATACAAATAAGTTTTCAAAGAGTGTTTCAGAAGGAAAATTAGTGTTTTACAAAGTGTTGTATATCGATCAAAAAGTGTTTCAGAAAATAATTATAACGACTACGAAGGGTTGAATACCGATTAGAAGCTGTTTCAGAAGGCAATTTACAAAGTTTTTGAGATATGTGAAAATCACGATTATGAAGACGAATGATTTTCTAAGCAACATGAATTGAAGACTCAGCACCAACGTAAATGTATTTGGGTAATGCATTCAATTATATTCCACAAGTTGATTCAATTATCCAAAAGGGATTTAAATTATATAGATTAAGGATTATTTATTCAAAAATTTATGTCTCGACAAAGATTGGAGGATCACAACAAGAAGTTCACATATAATCTCATGATAATATATAGTAAGAAGAGAATCTGACTTAGTTTGTTATCAAAAACAAACCTACTCAAGATCAAGAAGAATTCAAATTCGAAATGGATCAATATCAAGTTTGATAAAGTGCTATTTTCGTGGGATATTTTAATGGAAACAAAGTAATCAATCTTTCAAAGATATCTATAACAAAAATAATTCAAATCTGAACATTTGAATAGAGCCGCATTACTAGATGAAGATGACTAGCGACATTAATGGAATTGAAGTCTATCCAAGCTATAGATGAAAAACGACCAGCAAGGTTTATCCGAAGTCAAAGCAAAAATTCAGGAACAAGTTTATCCATCTCTTATAGCCGTTGGAGACAACAAGAATAAAAAGATATTCATTCAAGTCATATCAAAATATATGATAATATCATTTCACGACAGAAAGAGACTTCAAAACAAAAGAACAAATACTCATCCCAGTTTAATTGCACTAAATTCAATCTCTTTCAATTGTTCTTATTTGATCGAAATTTGTTAGGAATTTTATTCTTTTCCTACAGATTTGTTTCACACAATTAGTGTGAATTTGATAGTTGCAAGAAGACTTAGTAGTTTGACTGTAACTTTGAGAAAGCAGGAGGATCAAGCTGAGTGCATTTGTAGCCAAGTGTTTGGCAAAAGACAACTTGTAACTTGTTGATTTGTTGGATAGTGGAACATACTGGTGTAGAATACCGGGTCCCGGCTTGGTGCTGGAAGAGAGGATTGATGCTCAAAGCAGAACCTCTATAAATAGCTTTGCAATCTCTCTACCCTATCTCTTTTAATTTTTATACATTTTAAGTGTTTATTTGTTTTGCGGATTAATTTTAGAAACAAATTCGAAGAGTAACAGGAAGTGCAATTTATAAGCAGAGACTAAATTAGAGACTATCTGGAAGCGTTTTTACTAATCAAGATTAATTCAGAGACTAAAATCTGGGAGTTCTGTTTTTTTTTTTTTTCCTTGAGCTAAACTTTTTGTATTTGTTCTTATTCGATTTCATCTAAAGATATTGTTTATTAAAGTTGTTGTTTTCAAGTAAGGTTAAGAAGCCATTTAAGTTGATTAACTAGATTTATAAATTTGGTTAAATTTTTTAAAGAATTAAATTTTCAACTTGGAAAACCAATTCACCTCCCCTCTTGGTTAATCTTTTGGGACCAACAACAAGTTTTAACTAGTATTATCCACGTGCACGTATGAGAGCTTCTACCGTCCCGTCGATGGGACCATCTAGTCAAATATCTAACCGTTAAAATAAATATAGTAATTAGAATATTAATTATTTTAGTAGGTCGATCATAGTTTAGTATAGTGTGAGTTATTGAATTATTGACGGGACTAATCCTATCAAAATTAATACAGAACCACAGAATTTTTCATGTACATATATACGATGAAGCTTGTGATGCCCTTGTCTCAGGGTTTTATAAATTAATTCACATTTACACATATTAATACAACTTGGGATAGTTTTTTTGTAAAAAAAGATTAACATAAATCACCAATTTTCAAATTGGGAAAAACACAAGTAAGGTTTTTATAATTTACCTTTCTAATTGTATATTATTTAAGGGGCAATGAGTTGTTTGATTAAAATATAGATTCAACGGTTTAACCTCTTTCCCTAGAAAAATAAACTAATTATAAGGTAATTACCCAAAACCACAATATGAATTTCGATGGTTATTATACATTTTCAAAGTTTAAAATTTAAAAAGTGCATATATATATATATATATATTCTTGATAATAGATAATGAGAACGAAATATTTGGCCTTCTGTTGTACGACTAATTTATACTTTTATGCCCTTGTAAGATAGGTGCATAACTGCTTCCTTCTAGCATGTCCATATGTTATGTTATAATGCTTTGTAATGATATATTATGTTAATCATATATATGTATAGTATATATGTAATTAAATATATCAAGAATATAACAAGATATACACAATACTTTCATACTCTATAATATTGTAAAGTTATGTATAATAAGACGACATTTATCAAAACTTATATAATATGAAATATCCTAGAGCCAAGGTATAGAATAAATATATATAATTATGTATCTAAATAAGTATGAACACCAAAAATAAGATATTTTAATCAAGGTTACTACTTAATGCAATCGGCCTACAGATTTTACATGAATTTATGATACTTGGTGGTACGACCATTAAATAATTTTAGAGTTTTAAGGATCATTGCTTCATGAAAATTTCATAAGCTTATTATAAGGTGTCAAATCTAACTAAAACACGGATGGGAATTTGCTGTCGTGGAAATGCTGTCCCCATCCTATCCTTCTAAATAAATACTTATCACGTGTTTATAAAGTGATAATAATTGTTTACTTTATTATAAAAATCTTTTAATTTTTGAAATTTATTTAAAATATGATAAATATTTATTTGCATGAACTTGACAATGACAACATTCCTGGACACCAAATATTTATCTCCTAAAACGCATAGGATATTTATGCGTTGCTCATGTGTGAGTGGATATCTACACTAGAAACCCCAATCCACATCCTATAAGATTTTCAGACCATGTCCAACACCATGCCCATTTTAGTATAGCATTGAACTGCCATGTCTAAATTATAGGACTTATCCAACACAAATCTGTCGTTTCATTGAATAAAGGAGATGGTCCATAAAAGCTTTCAGTTGTCCTAATAAAAGGTTAGCTAAATTAAGATTGTTCTAGTTCTCCTTTTGGTCAAAGTTGTTTAAATGAAGCTGGAAAATCAAGTTGAGAGAAACAAATAGAAACATACGCATGACCTCAACCAATCTACATTTGGGAGAGAATTACAAAGGAGACAAGAAGGGGCTAGGCAGCCATAACTAGGGGGAATGGATTCTGAGTTGTCCTGGGCCGATCAATGGGACTACAACAACCCTGATCCACCTCCTTTACAGGATGAAGCAAGACAGAAGCAGAAAAAAGGATCGAAATTTGGGAAGATGAAGATAAGCTTGAAGTGGATGAAAGATCATGGCAAGAAACCCAAGGACAAATAAGAATCACAGCTTGGTACCAAACAAATGTTTTTGCTGGCCATAAAAGAAAGGGTTAGTTATAAAAGTATTATCTGTATTTTGATTAAGTTGTAAAATATTATTTGTATCATCTTTTTTTATAATTAGGTGGTCCGAGTTTCATACAAAAGTATTGATATTATTTAATAATTTTATCATGTGTGTCGATATTTTATTAGTCATAAAAATTAATTTTACATTTTTTTTAATTTTCTTATTTTAAAAAAAAATATTTTTAATATCTTATTTATTTAATTTTATTTAATACTATTTTTATTACATTAATTTTTTTTATCAATTAGACTCTAACACATTTCTTCTAATAGTAATTAATAATATTAACATCTTCTTTATAAAATCAGGTCACCTAATTATCAAAAAAAAAAAAAAAACATAAATCATATATTTATAAATTAATAAAAGCACGGGTTATATTTTTATAATTAGGTCTAAAAGAAAGAGCCTTCACTTTGCCCAAAAGCTTGCCATGCAGCTTTCTCAAGAATCAATAAATTTTCATATTGTATAAGAAAGAAAGTTCTTTGATCCTTTTCAGTTGTGTTGTCTAATTTATCTTCATTATAATTGCTATCCGATGCACAAAAAGGACAAAAGTCGGGTTTCATACGGATTTATTCCTGTTTTTAAATCTAAATCCGAAAATATGTTATTTAAACATAATCCATAAATATTCACACAAAAACGCATTTTTTGATTGCGTACAAATTTTATATTAGAAAAACAATTCAAACGCATTCGGCAAATACGTTCGATTTTTTTTCTCTAAAATTCTTGAACGCATTCACAGAATGCGTCCGTTTTTAATTTTTTTTTTTTTTTTTAATAAAGGTCACGGACACATTCCGTGAATGCATCCGAAATCCCTTCCTTGGAGATGACCACTATGACGACGTTGATGGCGAGAGAGAAAGGAGAGAAACGGGAGTGGGTCTGCTGTTGATGGCGAGAGACAAAGGAAAGAAAGGGAGTGGGTCTGCTTTGCTAAGTGGACATCACGGGTGAGATTTATATTTAAGAAGGGAAGGCTGAATGCGCAAAAAAAATTAAAGCTGGACGCATTCAGTGGATGCGTGCGAGAATTTTAGAGGGAAAAAATTAATCGCATTCACTGAATGCATTCAAATTATTTTTCCTCAGTTTCAACTACAAGCGCATTCTGGAAATGTGCTATTAGTGTAAAATGTTGTACTCATTCTTTGAATGCGTTTTTGTGTGAGCATTGGTAGATTATGTTTACAAAGCAATTTATTTTCAGATTTAGTTTTAAAAATAAGGATATATCCATACAAAACCCACCAAGAGTCATGCAATATTCTTACTATCCCACGCTTTTGCATTCTCACTTAATCTTCTAAACAAAAGAAATATTGGAAATTCCATAAAACCCATCAAGAAAGTTAATAGCATATCCATTTCAAGATAAGCATTTGGCATCAACTGAATCACATAGCATGCTGCTCTTACAATTCTGGATGCATATAATAATTTCAGTTCAAAAAAATATATATATATAAATATGTATATGTATATATATGAAGATACTATATCCGGATTCACATGATAAAAGTAATTATAATTAACAAAAACAGGCAAATTAAGAATAAACAAAGCTGATTAGGTTTGCCCCGGATATGTCTCTTATCTTGGTACTATGTTTGCGTTGGCTTTTCAATAATGGAAGGTTGCATATAATGATTACAACTACTTATCCACTTGCCAACCTGAACATCCTTTCGTATTACATCTGATAATCCTACAGCCCCAATAGGAGAAGCTTCACATGCACATAAGGGGACATGCCAAAATTTATACAAGGAACCAAGAATGACCCACCAACTTCACTTCATTTGGAAAGAACCGACGGCCAAGAAGCAAGGTTAGGATAGAACAGGAATGCAGTGAGCTAGATATGCATACGTGAGCAAAAGTACCAGCTGCTTGCTTCATAGCATTAAGAAGCAGTTATCTTGAAAGGATGCAATCTAGTTAAAATCCTAGAAAAGTGGCTTGTTTCATAAATTTGAAGGAAATAGTCTTGATATCTTGTAGTATTTGCAGATATATAGACTACTCGTCATTTGATTACAAAATATCCATAGCATTGATCTACAGATGGTGACAAACTGTGGCATCTGTTTATGAGAATTATGACTTGGCATGCAAGATCATCTGTCACTTGGGACAAAGACATTCAAGTTAGTAGTTAGTTCTATGAAATAATGACTTTAAGAGTGAACAGCATGTTCAATATCTAGGATTCTGTCTTGACCAATTATTTCATCAAAGAAAGCATAAGCCTAGTCACATGCATTTTCTCTACCAAGACCATGAATCAAAAAAGAGTACGACCACATATCAAGGATGACATCAAGCCTATTAACCATGTCATATAGCTATTTGATCAAAAGACTATCAGTATTTCCATCTCTGAAGCCAGACTCTAGCATACGATGGTTCTGAGCATCAGCCATTGAGTATTTCATTTCCTCAAAAAGATCCAAAGCTCTCTCTTCTACAGCATGATGACTGAAAGATAGAAACTTTGGTATTATAAGTAGATGTATTTGAGGCAACACCATTTTTGGGCATCTCCATGTCGAGAATAGAGATAGCATCTTGCTCCTTTGCTCTTCTCAGAACATGTATCACTAGATGTCAGAAGTGTTTTGTCAAATTCTCCTGATTTTGCTATTAACCATATCACGTTGGTGTAAGTTGCGATATTTCAAGGTCAGCTTTTTGCATTCTTTTCCCCAAAAAATTGATAATATGGAAGTTAGAATGGCAGAATTATTGGAAAACGGCAGAGTAGACAATAACACAACGGCAATAGCCATGCCCTCTCATCTCTTGTATTGTCCAATCGGTCTCATCAAGCCCATTGACTTCACACCAACCATGCATGAAAATGTTAAAAGGTTTTGGCATTAGGTAAGATATGAGGTTTGAGTCGCAAGAAAATTGAAGTACCTGCTCAACCCTGATCTCTTTTGAGAGGGTTTCCAAGAAATATGTTCACAGACTCAACATTTTTCTCTAAGCCAAAGTTTCCTAGCTTATCAAGCACTTTGACCGCGTCTTCCCTCAAACCAGTACAGCAAAACCTTCTCATAACCTTATCAGTAGTATTGAGGACCAACAAGATTACTTTCACTCATTCCTTCCAGCATTGCACTAATTTTATCCATTTGTTTCATAAGTACCAGGTGAATCCTTGAAACTTTCACATGATCCAGCCCATTAAAACCCATATCCAGATGTCTTGAAATGATGCAATAGCTTATCAATCATGTTATAATGTAATTTCAGTCTGGTCATTAGCTAGAGACTGAAAAATCTTTAAATTGTAATTAAAATCAAGGTCATATAGGAGTCTTCTCTTTGTGGACGACAGCAAAAGAACAGACTAAGATCCTGATGGGTAACCAAGTACCATCTCATATAGGGAAAATCACGAGGATGCAGAAGCGGAGTATGCAGTTAGTATATGGACATTCACAGGCGAATAACCTGGAGCAAATAGAACTTCTCTTTACTTCGTCATGACCCTCAACGGTTATGTGCTTGACAGGATTAAAGCATGCGATCAAAACTCTAAGAAGCAAAAAGTTCCTTTTTTTTTTTTTTTTGGGCCAGCCTAAGACGCAAAATAAACAGGGGATTTTGGTTCGTTCGAATAGACTGATCCCACGGGATTACATCACGTGTTTAGGATTGGGAAAACCTTTTTTTTTTTTTCCTCTTATACATGATGATACAAAAATTTTAAAACTGGACAAGATAAAATCTCTTACAAGAATCTTGATCAATATCGTCCATACCATATATTATACAAAAAAAATTGTATTGTCCAATTTTTCATTTACCATGCTATCTAATTTTTCTTATCTTGTACAATCCTTACAATCAAATACTACCTAAAAGAAAAAATTAGACAGGATAATCTCTTGTATCATGTTTTAATATGCATTGGACAGTGATTTTTATATTATTCATTGTTTGATATATTACAAGAACAACGCAAACTAGTATATTTTGACATTATAACCTTGTATTTTCATATATCTATATAATCAATTTTGAATATTATTCAATAAATACAGCAATAGAAATCAGTTAGCATACGTAATTTAATAAATGATGGGAATCAACATAGGGATCAAGCTATAGGTCCACGCAAGAGTCAAAGGTTTGAGGAATCTTGCACTTAAAATACTTGAAGATAGATTAAAGTCTGAGGAAGTAAAGATAATTTCAAGAAGTAACATACATGATTATTATACTTGTGTTGAGTGCAATTGCTTAATTTTGAGCCATACAGAAAAAGGCAAATTCTACCCAAGTGGTAACACAAGTCATGTTGGGAATTGTGCTAAGAATAGAGACGAATGCGTGGAGAAAAGAGACTTTTTTGCGCAACACGAGTAAAGTACACACTCGTGTTCTAGGTTGTCCACATGAGGAATTTGCACGTTGTTCGACAGGAAGTTTTAAACTACCCAAGCATAAACATAACCCATGCTAGCGGTTGTGTAAAGATCAGAAACGTTGAGTCTTGCTTATTTAAAATTATTTCATTAACTCTCTAATTAGGATTATTATTGGGGGTATTTTATCAATTTATTAACATTTTATTATGGTTTTCGACTATTATAAATAGTCTTTTTTCCTGTCATAAGCTCATTATGCCAATTATCTTTAGTTTTAAATAAAATTATTTCTCTTTGAAAGTTCTAACTGTTAAACCTTAACTCTTATCAATCAAACTTCTTAGCTATGGTAAGTGCAACATGCCTAAGTGATTGTGAGTAATATAACTATTTGTGAGTGTTTATCTATCTTTGCCTTTCTTAGTGTTTAATATCCAATGTAATCAAAGATTTTATCTTTCTATTCGAGAAACCCTAATTCTTGTCTTTAGATTTAAGGATTTAATTGAGTTATATATTTAATTAATTCTTAGATACTCTTGTGATTATCCTTCTAGACATATTAATAAATTAAATAAAGTTGGAGTCATTAGTTCAAAATCATCAATGGCCTTTTAGATAATTAAGCTTAGTTATGGACTTATGAAATAAAACCTGCAAAATAAGTCATGGTGATAGGAATCATGGATCAATTGGTCTTATAACACAAGCTAAAGCTATTGATTGGCTATTTCATCCTTCACCCTAACTATGGGACATAAAAGGGGATTATTAGATATCGTTAAGAATCTTTTTTACACCTTTGAATCTTAAATACAACTTGAAAGTTTTGTCAAACTTTCTCTTTCTTTTAATCTTTGTGACTGAGTGAAAGTTTTGTTATTTTATTAATCATACGTTGATGGAGATCAGATGGCGTTGATTAAAGAAATGGAATATATGTTGGAAAACAGTTGTACACCGCCAGCCTTTAAGACTACGCCGCTGACCTTCCCACCAGCATACACCGCCGACCTTCCTACCGACATACAACCTGGCACAGCTTTGTATTTTTATTTGTTTCATGAAAGCCTCCAGCCTTCTATAGTTGTAGATGTCTTTTCGAATTTCTTTGTTTATTTGTTTAGTTGCTTAGTTTTGAGGCTAACTAAAGCCTATATAAACCTATTGGTTATAAACATTTGATATATCTTTGATGAATGAAAATTGAGAGTTGATTCTCTTGAATTCTTGATAGAATTCATTTTGAACTTATCGGGTTTTCCGTGGTGTTCACCTCAGCTTACCAATGGGTTTGCCATCCCTGATTGTGGCATCTTCACTTATACTAAGGTTCTTGCTTTAATATAAACAACAGTTCATGATTTCTATCAGGTTCTTAGATAGTCTTTGGATTTATTTTCCAAATTATGATAACAGGTCTCGTCACAGGTTGGCATGGTTTGTATTATTTGGTATTAGAGGGAAGATTTTTTAAGAATCCATATCCAGTTTGATCAGAGGTAACTTAAGTTGTTCATATCCTTAAGTGTCTTTTGTTAATTTTTTGATTTATCTGATCTTGTTGATCGTCTTTGTTAGGTTTCTTAGTTTTATTGTCTTTGTTGTGAAAAAAAAAAAAAAGAAAGAAAGAAGAAGTAGAAGAAGAAAGATTTGATTTTTGAGTTGTTTGATTAGGGTTTGATTAAATTCGTGGGTTTAGTGTCTAGATTTGATTATCTATTTGTCTAATTAGGTTTGATTGAATTCGTGGGTTTAGTGTCTATGATTATGATTTGTTGATTAGGGTTTTTGTGAAATTTGTGGTTTTCATGTCTAGGGTTTGAGTCAAAAAAATATGAGTAAAAAAAAAAATACGAGCGAATTCAAATATGTTGAGGATTGATGTTGATGAGATCTCTTGTGATGCTAAATTTTATACTATATACCATGTTTGTAATAGTGACAAGATATGCAGTGTGAGAATTGACAGTGGGTGTTGTACAAATTTTTTTAGTGCTTTGTTAGTGGAAAAATTGAATTTGGAAACTTTGAAGCATCAAATATCTTACAAATTACAATTATCAAAAGAGTGTGAAGAAATTTAGGTGACTGAGCAAGTTATGTTTTCTTTTTTCTATTGGAAAGTACCATGATAAAGTGTTGTATGATGTGCTACCAATGGAAACTTATCATATTCTTTTTGAGCAACCATAGCATTTTGATAGGAAAGTTAAGTATAATGAAAACAAAAATCATTATTCTCTTGTTTAGTACCTCTCAATCTATTTGAAGCTTGTGTGGATTAGATGACAATAGCGAAAGGCTTTCGAGAAAGAGTGAAGAAAAGAGTGAGAGTGAGAAAAAGAGCGATAAAAATACATCGTGAAAAATGAGAGAAAAGAATTAGAGTGTGAAACACAAATACTAGTGAGTGATATTCCTAAAAAGAATGAGATTCAAAGTGCCACAATAACAGAATAGCAATCACGTGTTCCTATGTACAACGATGATTATTTTCCACTAATGAGTTCAACTATTCTATGCCTAGTGTGGATGTTTCAATATTGCAGGAATCCAAAGATGTGTTTTTCTCGAAATTTCAGATGAATCACTCCTTTAAGAGAATTGCTTCCATTGTATGTTGCTAAATGTTAAAGTTTAGATGAAAAGAAGGCAAAATTGGTCAAGCAACATACAAAGAAAGCTCGTAAGGGGCGCAAGGAAACTCCATTTGAACATATCTATAAGAAGAAATTTTCCATGGCAATGGCATTCCAAATTGCATCTAAGAGGAGATAGTCCATTCAAATTGATTGCAAAGATGGAAGATTGAAGAAGAATTTTTCAAGGGATGAGGAATGATGGAGATCAAATGGTGTGAATTAAAGAAACGGAATACATGTTGGAAAACAGTTGTACATCGCTGGCCTTTAAGACTACGCCACTGGCCTTTTGACTTGAGCCGCCAACCTTCTTTAGTTATAGATGTCTTTTCAAATTTCTTTGTTTTATTTGTTTAGTTACTTAGTTTTGAGGCTAACTAAAGCCTATATAAATCTATTGGTTGTAAACATTTGATATATCTTTGATGAATAAAAATTGAGAGTTAATTCTCTTGAATTCTTGATAGAATTTGTTTTGAACTTATTAAGTTTTTCCATGGCGTTCATCTCGACTTATCAATCGATTTGCCATCTCGGTTTTAGTGTCTTCACTTATACCAAGGTTCTTGCTTCAATATAAATAATGGGTCACAGTTTCCATTAGGCTCTTAGATGGTTCTTGGATTTGTTTTCCAGATTATGATAACGGAACTCATCATAGGTTGGCATGGCTCATATCATGTGCCATATCGATTAATTAGAATAACCAATTTGATTATTTTCTTAGTGTGTAATATCCTTGAAAATGGATTGTTCATATCCTTTGTTTTTAGTTTCTTTTATCTAAATAAACAATAATCTATTTTGATAGAGCTTAGTTAAGAGATTTTCTATGATTGAATCGTATACAAGATTTCATCCCGTATCATCTTGGTATCAGAGCTTGAAATTATGAAGGGAATCTAAGGCTTTGACAGAAGTTAATTGTGGAAGAAGGTAAGTAAGGGTTTTTTTCTTGAACAGCAAGTTACTATTTATATTAACTATGTCCAACAATTTGACTACTGATAGCAGAAAGTTGAAATCCTTAGGAAACCCTTAAGAGAAGCTAAACCTAGCATAGGAAATTGGATGGAGTCTATTGGTCCCTCTCTTATAATCAAAAGAAGAGGTTGACTTGATTATAACCAAAATTTAATTTTCAACCTTTAAATAAACATTTATCCCCTTTGATTAAAACATGAAAGAAGTTGAATAATTAAAAAAACAAAACTTGCAGGAAATTAAAAGAGTAGGTAAGAAAAGCTAAGTCAACATATATAGAGGTTTTATCTTATGCGTTAGTCCTCTTTTCCAACACCAAGCAAGGAGCCCCGTATTTCATAGGGTATGTTCCACTATATCAAATAAGTCAATTTATAATATAGTACAATTCATTCTACTTAATCCTCACAACTCTCCTCAAGCTAAAACCAAAACTACAAAGCCTAATCTTAAACTAAACAAGATGGTAGGCACCAACAAGTTCCTTCTGTCAACAATAAATTATGTTGAATCTAAAGAAAAGCTTAAATGAAAAAAAAAAAAGTAAGCTAAGTTCAATGCAAAGATGGAAAATTTCCGAGAGCTTGTTAAAGAATAAAGAGATCGCTTATTTTTATTATATTTCTTCTATCACTTGTATCTCTTTGGAAATTGAATCCTTCTTCATTTTTTAAGGGCTGCTACTTAAAGGCTAGAAGATAATGTTGAAAAATATTTTGTGTCATTTTCTTGATAAGTGTCTTCCTGATATTGTGGAGATATTTTCCTTGGCTTGACACTTGAAAAACGGATAAGATTTGAATCTTCGAGATCTATTCTGCTTTATCCAATAGCAGATGATGCAGATCATGTTTATTTGATTTTAAACTTGATAAAATCTCATAAAATTCGGAAAGAGAGAGACTTTACTTCTTCTGAACATTGTAAAACTTGACAACATCTTATTTTTAAAAGGAAAAAAAATCTCATGTAACACTTGTTAAAACCAAAACTTGAATCTGCTTCTTAAAAATGATGGCTGTTCAAAAAAAATCTTGATAAGACATAAAATCCCATTTGGATAATAACCAACTTTAGTGGAACGTATGAGCACATTACCCAAATATACTCATTTTCTCAAAGCTAAGCCTTTAAGATACTATAGGAATTGATCTGGAAACAAATTGATCATAACTAGACTGATTTACAAAGAAACTATGCATAAAATGTTCTTCTGTCAAAAACTGTAGAAAACCTTCATGAAAAAACTGTTAAGTGTTTCGTTTTTTATCTTTTTTATTCATTCCTTCTAGAATAACTTCTAAATATCTTTCTCAGTTTGAAGCACTCTAGTTTGTTCTATACCTCTTGACTTGTCACATATCTTATGTCTAACTAAGATTCTATAGATCATTCTAGATTTCTATCAAAGTAAATAAGCCGTTGTATTTTCTTTTGTATTGCCAGTCTTTATTTATACTTTAAGAACTCAAACTAATCCTACACACTTAATAATTCAATTAGATTTCTTTAACTATTTATTATCATCAAAACTTAATTTATAAAGAATAACAAAGTTAATGCTCATGATGATGCAAGGATTGCAAACTTTGATACAACAACAACAATAAACTCTTTAGAGTTTTGTAGAGATGTTTATGGGAAACACACAAGAACATGTGAGTTCTGAATGCAAAGTGGAAGAAGAATTGAATGCTAAACCAAGAATGCAGTCGCTACTAGGGGGACATGGTGCTATGGCAAGCCGCAGTAGGATTGGTGGCTGTCACATCTTATTAATGTAAGGTAGATGTTTTGATGAGTATGAGGGTAACGATGATGATTGTGATTGAGTCAAGCCTACTCGCAAGCTATCTAAGTTCTTGTTGATAGCTCAAATTCAACTCGACTATAATCGCATCGAGCTCGAGCTCAAGCTACTCGAGCAGCTATCAAATTTGAGTTCCAATTTTAAAATATATAATTTGTGTTATTAATCAATTTGGAAAATTTACCCACTCCCATCCTTGTTATGTTCCAGTTGTTAGTGCCAAAGAAGGATGAAAGTTGGTAAATATGTGTAGATAGTTGAGCTATTAATCAATTTATAGTGAAGTACAGATACCTTATCCCTTGTCTTAATGACATTGTCACGCTCCAAAAGGTACCTTAAACGTGACAGTCCCCACACTAATATAAAGTTTAAGTATGACTACCTCCACCATCCCATAAGCTTCGATCGGATGTAACGCGTACGTTCACGATCATAGTGGACCCACTTTGAAACAAGTTGTTTAAAAAGACATTCATATAGCAGTTTAGGAATAGAAATCATAACATAATAACTTGCAATAGGAAATTATATAAAGATCTTACGAACATCAAAGGGGCATTCCCCCGCTAAAAGATATAGTTCATCATATAGACTAGCGAAGCCTAAACAAAATAATTACAAGGAGATTTACTTAGAAGTCTAAGTCTACGTCTAGTTTTTAACTTCTTCCAAAAACTCCTTAAGCCAAAAGGTAATACTTGAGAGAAATACTCCCGGGGCTTCAACCATAAGTGGGGAAACTGCAACAGATATCTATAAGGAGGTAAGATTCTTCGCTTAATGAGAATTAAATCAATAAGTAAAGTACTCAATCAATCAAGGATTACCCAAGTTATGTAATCAAGCATATGAAATGTAAGCAATCACGTGAGCAAACAATACATACGATTTTCCAATAATCATATGTTTGAATGGATTTACCTCTTCATTCAGCGGTTAGGTGTTTCGAGCAACGAATCCATAGTTCACAAATAATATATTTTGTAGTTTTGTAAAGATTCCTACTAATCACTAAAATATAGTTGATTCGGGTGCCCACTGGCCAATTAATTACAGACGATTTAAGTCATAGATGACTATTTCGGGTCTTTGACCTCATTACTAAGCCCTCATCCCACCAAGGATATAATAATGAATGCAAAGTGACTCACTACGTGTCATGCATGTATCATTTAATAAGTAACCATAGAATTTGTAGACAATCAATACTAAACTAAATCATACAATGATTAGTTAACAATTCCCACCTCGATATACTTATCATAACTTCATTCATGTAAGTAAAACACATGCACTTTCTTTATTTTTTTTTTCTAAAGCTAGTGGCACTAAGCTACAAGCAAATACATAAGTACAATTACAAGAATTTAAACACACTCGGCCATATCAGAAGCTCCTTAGTCGAAATACTCCTCTGGGTATGATAGCTCGGACTCCACGTCACCTATATAAAGAAATACCCGAAATGAGTATATCTTGGAAGTTCTACTTAAACTTGTAACTCTATTCAACTAAGTTCATCAAAATTCGCATAAAGTAAAATTCCAACTTAAAATGGTCATAACTTGCTCATTTTAACTCGGAATTTCGCATATTATACCGACTTCTACCTACTCGAAAAGATCTATTCATTTATGAGTTATGTCCTACATATAAGGTCATTTGGTTGCTGAACACCTTAGTACAGATTCAAAATGAATATTTCTAGATTTTTACAAATAATTTTCTAACTCAACTTTATTCAAAAATCTTTTCAAAAAAGTATAGATATGTATATATAATTAAAAAAAAATCCTTTGTGTATATATATAAGCTCACTTTATAAGCAAAAATTTATAACATCTTGAAGTGTTAAAACTTAAACTTGACAAAGTCCTTTTCAAAGTAATTTAAAGAAACTTTATATTTTCCTAGGTTATTATAAATGAGTATATTCTTATTTTATTTTCATTATTCCTTTTTTCAAAACAAATAAATTTTCACTTAGCTTTGATCTTTTTTAATTTTAACTTATAGTTATCAAAAATTTCATTAAGTTGTTGATAACCTATTTATAAACTTCCCTTTAGAATAGTTTTAGAAAATGATTCTTTTCTTCTTATATTTGTATTTAGTAACTCTAAAAAAATAAATAAATTTTTGTTTCTAAAACTTGGTCTTTTATTTCCTTTACCAATTTTATTTGAAAAGAAATTATCTTTATTGATAATATCCTTTGTTTTTTATCTTTTTTTTTTTATATTCTTGTTATTGCTTTGAAAATAGGATCCTTCTTTAGAAACTTAAAAATCAAATTTTTCTAAGTGGATTTATAAATCTATGGGTTGATTTTATTTTAACTGTAACACCCTAATCTGTTGGCATTACAACCGGCCACGTGTCCTCTCTTAATAGGACATACTAAGGCTATAATTTCCACAATTAACCTGAATAACACCTGAATAACTCACAAGGTATAAAAGAAGACATGTGGTCCTCATAAATAAATCATATGATAAAAATATAATCTCTCTATTCAGAAAACTAGACATTTGTTGACATAACTGCGGATCAACAAGTCAAACCATACCCTAAAACTATTACCACATGAAAACTCCAAATACAACTTTAAAATTCACTGAACAAAATATAAATCAGACATAAAAAAGTCTTCTCTGATCCACTCTATATCATCTATACTATACAACTAGTCATCAGCAGGGTAATCAGGACCGCTAATACCATCCCCATCCTCATAGATGATATCAAAACCCGATAAATCATATATCACACTATCATCACCTGCAGCTAAAATATAACAAATAACGGCGAAGCTCAATACGATAATAACTAATCCAGTTCAAACAAGGTTATTCACAAACAGTATGTATAAATAAATGCAACTGAACTAAATGCATACAACAGTTTATTATCTATTTTATCCAGCAAAACAACACAATTCAGAATCCAGTAACATAAATCCTGAACTCAGAGTAACTCAGACTCTACTATAAAACAACCAACTGATTTTGAAAATAAGTAATCAATATACTATATGGATGAGTGGCTACTCCCCAAACATCCCAATTCCTGAACATCTAAATTCTACCGGAATCATATCTTAGCACAGTCCACTCGGGACAAACCTCACACTAAGATCATCAGGGTGCCTCACCAGTATCACTGTCTGCCAGGTCTCTACTGGTCAAAGCCAACCACAACCAAATAGATAATTATTAAGCCGAATATTTATTAAGTTCATTATGCAATTTTGTTCCTACATCCATTCACAAAATTCTAATCTACAAGCACATACATCAAATAATAGATTGGTCGTACCTTTCTAAATCTCAGGAATCTAAATCAAATACTCAGAACCTGATACCAACAACAACAAAGTCAACCCAAACTCCACAAACTCCTATATACACACCAATAAAAGTTTCACAAACTCCAAATGTCCTGTTACAACATATATATATACATCAATAGATATGATCGCATTATCAAAATACCCTAACCAACATGAATTCTCCAAAAATTCTAACTTGAAAAGAAATCTCCGCTATCACCACTGTCTATTCCGATCAAACTCCACAAACACCAATTATTTCACCCAAAACCCTAATATGCACAACAATAAGAATGTATGAGGATTATTTAATTCGTATTTTGTTTGAATCCATCATAGAGGTGATTTACTTACTATTTTGAATCACTAAAACCCGTCTCACATTCACCAATTCACAAATCCCTCACGTGCTAGGGCTTTTCTTCAAAAACCTTCATGTAAAAATTCAACCAACCCCTAAGAAACTTGTACAAATTTGTATAAAATCTCAATGAGAAGGTTAGGATTACTTACTTTGAATCAGAAAATACTCTCCTGATGATTTTCCAAGCATAAATCTCCAAAAACACTTCAAAACTTTCTTACACGAAGGAGAAAATAATATAAAAGAAATCTGTCGAAAATGTTTTTCGCGTCTCGTATTTATAGAAATTTGGTCATACGCCGGCCCTACGCCGGCGGCGTACCTGCAGATCTTGCCGGCTTACACCATACGCTAGCAAATTTACACGAACGCCAGCAGTGTTTGTCGGGGCTTTGATTTCCAGAATTCAAATTCTCCCTTCATACGCCGGCAAATCTTTGCCCTACGCCGGCGGCTTTCATGCCGGTGTTAAGAAGAAACCCTAATGAACGCCGACAGTTTTCCTCTCAGTGTTAAAAAAAACGCTACCGTTCCCATCCTACGCCATCTCTAAGCCGGCGGCGTAGATTCTCCAAGAGCAGAGTACAGTCTGTTACAGAGTACGCGGGCAATTTAAAAACTAGGCCAGCGGCGTTCTTCATCAGAAATGCCAGCCTTCATTACAGAAAATAATAAATTTGATCCAATTGATGCCAATCTGTTTCAACACATAATTAATCAACCTTAACTTATTTTCTAACATCAATATAAAGGCCTCTTAATATTTGATAACTTGTGAATACTTATCACTTATATTTACTTTGTATATTACATTAACTTTGAAAACTAGTTTGCTTCTTGTTTTTGTTATGGAGTTTGAAAAGAGTTTAATCTTAAGCTTTTTGTGAAAACTTTGAATATCAACAAATTATTTCACTAAGACTTAGGTTACCATATTATGAAAAGAAAGTGTTTCTTCTTTATATTTCCTTGGTAAAGTTATCTTTGCTATTTGAGAAAACTTGTATTATTCCATTTCTATGTTGTTAATGATAACTCCATTATTTAATGACAAGTTACATAATAGAAAATTTAGTTTCAAGTTCCTTTATTAAATAAAAATTCTACTTTAAATTTATTTGAGACAATATCATTATGTAGATGTAGATGCATATGTTATGAGCATCTAGTATGTAGATGATGAAAATATGAGATAAGAAGCAAAATAATATTAGTAAGCAATATAGCAATAATAAGCAAGATATTATAGTCAAGCATTGGGAACCTTAACTCTATCAAGGTAACACAGTCATGTATTGGGAGTCTTAGCTTCATCAAGATAACCCGATCAAGTATTGGGAGCCCTAACTTTTCAAGACATCCTGGGATTATGTCCCAAAAAAAGAGAAAAAGAAAAAAAAGAAAAAGCAATAATAAGCTTATTAGTGAGTTAGCGAGAAATTAGGCTCTAAAAATACATATAGATATATATAGATAGTAACATATATATATAAAGTTAGGTTAGAAGCATGATAATAACAGTAATAAGATCATAATAACAACATAATAGCAAATCAATCATAATATGAAATTTATTCATGAATAAGAACAAAACATGAATATAGTATTGCTTCTATAACATTGGAATGTTTAAGAAACATACATCATGGTCATGTTAAGTTATATGACATGGTAAAAAGAAAGGATGAGAACTTTTACCTAAAAGAGTATAGAAGTGGTAGTAGAAGAAACGCTTGGATAGTGTTTATGTATGTAGGAATTGTGTAGAAAAATTGAGAAGTGAAAGAAAAAAATAGAGATTTCGTAAGTGTTTGAGAAGAGAATTTGGGAGAGTTTAGTTAGGTAAAAAAGTTGTAAAGAATTGGAAGAGGGGTATATAGAATTTTTGAGTGAAAATTGGTTAAATTAAATAATTTGAAAAAGGAAAAAAAAATAAAAACGTGTGTGGATACTGGCCCGACGTGATCTTTAGAGGAGAAGAGGGGTGATTTTGATTTGTTTGTATTTTCGTTAATTAAAATAATAAGATGTAAAGTTTGATTTGAATGAAGAGTATGGAAAAAAGTAAAAAGTAGATAATAGGTATGGTGGTAGAGTATAGAAATAGGTGTAAAAAAATGTAGAGATATGTGAATAGTAATGAATAGTGTAGATGGTACTATGAATAGTAGATAAGACAAATTAATATCAGTTGTAAAGAAAATACGTATAATTAAGTTATATCTAATTTTTTAGATACCGAAAAATTATAAAACCGATATTTTTTAAATCCTTGTATTTTTACGAGTTTATTGGTATTATCGGAATATTTTTGTCGTCGGGGGTACTAGGGCACAATTTTCAAAAACTAATCCCAAATGGATCCGAAAGACACCAAAAATTATCGAATCTAATATTTTTATGCACCCCTATATTATTACGAACTATTATTCACTACTATCTCAATTTCGTTATTTCGAGATTAGAAACACGGGATTGCCAGATCTAAGCTATTAGGGTTTCATGCGTATTTTTGACCTTAGGGTTTTCGATTGACTTTCGGTTTAGGGTTTGGACATATTTTTAGCATAAAATCTAGGAGATTACAGACATGCTTGACAAACTTCTTGGTTCTCAATTATTTTCTAACATAGATTTGAAAAGTGTGTACCATCATGTTAGAATGAAAGTTGCTAATGAGTGGAAGACAGCTTTCACAACCAAGTGTGGCTTATATGAGTGGATCATGATACCTTTTTGCTTATCCAATGCAATTAGCACCGTTACGCAATTGATGAATTATGTGCTGAAGAAGTTCCTGGAAAATTTTATCGTTGTCTATTTTGATGACATCCTAGCTTAAAATCCCAATCTGGAGAGTTATCTTAGTTATTTGACTTCAATCTTTATGGTACTAAGGAAGGAAAAGCTATTTGCTAACAAAAAAAAATGTACTTTTTGTCAAAGAGAAGTTATATTTCTGGGTTATGTTGTTTCTAGAGAGGGTAATGATGAGAAAATAAAGCTATCACCAAATGCCTATTCATACTATCATTTATAAGGTTTGTAATTTTCATGGACTTGCTTCCTTTTCCTTGAAATTTATTTGGGATTTCAGTAATATTAAGAAAGGGGATCCATTTCAATGGAGTCAAGCTGCACAACAAAATTTTGATTTGATTAAGCAAAAGTTAATTGCAACACCTATGTTAGTACTTTCAAATTTTAATAAGGTATTTGAACTTAGAGTGTGATGCTTCAAATCTTGGTGTTAGGGTTATACTCATGTAGAAGACACATCCTATAGAGTAGGTGCAATATTGAATTATTCTATCTATGATAAAGAGTTGTATTCCTTGACTAGAAATCTTACAATATGGCAACGTTATCTCTTACCGAAAGGGTTTATTACATTCACTAATCATGAATCTCTTAAGTATCTTAAAGGTTAAAACAATATATTTAAGAAGCATGCTTGATAACTAGAATTTTTAGAGACATTTGTTTATACCATTAAGTATAAAAATGGTAATACTAACATGGTAGCTAATGTACTATTTAGGAGACATCTTTTATTAAATCCCATGCAGGTTGAATTGTTGGGCTTTGATCAAATTGTGAGCTATATGTTGGTGGCAAGTTGTTTGCACAGATTGTGGCTGATTGTAGTAGTAGGAGATTGGTGATTGGGTATCACATGAAGGAAGATTACTTATTCAGGTATGGAAAGTTATGTATCCCATAAAGATTGATGCGTGAGATGCTAGTTTGCAAAATCTATGCTAGAGGTCTTTCTTAACATTTTGGTAAGCATCGAATTGTAGATGCATTGCGTGAGCAATTTTATTAGCCTGGTAGGGCTAAGAATGTCCATAATGTTGTTAAGAGTTGTTTTATATGTAAAAGGGGTAAGAGTAGAAGTGAACCATAAGGGTTGTATATGCCTCTACCAATTCTTGTCAAACCTTAGGTAGATTTGAGCAAGAATTCTGTTTTGAGACTTCCTAGAACTCAACGGAGAATTGACTCTATTTTGGTAGTGGTCGATAGATTCAATAAAATGGTACATTTTAGTCCTTGCCACAAGACTGATGATGTTTTGTATGTTGTGAATCTATTATTATTTATGCAAGAGGTGGTTAGGCTTCATGGTAAACCACAATCCATTGTTTCAAATTGTGATGTTAAGTTCTTGAGCTAGTTTTGGAAGACTTTGTGGAGATGTTTGGGCACAAAGTTGTTTTTTGGTACCAATTTTTATTCACAAATTGTTGTCAAATTGAAGTTGTGAATAGAACTTTAGGTGCATTGTTGAGAGTAGCTATTGGGAAGAATTTAAAGGATTGGAATCATTATTTACCTATTGTGAAGTTTGTTTATAATCATTTAGTTTGAAATGTTATAGGAAAAACACCCTTTAAAGTGGTTTATGGTTTCAATTTCAATTCTCCATTGGATTTAATACCTAAACCTCCTATAAACAAGGATAATCAAAGTAAGATAGAAAGAGCCCAACAAATACAATAGTTACACCAAAGGGTTTATGATCATTTGTAGAACCAAACTGAAAAAATTAAACAGAGTAAGAATAACAGAAGATGACGAGTTATGTCTTAGCCTAGAGATTTGGCGTGGGTCCATCTCAAGAAGGATAGATTTCCTAAGAAGAGGGGAAAAAAGTTAGCTCCTCAGGCTAATGGTCCTTTCAAAATAGTGGAGTGTGTTAATGATAATACATATAAGGTTGATTTACCAAATGATTTTGGTGGAGTATCAATAAATTTCAATGTTGTCGATTTATGTCTTTATATACCTATTGAGTTTGATTCAAATTTAAGGACAAATCTTCAAATACCTAGGAGAGATGATAAGAATCATGGATTGATTGGTCCTACAATATGAGAAGAAGCTAAAGGAATACAAAACTTAGTTCAACAAGTTTTGCATGGAGACCTATTGAAGATGAAAGTGATTCTTTCCTGACTATTTAATTAATTTTACAAGAAAGTAAGGTTTGGTTTTGCTTAAGGTGGAAGATAAAATGGAGATAGACACAAAGGGTGATCAAAGAATATGACGTCCTATCCTACAGGCTGTGCCTAAGACTATGGGATGTTCTATGCCTAAATTGATGGAAATCACTAATCAACACGCTAATAAGCATGGCTCATATTGTGGACTATATGATCAAACCAAGGCCAGTATCGACAACTATATCAACCTAGGCAACGAGTGTGAAGGAGTTCAAAGAGTACCACAGCTTGACCTACAACCCGTGGTATAAGTGATGTGAGCCCATAATTCAATTGAAAATGAGAGCCAAGAGGGACATGAGAGTTTGTGCTATACCAGAGTTTCGCTTTGATAAAAACTCGAGGATTATACGTCCCAAGCCACGGCTTGTGGCTTAAACCGTGGAGTAATCTAACAAAATTATTTAGTTATTTTATCCTTTATTAATTTATTATATTAGTTATTGATTTACTATTTTACCCTTTTACTCTAATTGTGGGATATAAAAGGGTATCACTAGATATTGTTAAGTATCTTTTTGATACTTTTGAATCTTGAATGCAACATGAGAGTTTTCACAAACTCTCTCTTTCTTTCAATCTATGTAATTGAGTGAAAGTTTTGTTATTTTATTAGTTGTGTGTCATATCAATTGATTAAAACAACTAATTCGATTTTTTTCTTGGTGCATAATATCCTCTAAAAACAAATTGTTCGTATCCTTTATATTTAGTTCCTTTAATCTAAATAAACAACAATCTATTTTGATAAAGCCTAGTTAAGAGATTTCTTGTGATTAAATCATATACGAAATTTCATCCCATATCACATAGCCATGGGTGAACTAAAAGATTGTCCAATGTGGCCACTCTGACACTAAAGTTGGTATTCATCTAGGGTAGGAAATAAACAATGACAAAATAAGGAGGTTATCAATATGGCATCCTTGTCTTCTAAAGCATGTGCAGAGGATATTTATAGGAGATTAACTCATTGCAGTTATGGGCATCGTAAAGAACCTAGAGTAGTGGAGAGTTGAGAGCGATTGTTAGGAATGTAGGTATTAAGTCATGAAGTCACGTTTCAACCGCTCCTCCGGTAAGAATAGTGGAAGTTATGGAGCGCACCCAAGTGATTTGAGTCGGTCATACCAAGTCCCTAACCTAAAGTACCAACTGGCAGAGTCAGAGAGAATGTTAGCTCATAAAAGGGTTGGACAAAGTTACACTTAAGCCTAACAGGTTAGCTCAAATTTTAAATGGGTCGAATGGGACTTAGAGAACCCATGTCCAAAAATTGGCCCTCAACAATAGGAATATATTAGGGTTTTTGAAAATTAATTTTAACTCTCATGTGAATTTCATTTTTCTACCATGAAATGTATGGTACAACTTTTTTAGTTTCATCATGTACCTTAAACTTTCTTTTGCTCAACAGTTAGACTTACTAATGTGTGTAAAATGACACAAACAACTCGTTCCATAACCCAAGGGTTGAGAATTTTGAAAATCATAGAGATTAAATATTTTTCATGTGTTTTTGTATTTTGATTTATGAGATAAAGAAAAAAAAAAGGATATGAATGATGTTAGTTATGAATATGATGCACCATGACCAACCTGAACTACACTAACCCTTAATCGATACAACTCACTAATCTAGTTTTAGCAATGCGTTCGCCATAATCAATTAAGATTGATAAGAATAATATCTCCCTACAATCATTTAAGATTAATAAGAGAATGGATTTCAAGAGTAACAACTCTCAAAGAATAAATTTAATTTCAAAATCTAATAATCAAGGATCGTGGTCTAAATTGTCTTTTCCAAATCAAGGACTATGTGTAATAATCCAAAACCCTACTAAATATCCTAATAAAAGACTTAACAAAATAATTAAAATAAGAAAGTTCGATATTTCTACAGTTACACACAACTCCGATACATAAGCTGTAAAGGTTGCTTGTGTATACATTAGGAGAAGTCACCATATTATACATGACCTTCGTACATAAGCTGTGTAGGTTGTTTGTGTATAACTTCAAGAGAGGCCACAAAGTTATACAAGGCCTTTGTACACAAGTTGTGTACTCTAAATGTGTACCCTTGACAAAGCTCAAAAACCCTTAAAATTCATCCTTAATAATAAAGGAAATCTTTATCTACATTTGGGAACACTTCATAATTATCCTTGGGATAGAATCCATGATTCGGATCTCATTATCTTCCGGAGCTGTTGAAGATTCACCCTCGAATCTACGTGATAGAATCCCTCGGTTACATCAACTGTAAATTTATTCTTATCATCCTTCCAAGCTTGTTGTAGATTTGCCCCCAAATCTCAATGGAAAGTATATCCACCTGAATCAAAGATAAACTACAAAACTCAAAAACAATTAAATAAAAATTTCCAACTAGACTAGATTCATAAACCGTCTCCAATTCTTGATCTTTAAATCCTCTTTGGGTTAATAATTCCCACGACATTTCAACATCATTTCCAAGCACCCTTAATTGTACCATACCATAATCAATGTCGATAATCAAAGGCTCTCCAAACAATTGATACCACTTATCATGTAGAGGTCGGCACGGTTCGGACCCGAACCGGAACCGGAACCGCCAGAGCCGGGGCAGTTCACGGTTCCAAGGAACCGCCGGTTCTGGCGGTCCGGTTCCCGTTCCATGAACCGTTTTTTTTTTTTCTGGTGAAAAATATGAAAAAACCAAAACCTTACCCCCTACCCCCCCAACAGCAATCCCCACGCCCAGAAACAACCTGCATATCTTCATTTTCTTTTTTTTTTAAATAAAATATATGGCGGTTCCGGACCCGTTGGAACCGCTGGTTCCATCACGCGAACCGCTAGGACCCGCCGGGTTTGGAACCGTCACCGACGGGGCGGTTCCCGGGTCAGGAACCGCCGCGGTGACGGTTCAGGGCGGTTCCCGGTTCGGAACCGCCCCGTGATGATGTCTATTATCATGAACTCAATCAACTAAAATCTCATGAACACAAAGGCAAGTATTCAACGAACACCTCTCCTAAGCTAACATAATGCACAAAATCATGCCATTTGCTACTTCGGAATAGGAAATATAAGGAATAGCATACTCCATCAGTTTTTGACCTTTATGACCACTATTAAATGTCAATTCAGCTGTCGATATTCTATACATCATAACCCTCTCCATAATAGAACCATGCACACACAGAAAACTCTTCTAATATATGTAGCCATCTATCTATAATGAATCCCATCAAGTAGTTCATATGATCTAATAGAAAAATAAAATTACAACAATCTTCAACTATTGATAACCTCATCAATGCATCATAATATAATGGATGGAATGCAAGAAGATGAATATAGAAATATCTTAAATGCTCAACAGCTCCTAATGTAAGTAGAAGTGGCTCTAACTTAAGTACACAAATATCAAGAAGCAAATCTAACTCAATATCATAGCGCACAGCTCTTGTACATCGATCTCCTCCACGCTAACACTCTATACCTTCATCATCAATGTCATAATCTATACCACTAGTAATTTCCATCTGTGCTAAAGGATATCGTCTCTTTTTACACCTTCCTCTTTAACAATTTCTCCCATGACTTTAACCTCACCATCTTCATATGCATATGCAAGACTCCATTTATTCTCATTCGTATCTGTGCTAATATATTTCTAGAAAAATATAGAAATTTCTTATTGTTCCACTTTTCTCCCAATATCATCCTCCATAATAAATACAAGGACACCATTAATAAGCTTAAATGCATATTTATTTGGACATTGATATGTAAGATGTCTACGACCTAAGCATCTCTTACACTTTAGACTCCAATCACCATCATCTATCTCGTTGAATCGTAGTTCTTTCTCCTGAACGACATCATTGGGTGGTTATGGATACCACCACTAGATCATGGAATTAATGTTATTGCAAGTTTTTGTAATTGATGATCAAGAGAACCTTCACAATTTCTAATCCCTATCAACCAAAAACTTTAATCAAGATAATTCGTCAATGCGTAGCGTATGTGTGATCTACTGCAAATGTATTTATAAAAATACAAGCGAAATCTTCTAGCAAGTATACTGGGTCAAATCAAGTAATATAATGATAAATAGAGTATCGATCCCATGAGGATTACTTAACTACTAAATAATTATTAGCTTCTACTATTATTTAGGCAATCGAATATAAAGAAATTACTAATTAACTACTGAAAAGCCTAGATTATGATTATCAATAAGAGCAGAGAAGTGTTTGAGAGAATTATATTAATTAAGTATAGAAAAAACAGAATCCACCTTAGTTTCACTAACCAAATTACTACCATATTATAATAACTATTAGCTATGTGAATATTCATATGAAAGTTTTCCCAGTTTTAAAATTTTTAAACTACCAATTAATTCATTAGCTTCCGCTACACAAATTAACAATGGAATCTAATTCACAATCATGAATCTTCCAATTCTATGATTGACTAATGCCCTAAATCAAATTCTCATAATCCCTTAGTGAGAAACTAATCCAAAACATTGCGTGAATCTTTTAAGATATTTTCTAAATCAAATTAAATATCGCCGCTTCCGCAATTGTTATTTAACTCAAATTTAAGAATTCCTTTCAAACCCTAATTTCTTTTCAGAGATATCAAGATTCCTATAAACCTAGTTCAATTAAGAAACACAATTTATAGTAGGAATTACAATTTGAATATTCCACATATATAATAATTTTATGGCATGATTACAATCATCCTACTAGTAATCCTAAGGTTTCATCATATTCCTACAATAAAAACTTAGAACAACATGGAAAAGAAATCACAAATCATAAGAGTTATTACAAAGGAATTCATATTAAACATTAAAATCAAAGAATTAAATTACATAAATAATAGAAAGGTTAAGAGATCACCAATCCAATCAACAAAAGTATGAAAACCCTTAATTGCAAAAACTTCACAAAAGTTTGATCTTCAATCCTCCAAGATGATTACAAGGCTTCACAATCAACAACTTTGAATCTAGATCAACTCTCTCCAAATTCTAATATGGGATTTATATTCTACTTAAGATCTGATGGAGGTCTAATATGGAAATTCATGGTCTTCCTATGCAACAACCTTAGGAGTTTTATAAGAAAAATAGAAGGAATTTCATCAATTACAATGTACGCCGACAGTTACAGAATGTATGTCGGTGGCGTAGAGTTGGTATGGGATGTAAGTCGGTTGAAAAGCTGACAGCATTGATGTCGGCTCTATTGTTTTTGAATCTATAGACAAGCAACGTAGATTGAAGGCCAGTGGCCTTCATTTTCCTGGTTGTCGGCGTACGTTTAATCTTTATAAGTTTCATAATTTCCAACCCTTGGGTTATGGAACAAATTGTTTGTGTTGTTTTAGGCACATCATATTCGGTATTAGGGCACAGTTGTAGTAGCGAGATGTTTGATAAGTGCACATTTTTACCTTATGTTATTGTGTATTGTGTGAAGGTTGCAACAAAGGTTTATACTTTATTGCGTATATCTCTGCATAACTAAGGTTTGTTCGATGTTGTGTGGTTGGAATGTTGGCTAGGGTTTTTGCAATCTTGCATGATTAGTGTGTTAGTGTTGTGATTGAAAATCTACGGTTTATGTGGTGATTAAAGGTTTTTTTTTTTTTATTATCATTCTGGCATGTGCCAATGTGATTATGGCTTATGTATGTATTGAAAACGTAAGGTGGCACGGTGTACTTTAAGGTTTTATTTAGATTTGTGTGTTTGAGTATTGGATTGAGATTGTGACTGGATATTAGTGTTTATGCATACTAATAAAGTCATATTTTATACACTTTTCATTGAACAATTTATGGTAAATAATTATTAATTTTATAGAAATATAAAGGAATTGGTACTTAATTTTATAAAAAAATAAAAACCTTTAATCACCATATAAACCGTAGATTTTCAATCACAGCACCAACGCACTAATCATGCAAGATTGCAAAAACCCTAGCCAACATTCCAACCACACAACATCGAACAAACCTTAGTTATGCAGAGATATACGCAATAAAGTATAAACCTTTGTTGCAACCTTCACACAATACACAATAACACAAGATAAAAATGTGCACTTATCAAACATCCCGCTACTGCAACTGTGCCCTGATACCGAATATGATGTGCCTAAAACAACACAAACAATTTGTTCTATAACCCAAGGGTTGGAAATTATGAAACTTATAAAGATTAAATATTTTTCAAGTGTTTTTTATTTTGATTTATGAGATGAAGATGAAAGGATATTGACAACATTAGCTACAGATATGACACTCTATGACCAATCTGAACCACACTAAACCAAAATCAATATGACTCACGATCTAGTTTCAGCAGTGCTTTCACCACAATCAATTAAGATTTATAAAAAGAAAGGATTTCAAGAGTAACAACTCTCAAACAAAAAATTTTATTTGAAAATCTAATAATCAAGAATCATAGTCTAAATTGTCTTTTATAAATCAAGGACTATCTATATAGTTTAAATTCTTAATAAAATAACAATAAGATGACTAAAATATCCCTAACAAATATCCCAATAAGAAAACTTAATAAAATAAGAAAATTTGTTATTTCTACCATTATACACAACCCTGATATAAGTTGTTAAGTTGCTTGTGTATAACATCAAGAAGATCAAAATTATACGCAACCTTTCGTGCACAAGTCATGTATTCACTTGTCATAACTTAAGAGATTACAGAGTTATACACAGCCTCCGTACACAAGTTGCATACCACGACTGTCTACCCATGACGAAGCTCCAAAATCCTTGAAATCCATTCTCAATACTTGAAAAATATTTATCTTTATTTTGGAAACACTTCATAAACATCCTAAATAGAATCCATGATTGGGAACTCATGACTTATCATGAAAAGCAAATAAAAACTAATATTTTATTCCATTTTAATCATGCCAACTTTAGACAACCAATGCACCTACTCTTTATTACTTCTAAATAACTACCTCATATTTACTTTTAGAGAAATGCAAACATCATAAGAATTCCTATTCCTTATATTCCATACCTTAAGCACTTATTATTATTCCCTATCTTATTTCAATTAGCAATTTTTATTAGAATACCCAAATTAAACAACCCAAGTTAAGGACTCGAGCAAAAGAATTCAACATAAGGATTTTATACTCTTTTTTAATTTGAAATTGTTTATGTAGGGCCCACAAAAAAAATAAAAAATTTTAAAAATTATTGGGAATAAGGGAAAGTTTCTTAGCAAAGAATGTTTCTTAAAATATTAACATTACCATAATAACTATCGTTAAATAAAGATGATCTTAATTAACCAAAGTTTAAATTAAAAAGTTGCAACAAGCAACTTGTATAATGTTTTAGAATAAGTTGTCATATGGTGACTTAAAAAGAACTTCATCCATATATAATGAACTTACTACATGGACAAACTCATCACATATGAAAGAACTCATCACATTGACCAATTTAGCACATTTGAATTAATTTACTACGATTAAACTTACAACATTTGGATGAAACCTATGACATTTAATGGTCCTTATTTAAGCCGTCATATGATAACTTATCTCAATAATTCCACAACTTTCTTGGACAAACAAAAAGTACCTATTGTGAATGTCCTTTCTCTTATTACTATAATATTACCCAAGTAAAGTAAATGTTATATATAATGTTTTAATTTTACCTATTTTAATGATTAATTATTTATGATTTAAAAGTATCAATATATTACTTATAAACTTTTTTGTGATGAGATAGTTCATATAAAAGTGAAAAAATTCATACTAAATTAATACTTTAGTAATTATTTATAAAATAAAAAAAAATTCCAATATCAAATGTGAGATTAGCCATATTATATATTTTCTAGCCCTAGAAAAAAGTTCTTAATTCATTAGACAAGAAAGAAAGCTTCAATATATAATTTATATTCAAGTTCTTGTATTTAATAGTCCACTTCAAATTAATGACATAAATTAAATATTTAAATTCTTCAAATGTTTAGTTAAAAATAGAAAATAAACTAAAAAAGCCCAACTAAGCTTGCAACTTCTTCATTTTCTATATTGGTTTGACTGAATTTGACATTATACCATTGATATAGAGACTCAAATTGATTTGGATGTTTTAAACCTGTATGGAGTGGATTATCATAGTATAGGATGTGCATGGTATAATTCAGTTCGTTTGCACCTCAACCAAATCATCATATTACGATTCGATTTTTCTTTTAAATTCAAACCTAATCATACGATTCGATTGTATTTTTTTGAACCGAAAAAAAAAAACGATTTTGTACTGTTCGATTGCGTTCAAACCATTTTTTCCTCATAAAATAAAAAACACATCTCTCGAAAAACTTCGATTACATATTTATTATCATTAATGCAATATAAACAATATTTTAAATTAATCATTTATCAAATAAACATTAAAACTCATAAAAGGAAGAGGTTTCATCTATCATAAAATTATAATTGTTACTAGTTTCGTTTTTATTAATTATTTTAACTATAATGATATACTAAACTTTATCTCATAAAAACATAAAAGTTAATTTGTTGTATGCTTTTAATTAACATATTACCAATTATATAAATCAAATAACTAAATAATAGAGATTAATTATAAGATAAATAAAAAGAAATATACATAGTAGAATACTAGAAGCTAAAACTAAAATCTATCTTTACTTATAGATAACATAACAATTAAAACATATTATAAAAATCTAATTTTATTCTAATAAATAACAAATACCTAAATCACAAATTTTAAAATTAATTCTTTTTAAAGTTTGTGATGTAATATGTATCATTAATAAACAATTAAGAGAAAATAATATGTTTTAATTTTTTAATTTATAAAACTTCGATTATGGTCCCAAAGGAACCATGAACCATTTGCTCTTCAACCGAACCGCGAACCAAACATGGAAGCACACAAGGAATAGCTAAAAGTGAGATGGTAGGAAGGAAAAACAAGCTATTTTAGGAGCCCGAATGCACTAATTATAAGCAGAGGAGTTATATACATTAAACCCACTCTTCCAAAGGAAAGACCATGTGTTCTTCACTTTGAGCTCTATTTGATCTTTTGTGAAAGTATTCCGACAACATAATGACATTTCTTTCAATTTCTTAATCCTTAAATGAGAAGGAGTTATGGGTATTTATAGAGTTTGACTCTTAATGACATATGTTAGATTATATTGACCATCAATAGACAAGATGAGTCATCTTAACGATGAATTCACCATTAACTCTCTTACTTATGGAAAGCTTCTTTAAATGCACAAGCTCCATTAAGAGCAAACAAGTTGACCCGATCCAACAGCCTCTACTCAAAACTTACAACATCAAACCTTTTTTACTTATTCCAATTTTATGGACTTAACACTCTGAGCTCTACCACTAGTCTCAAAAAGTCAAACACAAATCATTTATGAGCTAGATGACCTATAATGTAAATTTAACCCTCTACAAAAATCTAAAATATTGGGACTTAAACATGTCCTCAGTACGGGGATTGGATCGACCCATGACCCAACCCACAATATCCAAGTCCAAAAATAAGAAATCCAAAACCGCCCTTTGGGAGGAGATGAGATGGGTCCACCCATCGGGTCCCGAAACAGTCGGACAAGTCTAACCCATCTTTACATTAATTTAAATATATATATATTAATTTTGTAAGGATCCACCATATGGATCCACCAAGCCCACAGGTCCAACAAATAGACCCATTTTTTTATTCACAAGTACGACCTACCCCCCTCCGAATCAAGTCCATACAAGTTAAAACCATGACTAAGTCCAAGCTAAGTCCCGATTCAAACCCGACTCGGAGATATGTCTATTTACAAAAAGAATTATAAAGATATAACATATATCTTGGGACTTTTGCATACTGTTAAACTATGTTGTCTTTCAACAAACATACGATTAATATTTTCTTGCTATGTGTTAATAAAGGCCATGCGTTATCTTTTTCATTGTGTATAACAATTAATTTGATATAAAATCATATTAATAAATGCCTGATTAAATAATTTAAAAATAATAATAGATGAAAAAAATGAAAGAAAAAGAGAGAGAGTTAGGCCACAAGCTGGCATAAGTGGCTCAAGCGCAAAAAATAAATATGGAGAATCTCTACTCACGGAGATACATCAGCTGTGGCTGCAACGGAGTGCGACGATATAGCTGTCTAGAACATTTAGCAGGGAGATGATATTAAGGAGGATGTCCAACGTAAGCTTCTGGCGAAAAGAAAATGTTCAAGATAAAACATAGGCCAAGCTTCGTGTCCTCAGAAATCAGCTGGGGTAAAATGAGGCTCTCCTGGAGTTAGGATCGTCAAGCAATACATGTAAGAAGAATGACAACGGCTGAAGTTGTCATATCTACTACTTATGAAATTGTTTAATTAGCACCGGAGAAAGAGAAATATATAACATTAAAAAAACGGCCGAATGACATTACCATGCTTCTGGTGCATATTAAGATGGCTCAATGATGCTGAATATCTCCAGCTAAATAAATCCCTGATACGACACTGGTGTTCGAGGATAGTTGGGAACTAGATAATAAGATGTATGAACACATGAACTTCAAAGTCACGAACTTCAAAGTTGTCAAACAGTCAAGATAAGACGGAAAAATCAAGTTTAAAATTCAAAAAGTAAAAGTGACTTGTATATAAACCCATGCACGTAGGCAGGATCCAAGTAAGACTTTCATACCGTTGGCTAACTTATTCAAAAGCACTGACTAAGAAGAAATCTTAGGCAGTCATAGATTAAAAAGATCTCTCTATTCATAAGGGCATTCAATGTTCCACTAGTAAAACTAGCATGTGAAACAGGAAATAAATCCAAAGGAAAATTTTGACTTTAATCAAAAGGACCTTGTACAGAAATTCAAAAAGAGACACCGGGAGCCAAAAATGAAGACACTCATTTTTTAAGTCCACTTTTTATTCGAAAATCTAAAGCCCCTTACCATAGGAGGAAGGGACATCAAATCCTAAGCACTGCATCCCTGATGAAAACATAAAAACTGAAAGCCCCATGAAAGCCTCCCCACAGATCATGGGATTCATTTGTGGCATGTCTTGGCCATATGACAGATCAGGTCAATCACTCGTGAACTGCAAGGATGAAGAAGAATAAACGCAAATTAGCAAGACCAGAAAAGATAATGCGGAGGATGTAGAACAGGATGCATTTAAAAACTTTACTCGTGTTTGTGCATCTTACCTGTAACCCCATTCATTGTCGTACCAACTGACAATCTTCACAAATTTCTTGTTCAAAGCAATTCCAGCCTTGGCATCAAAGATGCTTGATCTGCACACAGCATAACATATTTTCATTAGCAAATTATTCAGCAGATACAAAAACAATTAATGCAGATTATGCTTTCACCAATATAACTCATCCAGAGGACTCCAAAAGATCTTTTCATTTTTCAGTAATGGACTCCAAAAATCTTTGCACAACAAGCGAAAATAATGAATCTGTTCTAGACAGGTAAAGCAAAAGAATAATGCACAAAAGAAATGAACAAAGCCCTATAAAAACGTACTTTGAAAACATTTTATGCAAAGAGAATATCCAGAAAGTTTAGGCATACCTGCTGTCACCAACAAAATCAGTAGACAACATCATCTTCAGTGTATCCAAGAATTCCCTTTAGTCTACCCTCAGACTCCTCCCTGATCATAAAAATGCACAAGGTAAGTAACCTAGTATGAAGCCAATAACAGTATAACAGGCCTAGATCCAAGATGTCATCCTTGTAATGGCATCATCATCAAGAGACAATACCCTGGCACCTATAATACTCACTTTATAGCTGCTTTAATTTCATCATAAGTTGCCTCCTTTTCAAGTCTGACAGTAAGATCCACAACAGATACATCTACAGTCGGGACACGGAAGGCCATTCCAGTGAGTTTGCCATTAAGAGCTGGAAGCACCTTTCCCACAGCCTACAAAAAACAGATTGATATGCTGTAATGCTCATACATCATTTGGTAAAAAAGTACATGCACATATAAAAATAAATTTAAACATAACAGTATGCTATCCTCCTTGTCATCTGTACAAGAGACCAAAGCTTGCAACATTCAGACCATGGTTTGAATAAAAATCTAACAACATAATTTAAATAGTGCTTGCCTTAGCAGCACCAGTGCTGCTGGAATGATGTTGAAGGAAGCAGCCCTTCCACCTCTCCAGTCCTTCATTGAAGGGCCATCAACAGTCTTTTGGGTGGCTGTAACAAAAGACCAATATAAGTTCCCTGGCCATAGGATATGTAATCAATAGATCAAGGGCAAGAAGAAGCAAAGATCTCACCAGTGATTGAGTGAACAGTGGTCATAAGACCCTCAACAATGCCAAATCTGTCATTGATGACCTAATGGGAATGATGGGAAAAATTTTCAGGTAAGCGGATCTTGATCAATTGTACAGATCATAAAAGAAGTGCAATTGCCACAATTTTGTGATAAGATATGCTAATCACCTTAGCAAGAGGAGCAAGACAGTTGGTAGTGCAGCTAGCATTGGAAACAATGTCAAGCTCAGGTTTGTATTCCTTCTCGTTGACTCCAACAACAAACATGGGTGCATCCTTACTTGGTGCAGAAATGACAACCTTCTTAGCACCACCCTGAATACCAAGCAACCACATCAAAAACCAAACATCACAGAATATGTTAACAGCTAATATCATCCACAGAAACTGCAAGTTTCACTGAGAGACATAAATACATCAAACTGGACTTTAGCTCATGATAATTGTTTCAGTCTTGCAGTCTTATTCAACACACTGATGAACCATACTGGATACATTATCTTCACCAAAATTTACACTTGTTTATAACCTATGAAATATTATGTATGTAACCAGCCGCCTAATCAATATTTCATTTCATAAATAACCAGATCTCCAAGTAAATCATGAAGCTATTTCCAGGGGATAATATTTATCGAGCCCATATCGCATGAAATACGCAACTGGGCACAACACAAACAAAGAAGACAAACCTTCAAGTGAGCAGCAGCCTTATCCTTGTCTGTGAAGACACCGGTGGACTCTACAATGAATTCAGCTCCAGTCTCACCCCATGGAATCTCCTCAGGGTTCCTAAACAAAACAACATTATACAGCCTCATCAGCACTACAGTCATTTCTCACTCCAAAAATCACAATTACAAAAATATCCCAACAACTTTTCTACAATAACTCACGTAATAATATCAAAGCAATAAAAAACGCAACAAACACATTTACCTGATTCCAAAAACAGTGACTGGCTTCTCACCGAAAAGAAGTGTTTTCGAGTCCTTAACCTTAAGTTCATGGTGTTTCCAGTGACCGTGAACACTGTCATACTTGAACATGTAAGTCTGCATTTCAAAAATATCAACGACAACGTCAGATCTGAACCCTTAGCAACAAAAATTCTGAAGAACTTTTTTTGTAGTACTAAGTATAACAAGTACCATGTAATCGGTAGTAATGAATGGATCGTTAACAGCAACAAGTTCAACATCGTCTCTCTGAAGAGCAACCCTAGCAACCAAACGACCGATCCTTCCAAACCCTAAACATAATAATCATAAGATTTCAAAAACCCCATTTCAGGCTAATCTTTACTTATTCCATCAGGAAGCACAACAAATAAATTGAAAAACCCATTATCGAGATAAAAAGACACTGACCGTTGATTCCGATCTTAACTTTGCCTGTAATTTAAAAAAAAAAAAGAAAAAGACAAAAAAAAGACAGGTTAATAAACAATAGATTTGCGAGAAATAAGGAATTTTGAAATGGGTTGTCATTAGTAGAAGTACCCATGATAGATAGTTAGCAACGAAGGATAGTGAGAGAAATCGAGCAGACAGAGGGAGAAATGCGGACAAGATAAGAGTATTGGGGACGGGCGAGGAAGGAAGTTTTATGTGGAGAGAAGTGAGCTTAGAGATTTGGTATATAAGGGAGACAGAGACAGAGACGGAGCGTGGGTGTGGGTCCATCGTGTCACGTGACTGTCTTTCTTGACAAATACGAAAGCAGCAGGCGGAGCCGCTGATTAGTGATTGATTGTCAATGTTTGGTGGGTGAGCCGTCTGATTTGTGGAAGAAAAAGAAATAAGGAAATGGAGAACGAACGTAATGGTATTTGTGGATTCTGGATGCTACTAGAATTGTTAAAATCCGGGGGAAGTGGTTTATTTGGCATTGACAACTAATAAAAACGGATGCTCTAGAAATAGAAAATAAAAGTAAATACGATTACGTACCTATTCCAAATAGTTTCCACCTCTAGAAAATAAAAATTAGCAATCTCCTAAAGTGATTATCCACATGTTCTTGCTTAGTAGGTTTTAAATCCACTTGACATGAACTTGTAATATAGAGCATTAGTAGTGGATAAATAAGGTTGCTCGGCACGATCACTATAATATTTAAGTCAATGATTGATTCAACAATAAGTAGTGGCAAAATAATAAGATTGAGTATATGTGAGTCTATATGTTATCAATATATCATAAAAAGGTATTTTATGGTAATGGTTCATCGATTAATTGGGAAAATAGATAAACCCCAATAAGAAAACTACCTCTTTGTAGTTTAAGAAGTGTCTTTGGAGGATTTAATAGGTATATCTACTAAATTAGAAAACCTTCAAGAAACTACCATGTCAATTAAAGACAATTGGCAAGAATGCATTACCTTCCTAAAAAATTATGGCGATCTTAGCACACAATAACAAAACCGATAAGAGACCACCAAATTACTGCTAGACAAGGTAGCTTGGTCTAGCCTTGCGAACCTTATATGGGCTCATCTTTAAGTTGGCGTGGGCTTCTAATTGGTTGGCCCATGGGCTAATAAGTCAACAGGAGGCTAAGGAAGCCCATTACCAAAATTAAGCATGGGGCAAAAAATTTCCTTCGAAGTAAAGCGAAAAAGCAAGTGGGCAAGTCAAAGTGAACACCATTGCTGAAGTGGACAACAAAGCCCTTATAAGTTGTTAATAGCAACTAGAGCTAGGAAACCACCAAGTTATACTAAGTCAAGTGTTTGAGTACCGAGCTGTTTCATGTTGTACCAAGCTGGTAGGCTAGGTTTATAGCTAGGACATAATCATTTGAGTTGTTTAAATGGAGGTGCGTAGGTACCAACCACTTCTGGTATGTAAAATTGAATAGCTAATGTGTCATCAAGTTGAAGAGCTCGGTTGAAATATACCTTAGATATAAGTAGTGAGCCAAAATAAGTGGCAATGAGGAGGTCTAATCTCCAAGTTACGCCTATCCAAGCATGTTTATTGTAGACATCCAATATGATTAATTACTAAGGTCAATGGAGAGATCTAGAGTGTGGTGATGTGTTATGTTGATTGAAATGATGCCATGTGGTGATCTTGTTGGTGAAGCTTTTTCAAGAAGCTTATCATTTGAATATTTGGCACATTAATCCATTTGATGGATAGGTGTTGTGCTAAAGTTAGTCAATATGACATGCATCGATCTTTTTCTTTTAATTTATTGTTTTTTTCAAGGATTTTGGATCATTAGATGGATATCATTGAACATGGAGGGTTGAAGTTTCCCATTCCTTATATTTCAAATGCTCACAACGATTTGTCATTTATAATAGCCATTTTTCCTTCTTACTTTCCACTTTTTGCAATTCAAATTCTCTTGAAATCATATTGTTTCTTACACATTCAAATTTCTTCAAGCTCCAATCATTGATGGCTTCAAGGAACTTTGGCTCTAAATTAAGCACCTTGCAAAGTTTGGTACAGGTTCAATTTGTAGAGTAAACTCTACAAGTTCTTCTACTCTATAAGGACCATCGATGATAGTTCAAGGTTATCTACGAAGCATGCGTAAAGGTACCCCTTGAGAGTAAGTGCAACAATACATCCGATCACTATAACTTTTACTAAAGCTGTGAAATCCTCCTTTGCGACACCTTTCCCAATGATAGGGAGGAGAAAAAAGATAGCATAAGATATTGATGCACAAGCCAATAGTCACGTAGAAGGACCAAGGCCACATGAATAATAAAGTTTTATGAAGGAGAATGAGTTCATCCCTTTTCGTTTTATGATGTGGATGGACTCTTCTAAACAGCTAGAGGTTCTATAAGCTAAATAAGACAAATCAAGTTTCCTTTTCCCATAAGAATCAATTATGTTTTTATATAAAGTTTATGGAGATCAAATTGCAACTCCTTTTGTTTGACTTTAGAATGAGTGTTTTAATTATTTTCAAATGTCACCATCATAGCTGTCATTGAATTCTTAGATGTCATTCTGCAAGGAAGAAAGCATTACCTCCCGCAAGCTCTAACCCACTAAGGAAAACAGTAAGTGGCCATGCATGAAGAAGCTAGTTAAAGAAGGTTAATGTATCTATTATAGCTTTCCCACCTACTACGGTTGTTGTAATTAAAGATACACGAGGCTTTAGCTATACAAAGGATGATGCTACTCCAAGGAAAGGGAAAAGGTATTATTGGTGTCGAGAACCAACTTAATAAGAAGAAAGCCTCACCAACCTCATCAATGCAATTTGGGCTCAGAGAAGGGTCTAAGAAGAGAGGCATAGTCGATCAGAACCTATTCCAGTTCATTAGGCAATTGAGTTAAAGTTCATTACTGCTCTTCACCTACCATGTTTTCATATTTTCGAAACTTCTCATGATTTTTTACATTTGGTTTCTTAGTTTATTATAAATTTAGCTATGCATACCAAAACACAACGAGAGAAGGCGAAGTCATCTAATAAGGTAAAGTTGGACTATGCCAATCTTTAATCTTTACATACATAATAGTGGTGGTAAAAGAGATCTACCCTCGGCAGTGTGTTCAACTTCTACTTAGGCACCTAAGTGTATTGATGAACAAATATATTCGTTGTATTCTTTGTATGGTGGAAGTGCCAACCTCTTTTTTTTTTCTTTTTTACTTCTTTTAATGTCACTATGCCACCAATTTTGTACAATTACAGTGAAAGGAACTTCTTTAGGTATAGTACATTCTTAACAATGCTTGTTGTATTCTTCTTATGTGTTTTGTTTTATATGAGTTTTGCATTATCAATGGATTTAGGTTATGTACGAATTTTGTTCATGCATTTGTGATAGATTTTGCATTCGCCACCCAAAGAGGCTTTAGATTTCACTACATGGGGAGTGTTATGAGCTCATATATTGGTAGTAAGGGAGTTCCTTAAGCATCCACATGTGAAAATCCTATTAGGTTACCTAGTTGAGCTAAAGACTTGGGTTTTGGATACTAGGAAAGCTCTTTAGATGTTTGGACATTAGTTCATCAACAAAGTGACCTCTCTAAGTTAAAGAGCTTGATTGTAAGAATTAAGGGGTTACTTGGATGTTTAGACTAGAGCTAATCAACGAGGTTTTCCATCCAAGTTAAAGAGCTAAATTGTAGGAACTAAAGGTGTTTCTTGGTTGTTTGTATAGAAACCCATCGACAAGTTTACCTATCCGAGTTGAAGAGATCAATTATAGAATTTATGGGAGTTACTTAGATGTTTGGATTGAAGTCCACTAATGAGCTCACTTGTCTAAGCAAAAGAATAAAGTGGACTCCCCACTTTTGCCATCCCTTATTGTCACATTCTTTCCTCTCTTTTTATCAGGTTTATATAAGCTATAGAAAAATAGAAAAACCTAAGAAATAAGAAGAATTAATAAAAACTTAAAAATTACAAAAATAAGAAAATATTAGCAATAATGAAAAAAGTGGGTCAAAATCTTTATGTGGGTGTTCATTAGATAAATGGAGCTTTTAAAATCAAACAGTTTGCATCATGTTAGTCCATTTCAATAGGCAATATTGGCCCAAGGCATTATGGTGGCTTCGAATTTTAAGAGCTTCTAAATTTCAAATGAGAGCCATGATTCAATGGTGGTGGCATGTGGAATTGAATCAAATGTCATGGGTTCAACCTTTGCATTATACATGTCACATGATTTTTTTTATAAAAATAAAAAGAAGATATGGTCATTGTATCTTATCAATCTTCATCCAATTATAATGAGTTGATTTATACAAAAATCTAAAGAATGAAGAAAAAATATGGATTATCAAAAAATCTAAGTCAATCTATTGTGGTTCTAGATCTTAATTCAAATGAGAAATTTCAAAACAATATTAGAATGGTGTAAGAGGGTGTAAATCCTTAACATGCATGATTTTTTTATGAATACACAGTTAATGTTGATAACATATATGTTATTACTTGAAAGTACAATTTTAAGAGATATCCACTAGGTTAGATGTACCTTACTTCTTTTCTCTTTCAACTTTACCATACCACAAAGGTCTAATCCTAAATCTTTTTAGAAGTCAACCACTGGTAAGTGCATTGGCAAGTGAAAGACGCAATATTAAGGTTTGAAGGATTGGTAATAATTGGCTTGAGAGATATTTCTTAGTTAGATATCATGTGTTAATTTATTCGTTTACGTATTGTGAGTATGTCTCACAAACTATGTATAATGATGAGACTACAATTATTATTATTAGTCGTATGTTATGTTTGTTAATTCACTCCCACTAACTGAAGATGGACTAAAATTCCAAATCTCGAGTAAAACCTAAAGTGGCATCGTCTTATATACTATATTGTATGTCCTTGTATAATAGTGGTGTTATTCTTGGACTTCTGTATGAAATACGAAGGACTATCATAGTAAGGGTATCGTCGTGTGAAATAGGTAGAGATTGCATTGCACACACCTGATTTGACTAATTTGGAATTCTCAAAACAAAATTGTTATTTATACAACTTGGCCTAGGCATAATTTATATAGTTATAGTTGAAAATAATTTTATTCAAGCCCATTCAAATTCATGGTAATTAATTTGCTAATCAATGTATTTTTTTTTATAAAAGAAAATTGTTAACGAAATGCTACATAGGGATATAAAGCTATTGAAACAAATGTGCATAAAATTTAATTTTTTTCTTAACTTTGGAACCAATATTATATAATTGGCCATTAGGTTGGTTTTTAAATAGTGCATTGAACTCTAAAATCATAGGTTTAAGGCCTATTAGTTCAACTTGGGCATTAGGGGCTTTTAAGCTCGAATTTTATTCGAGCTTAACTCATATATGGGATTGATAGTGGCAAAGTGGAAACAAAACTAGATTTTGCACTCACATTACTTATGATTGGATTGAGAATAAACACGAAGGGTGGCAATTGGCCACCTAGTGGTTACCCTCCTTTCTAAACTTTCTTTTTTCCTTTCTTTAACCACCATTAATTAATAAATTCATCACTGCTGATAAGAGTATTTTTAGACCAACCATCTTTTTATCTCAAAACCAATTAAGTTATTTGTCATTATTACCATCATCACTATTGGAATCACAAAGACCTACTTCTCTGTAGATTTGGTTTGCTTGAAGATTTAGACATCGACTAATATTGTTTGTTAATAGTACGTTAAAATAAGTGGATTTAATGCACTTGTTGTTTTTCTTCTTCTTTTTTTCTTTTCCATCCCCTATGTGAGATTATGTTATCCCTTCTATAGAATTTGCTTTACTCATTAGTAGGGTGAGTTCTGTTATTCTAAGAAAGATTGTATCCCCCGTATGAGATATTTTAACACCTAAAGAGATGTACCTACTTAAACAAATTGGTTTTTGTACCCCCAACTTTTCACTAGTTAATTTTCTTGTATCGATCTATGTGATTGATGTAATTTTATTTCATCGATTGAAATTCAATCCTTTTTAGCCAAGAAAAAAATCATGCTAAGTGAATTGGGTTTCAAACTCATGTCTAAGTTGTGCCATCTTTTTTATCCCCTCAATGTCATTTTCCATTCCTTCTTCGATTTCAGTGCACTACTTCATTAATTTTAATGAATTTGGTTACACAAAAGCTTGACCTAAACTTGTTTGTGGGTTATGTTATCTCCTTCAATCTCTCGACACCATATTCTCCTTCGTTCTTTAATTTATGTGATCTTGATTTAAAAAAAAAAATTGGTTCCTTAATCACTCCACGTTCAATTTAATTCGTCAAAATTAATTAAAAAAATTGTAGATCCCATAATTCATTTAGTCAAAAGAATTAACACCTGCCTCCGATTCTCATCAGGCTTTAATGGATATTCTACCCTTATAGACCATCAAAATCCTATAATGGTATAAATCTTACTCCACATTAACCTATCCATTACTCATGATTTTACTCTATACTCTTAAAGTTGCATCTTTTTTCTTTTTCCTAGTGAAACCTAAGTTTGCAACCAACTCTTCATCCTTGAACCGCCATCGTCATCTAACCAAAACCTAATATGCATTAGCTTTGTAAGTGAACTCAATACATGATCAATCAATGCTTCAATTTAGATTTAGGTTAAAAAGATGATGAAACCCTTTTATGGGATTTTTCAAATATAAATGAAATAGAAAAGAGTAAATGACTATAGTTGTGGATAAAATGCAAATCAGATATGACACCTTAGTCCATGAAAGAAATAGGAGATAGTGATTAATAGGGGTATAAATAAATAAAGCTGGTTTACAAATTATTCAAGTTCGGCTCAATATTTATTTGAGTTTAATTTGAGAATAGTTAAGTTATGAGCTCGAGCTCAAATGACTTAAGTAGTTTATTAAGCTAAGCTCAAGCTTTATATGTTTAACTCGATTAAATTATGAGTCTAATTGAGCTCTATCGAGGTCGATTAGAGTGTAAATGTTAATCGAATTTTGGTATTAATATTATTCTAATTAAATTTTTTTTAATAAACCGAACTTAAACAAGCTCAGCCAAGTTGAGTTTGAGTTTAAGTAATGTTACATCGATTTGAACTCAAGCGTATAATTTTTAAACTCAGTCAAGCTTAAGCTCGGGCTTAGTACTGTATCATCATGACTCGACTCATTTATAGTCCTAGTGATTACAAATATACAGATATTACTCATGATCAATGTGATAATTGCATTTAAAGAATCTAACATGATTCTTAATAAAAAGGAGAGGAGGGGGAGCGATGTGACAAGATGTTAAATCTTAGATAATGTTAATTTATCACAATCTTAGAAAGAGTGATAAGAACAAGACTACATGTAAGGGAGAATTATCTCCCAAAATCAATTCATAAAAAGAGGTGTTCATACAATGCCTAATCTGTTACAGACAAAGCCTTTTATTAACTAAAAGAAACAAACCTCAACTAATTACAAATTATGAGAATATTAAATAATAAAAAAACATAATGTATATAAACACTAAAACAAATCGAGTGATTCTATAATAGGCAATCAATAAGGGTGTTTTAGGTGATTAATCAAAGTACTATGAGTGGTTGATTGATTTTACATCTTGGGTGATCTTTTCATCTTCATAATTGACCTAAAGATCATGTGGTTGATTTGGAAACCCCTTCAATTGACTTGAAACCCTTGAAAATCATTTTAAGCCATCTAATTTCATCGATCCTAAGTCTAAAACACATCATACCCTTGAGAAAATTCTCCTTGAGTCCTAGAAATTGCATTATCTTCCAGCTCTTCTTGAATCAAATACATACTAATCTTGTATTTAACCCACAAAACTCAAGGAATCCTCATTGGTTTTAAGAGCTGTAATAAAGAGTTGGCATATAGTATTTAATATTGTTGTATTGCCTCAGAAGAAATTTTATTGGTGGGTTTAAGTTAAGTAAACCCAAGTTACAACCTACCTAAGCTACACAACCTGATCAAAGTTCCTAATAACCCCAGGTACCCAAGCTAAGGGAACTTAAGCTAAGTAAAACAAAGCATGAACCCGAAACAAAAAGTGATTCCTTGCATGCCATCGTGATTCATTGATTTTTTGTGATAGTAAATTTTCAATAGATAAAGATAATGCTATAATCATTTACCATGTTTAGTAAAGTTATTAAGAAAGTAATTGTTCTAAGCTGGTGTTTCCATAGAATTTTAACACCCTTGCAACCTATAAAATTTATAGGACACTAAATATTAAAATATCATATTTACATCCTTAAAAAAATAATAATAATCCCATGAAATATCTTCTTCAATGCAACACTAAGGTAATCTTTTAAATCAATACACAATTGTAAATATGTTTGAGACCAACTCACCATCTAATTTGGCCCTATCAACCGTTGAAATATAGTTCAATCAATGAGAAACTTAAATTAGGTAATGGATTATTAATTCAATGAAGTATCTCCTCTATTGCAATATTAAATTAATCTTTTAGTTTATACATAATTATAAATAAATTTAAGATCAACTTATCATCTAATTTGACTCATCCAACCCTTAAAATATTAGGTTACTCAATAATTAAAAACCTTAAATTAAATAATGGATTTTTTTAAAGAAATAATTGCAAATGTTATTTATATAGAATACAAATTTAGTACTATATAGAAGAGAATTGTTGAGACGTCGACAATTTCTAAGGAGACTTTTCTTGTTCAAGTTTTAGGGAAACTTATCTTGAGACTTCCACTTTACTTTACTTTACATGTTTCATTTTATGCTCTATTGGTCGAGAGACCAATTTTTTCATATACGTATTGAAATGTTCTTAAATTTACCTTTTTTATGTGTATATTGAGATTCTTAAACTTTTGTTGCCATGATGACCAAAAGTCTCTAAATCAAAAGTAAGGGAAGTTGATGATCATAAGGATTATCATAACATCCTTTTTACTTGATTTGAGAGCCTAGTACAAAAAGCAAAAAGTTCAAGTTATTATGGACTATTTCATTAGGATAATTTTTTATTATGTAAAAATCTTTTCAAAACTTTGGTTTTGGTACATGGGAAATCATTTTGAGTAAAAGGAAAGTTTGAAAATAAAATTCCAGCCCTCTAATTTTTCTTATGCCATGATTATGCTTGGCCATAAAGGGGTGTGAAGCTTTATTTTTCTTTCTTAAAATCCACTTGATTTCAATGTTTTGAAAACGAGCAACCAAAGAAAAGTTGTACCTTTTTATTTTCTAAAAATGGCAAGACCCTTGAGGGGTACCAACGGTGTGAAACTTTATTTCCTAATTTGGTTTACTTGCTTTAAAGGTTTCTAAAATTAATCAAACAAAAATGTTTTGATTTCCTTTTCTCTTTGTTATTGTCATGATCTATAAGATCTCAAAATGGTTATTTTCACTTTGAGTTTTCATTTTTAGACGTTCCATGATCAGTCTCGAGAAGCTAGTGAAGTTAATACAAGGATATAATATCATAATTTTTGAAATAAAGCTAGCAAAGACTCTGTGAACATAAACCACTACATTTCCTCTTCTTTTTCTTTTACCCAAGAGCCTAAGGCTCATGTTTGTTTCATTTCTACTTCATTTTTTTTTCAAAGGATCATCTCAGTAAGCCTAGATAAATGATATCGGTGATGTATGGGTGATGGTAATTGAAACATAAGAAAATCGACATGCACCATGAATACTAAAAAAGGCAACTTAGGTGTGATTAAAGTTCAGAAGTACCTTAGACTCAACATGAGCTAAGGCTAAACTATGTTCGAGTTTCTAGCTTTTATTTGTTTCCTAAAGTGGTCGAACCTTAGAGGAATCAAGGGTTAGCCATGATCTTAACTGCATCCTTTTCATTTCTAAATTTCTGTGTTTAATTTCTTTTAATGTTCATAGATAAGTCAACTTAAACCCCACTAGAATCATGTTAAATGTTACTTTTATTGTACATATACTATCTATGATTTCATATAGGGATAAGTTGCATTCATATAGAAAGCCTTTATAGAGTTTAAACTTTAGAAAATTACTAAAATGGAGATAGAACAATCGAAATAGATAGAAAATGACTACTCATATATAAAAATTAGACTTAAAATGACTTGAAAATGACCATTCTAAGGTCTAAACTAGGTGACTGGGAAATATAGGGTCTATTTAGACGGTTTGTTTTTCATCTGTTTTTGTATATGTATAAAAACGATATGTGTAAATATGTCTGATTTACATATATATTTTGTCTATATTTGATCTTTTCATAAGAATTGCCAACTTTTTTTTTATCTATTATATTTCTTGATAAATAATTTATTAAAAAAAGGTTTAAAAAAAGTGTTTGTATCTACTAGAGAAAGCTAGCTTAACATACCTATAGCAAGAATAGTAACCATGAAACTAGAAGTTTATATGAAGTTGACTTGAAACACTCATTTTGGCTTTTTCCTTATTCAGGTAACGAATGTCACATCCCAAAAGGGGGCCTAGAAGGATCAACCTGTAGTAATCATATCAAGTATGCATCCAAGATATGATAATCGTTTTACAAGTTAAAAAGTTGCAAAACTCTACTTAATGTTTACTAAACAACTTTTAATTTTATAAAAAAAGACATTTTAATAGATAAGGAAATACAGATTTCTACAGTTCACCAAAACCGTAGAGAATCAGTATCCCCCAACAAATAATGAAATAGAATAGATCATATACAAATTACAAAGCTTGAACTATTAGACAATTAATTTAATCCATTCTAAGTCTAACTCATATATATTACAAAACCACTATCTTAACTACTAAACATATAAACAACTTTCTAATGCCTATCTTCATACCTTCAAGGACTTCACACTTTCTTAGCCTATCCTTGTCCTTAGATATACCTGCACAAAACTATGCGGGTGTGAGCTCAATCATAGCTTGGTGAATAACATAACCAAATCACTTATCAAACAAAAGTTAAACCAATTCAATTAATAAACATATGCAATGCGGCACTCAAACATATGCTATGCACAGTTTGGATGACCAGAATCCAAACTAATGGAGATTTATACCCTTTCTTAGGGGTTGAAGGAACCAACTCAAGTAATTCATGCCCAAGAGAAACAAAGAACTAAGAAAGGGAGTATTTTCTCAATTCATTGCTTCTCGAAGCAATGCTTTTCAATTACATATATATACATAATAAACATAACCTCAAACTTTCCCTTAAACATAACTAAGGAGGGAGGATTTCCCTTTAAAACTTATTTTATCTCAACACCATCTCCACTTCGCCTTAGAAGAGAGAAACTCCACTAAGCATTAACATTTCCTATCGACACCATAGGCCATGTCCTTTGTTGCCTGTTTAGTTCCTATGGAATCGAAAGAACAGTAGTAACCTCTCTTGTAGAACTAATACCTTTCTTTATTTATTAGAAAAACTCAAAGTTACCATAGAACCAAAATGTTAATACGTAGCATGATTACCATCCTAATGCAACGTATGCTATCGTGTAATGCGTGTCTGTTTAATTAAATAGCCAATTAAGGTGATCAATCAATTAACAAACGCTCATCAATAATAACCACTAGATTATTATAAACAATGAGTGATCACTTTTATGTTATAAATTTATCAATCATACAATCACCAAACATCAATCGAATGCTCAATCCCTATGCACATTTAAGTATATTTATCTTAACTTTAAATACAACTACATTACAAGCACAAACAATGTGATAGAGTCAATGTTACCTACCTATCATCCCCATCAACATCATCATCAACCGCATCTAATCATCAACCTCCTTCATATAGAAATTCAAACATGGAAGATTGGCTAGACTATCATAAAGAATAAATCAAAGGCAAACTTTTATTTATGGAAGTAAACTCATGTAAATCATTTATTACTCATTTTCAGGTTCTATATAGCTTAACCTCTAAGAAAACACTCATTTATCTTGGAAGGGAAAATTTGAAATTACATAAAAGTCATTCATTAGATATATATTGATCTAACTTAACTACTTTACCTTATACTTAAATTCCATATTAAATCTAGTTTAATTACTAAGTTGTAACCTTTCATTCCATTAAGGCAATACTATAATTAAATAAGATTTTAAATCATGCTAGATCATTTTAACTCATCATGCCTATTACTTAACATTTATCTAATTCATTTTAGTTTAGTGAAGTGTATTAAATTATGTTAAGCTTAGTTATAGTACTAAGTCATTTTATTTCTAAGAATTATATTAATTCAAGTCTATTAACTAGTCCATTTGATATTCAAAAGTTACATTAAGTCTAATTAAGTTACTAAATTAGATTAAGTTAAGTTAAACTTAGATTTGTTAACTAAATTCATTTTATGAGTTTAATTTCCAAGTTATTCCAAATCAATTATTAAATCTATTAATTTACTAAATCCATTCTTAATTACACACTACAAATAATCAAATCTATTACCTATAACTCATTTAATTCATTTTAGGTCATTAAAGTTTGTTAAGTCAATTTTAACTTAAGTTCTTTACATAAACTCATTTTATACTTGAAAACCATGTTACTTAATTCATTTCTAAATCCATTAATTCTTATAATTAATCTCTAATTATAAAAACTAATAAACCACATCTATTACATTATTCCTATACTTCATTTATCTATCTATTTATTTATTTATTATTATTATTTTTAAAACTGGGTGAATCAGATGTTTGCACCCGTTGCTGTACGGCTGTGCAAGAGGCTGTGCTAGCTTGCATGGGCACGAGCACGCTGTGTGACTAGGAATCGCTTAACTAGAGGCTACCATGAGACTTTGCACGCCAGTGACCCTATTGCATGAAATTTCCTTCAGTTCTTTTACATTTTTAACATAGTTTCAACACATCCTACATCGATTACAACACAAAACAAACAACATATAACACATAAACACAACTTTCGCATTTATATTCATCTAACAACTTCAAGCATCATCAACTCCTCTATCAAACCCTATAATTACTATTCATCATCTTCCTCAATAACCAACTGCATCCACTATTAAACCAACACATACAATATAAACAACAACTTAAAACAAAGTGAATAACAACAAAAGCAAAAGAAAAAACAAGACTATCTCTTTGAGATAATTCAATCTTCTTGAACTTTCTTTATCTCTACTGCCCTAAGCTTTTGAAACTTTTATGTTCATGGTTTCCCTCCTTGATCTTGTTTTTCATCTTTGTTTTCTTCTAAAATCTCTTTTATACTTGAGAGTTGTAGGGAAATTTGGAATGAAAAAGAAAAGAAGAAAAGAGGAGGAAGAAAGAATCGAGAAAACAAATAATAGAAACAGAAAAAGAAGAGAAAACGATAGCCGAGAGAGAGAGAGATGAAATAAATAGGATTAGGACAAAATAATTAAGGATAATTATGATTCAGTTTAAACTTTTCAGATAATTTACTTGAGTACCAAAAATAATTGGAAGATAATTTCAGGATGTATAACATATAAATTATTAACTTGAATTAGAACTCAAGTTTAGAAATTTAATTTTATAAAAAATTGACATTTAGTTTGAGTTTGGGTTCAAAACTGATATTTTTAAACAAACAGTTGCACTCAAAATTTACTGGGATTAAGAAAATATAATTTAGGATATTTACAAATTTGAATATTTGAGCTTAAGAATTTTAAGTCATTTCTAAATCAAAAGAAGAGGGTCTGAATTATTAATTATAAGAAATTGGATAAATCTACTTATGAAAGATAATAAAACCTGGAGTTTACAATTTTAGTAAATATCGAAATTGAAATTTTCTAAGGTTTTGAGATTTAAGACAAAAAGAAAAGAAGTCTAGTTGGAAATTTATAAAAGATAAAGGAGTTTGATTTGTTTAATAGAAAATAGCTAGATCAAATTAGCTGATAAGGGATCATTGAAAATTCAAACCAAATTAATTAATTTATTAATTGATCATGTCAAGCTATTTTATTTTATCTTATTAGTCATTTTACTTGGCTTAATTTGATTATCCAAGTTTAATTTTTAGATTAAGTTATATTTCAAATTTTGCTATTATTTTTCATTTCTTAAAGAAATTTTAATTCATATGACCTAGATTTATTAAGCTTATTAGTTGTAGATTTTTATGGTTACATTATTTGTTCATTTATCACATTTATTTGAATTTCTTGCTATTTTCATTTTCTTACAACATTTTGAGATTTAAGGTTTCTTTAACTTTACATATTTCTCCAAATTACTATTATCTTATAAAAGTTGAATTTATATTATCTCACTATGTGATTATATTATTGTTCGGTATTGATTGCTTAAAATTATGGAAAAATTTGCATCTTAAAGTTTTATTGAAATAAATTCAAATTCTTAATTAATATTAGATTGTTTGCATTGTAATATTTTTTTTAGAATGCAAAAATTGAGAATGATTTTTATGATTTCTTTTTAAATCATTTCAAAAACTTAACATTATTTACTTAATGATTTTTATATATGAAGTGTATTATTTTGGGTTATTACAACGAAGATCCCGAAGCCGCGTTTCCCAAGGATTACTTCAACTAAAGATTTTGCTATGGATGAGTGAATATTTTCTTATGATTTCGTTACCTTACTTGTACTTGTAATTAGTTGCACTTGAATGCTATAAAAAGATAAAAGTCGATATTATTGGGTTATCATGGGCTATGTATATGTTTCTATATTTGTGTGACTAAGTGGATGCTAAGCATATCATAACCTTAGAATGTTTGTTTAAGTGTATTTGATTATTTGCATGTATGGTTGCTATACGCTTGTTAATTGTTTAGCTACCCCCATAAAAATACCTTAATAAAGTTTTGTATAAAGAAAGAAATGGTCATGCATTGCATCGTTGAGTTGTATACAACAGGTTGATACTCCTACATGAGGAACCAGAAGGGCCTATGATACCCTAAAACGGGCTTAGGTCTACTTCAGCTTGAGGAACTACGTCGTTTGGGGAATACGACCTTAAGAAGGAGCCACGTCGGTCAATCGCTATGAGTAAATACTCGGGGATTAGTTGTAGAGGAATGCAAATAACATTAAAGTAGAATTCCCTAACCCTTGTCATAGAGAGCGTAAATCCGCTTTATATATGGTTTTAAGATGACTATACATACTTGTTTGTTTCATGTGTTTGATGCATGAGCATAACATATGCTTGACCTAATAAACTTGTTTATTTATGGTTATTTAGTACGAATGAAAGGAAATATCTTACTAAGCTGGATGTGGCTTATCCCACCAATAGTTTGCTTTTGCAGCAAAATTGAAGGCAGGATTGAGATAAGATCCGAGTGCAAGGAGTACTAAAAATCAAGCCAAGGTAGTTGAAGGATTTGAAAGCTTATAACTAAACATAGTTGAAAAAAAGATTTAAAATGTGATTTCTCTTTCATGAACTATCTTTCCCCTTTAGTAATTTCTATGTAGTTATAAAATAGACTTAAACTTATCTTATCTTTTGATAGGGTATCCGATTCTTTACAATGCTTGTGATATGTGAAACTATCAATATCCAAAATTATTTTCTCAATAAATTTATATATGTATAATAGTAAGAGAATAATTAACTAGAGTATTGCGAACTTTAACTTGTAAGTCGATCCTCATGTTGTGGATGCACACTTGATTTGACGACTTTAAGACAAAACTACTAGGTTCCCTTTTAGGTCATTATAATGATGCTTAAAAAAGGGAATGTGACAAGATACATAAATCTTAAATAGTGTTTGTTTATCACAATCTTAGAAAAGAATGATAAGAACAAGACTACATTTAAGGGAAAATTATCTCACAAAATCAATTCATAAAGAGAGGTGTTCATATAATGCCTAATCTATCACATACATGCATTTTATGGACTAAAAGAAAAAAACCTAACTAATTACAAATTAAAAGAATATTGAATAATAAAGGAACATAATATTATTTTTATAGACACTAAAACAAATTGAGTGACTCTAGAATGGGTAGTCAACAAGGGTGTTTTAAGCTATTAATCAAAGTACCACGAGCGATTGATTGACTCTACATCTTAGGTGATCTTTTCATCTTTCGAGTTGACCTAAAGATACTGTGGTTGCTTTGGAAACCTCCTCAATTGACTTGAAATTCTTGAAAATCATTTTAAGCCATCTGATTTCATGAATCATAAGTCTAGAACACATCAGACCATTAAGAAAATTCTCCCCGAGTCATAGAAATTGCATTGTCTTCAAGCTCTTTCTAAATCAAATACATACCAATCTTGTATCCTATCAACAGAACTCAAGGTATCCTCATTGGTTTAAGCACCATAATAAAGCTCTAGCATGTAGTATATTAATATTGTTGTATTGCCTTAAAAGAAATTTTCAGTGGGTTTAAGTTAAGTAAACCCAAGTACCACCTACCTAAGCCACACAACTTGATCACTCACAACCAAAGCTCCTAATAGCACCATGTACCCAAGCGAGGGAACCTAAGCCAAGTATAACCAAGCACGAACTCGAAGCGAAAAGTGATTCCTTGCATACCATCATGATTGGTTGATTTTTGGCAATAGTAAATTTTCAACAATAAAGATAACACTATAATCATTTCCCTATTTAGTAAATTTATTAAGAAAGTAATTATTCTAAGTTGGTGTTTCCATAGAATTTTGACACCCTTGTAAACTATGAAATTTATAGGACACTAAATATCAAAATATATTCACGTCCTTAAAAGAAATAATCATAATCCCATGAAATATCTTCTTCAATGTAACATTCGGATAATCTTTTAAATCAATATACAATTGTAAATATGTTGAGACCAACTCACCATCTAATCTGGCCCTATCAACCGTTGAAACATAGTTCAATTAATAAGAAACTTAAATTTTCGGTAAAAAAAAAAAGAAACTTAAATTAGGTAATGGATTATTATTTCCATGAAATATCTCCTCTATTGCAATATTAAATTAATCATTTAGTTTATACATAATTGTAAATAAATTTAAGATCAACTTATCATCTAATTTGATTCATCCAACCCTTAAAATATTAGGTTAGTCAATAATTAAAACCTTAAATTAAACAATGTATTTTTTAAAGAAATAATTACAAATGTTATTTATGTAGAACTATATAGAGGAGAATTTTTGTGACGTCGTCAATTTGTAAGGATTTTCGCACATTATTTCTCAAATTCGGTGTATTCATTCGATTTTATATAGATTTAAGGGGAATAATTCGATTTAAGATAAAAAAAAAAAAAAAAATTAAAGGATTTTCAATCACAAACCGGCGTCCCCTGAACTTGAACCGAAGATCTTCATGATGCTAGGCTGATGTGACTGCCGACGACTCCACGGCACCATGTGACGGTGATATATAATCGTAATAAAATCTTTCATGAGGTATTTGATAATTCTCGTGCAGTTAGGCGCATTGTCACGCTTGTCTTAAAAGAACGACTTAAATTCAAGTATACAGTGGTTACAAACGGGATCCGTTTCATTATGGGTCTGTTTGGATTGTTTGTTTTTCATCTGTATTTGTATTTTTTTTAAAATGATATGTGTAAATATATCCGATTTGCATCTAAATTTTATCTATATTTGTTTTATTTGATTTTTTGATCAGAACTGTCAACTTTTTTTTATCTATATCTATTTCTTGATAAATAATTTGTTAGCAAAAAGTTTGAAAAAGTGTCTATATCTACCGGAAAAAAGTCAAAACAAACAGATATCAATGACAGTTCACATTTTTTTTTTATTGTGATCAAATATCAAAATTTTTTGTATTTTTTTTATAACCGATTTAATTTTCTTATGAATTGCAGTACCTTCCTCTGGCGGAACGTAGAAATATTCATATTGAAGCCGGCCGTTGGAGACAGCACTTAATGAGGTCTCCACACAAGGCATGTTAAGCTACAGATCTGCATCATTATAATTAACAAAGAAAGCAAATAAGCTGTTTAGTGAAACAAATAATATTTTAATAAAAAAATTATAAAAATATCATTGCATTGAAAATAATTTTAAAAACAAATAAGTTAAATATGTTTCTTTTAAAAAATGACTTTAGCACAAGAGTAAGTTCAACCTACCTATTTTTAGACTAGCTTAAAATTTGATGGCATTTTTAAAATAATTTTATTATTTTTTTTATAAATAGAAAAAAAGTACATCAACCAAAGATAGGTTAATTAACGCATCCACATCCAATGAGTCTTTTATAAGATCTTTAAGATGCCATATTAATACTATGAAATTCTCTTTCACATAAATCCCATTTACTTTATAAAATACATTTATGTTTATAAAATAAAAGTAAAATCTCTTTTTTTTAAAGGGATTTATAGAAAATCCCAGAAGGTTGAAGCAACGCTTTACATCCGGGAAGATAACGCGTAACCTGATGTCATTTCCCATTGGAGCCCATTAATTCTTCTAGAGAATCATGTTGGAACATGCGTTTCCAATTTCTCATTTACTTGAAACTTTTATTTAATTTAATGACATGACAACCTGTTCATGGCGTTGGTCATGCGTTCCTTTGGTCTGCACGCACGCAGACATCACAGCTAATCGTCGGTTCTCATCTCCGAATATTCCGAGACATTTATATTTCTCTACCTAACCGAACATCTAATTTTTCCTAACTTAGAAAATAAGGACGTCAACTCAACATGTAATTAAAGAAAAAAAAAAACTCATGTTATTCAAAGTTCGCCTGAGATATATTATTTCATCAATTTTAAAAGACGAGGATTCACATACATATATATGGATTAAGGAAGAAAAAAAAAATACAAGAAAAAAACATATTCCAAAAATCCAAACTAGTAAAAAAAAAAAAGAAGACTTTAAGAGAGGTTTGAATTACCTTATTCTGGATTTTTATGTTGCAAAAATTCTAAAATTACATTTGGTTTATTTATTTATTTATTTTTTGACAATCGAAATAGAGGAGAGAATTCCAATCAATTTTGAAAAGGCAGTATTTAATACTATTAGATTATAGGGTTACCAATATTCATGGTTTTCACATTTCTATATATTGTTGTATAATTTTATTAATATGGATTTGCATCTCTTAATTGTTTTTTTTATAATTTACAAATTAATAGTTAAAATTATTTAAATTCTTAAAATAAATAAATTAATAAAGAGTTAAAAAGACAAATGCAAAATATATATTTTTTTCAATTCATAGAACCCCGTGCCTCATTAAAATTAGAATTAATACATTGGTATGGTATACTAATACAAATTAAACACAATGAAAGAAAAAAGGTATAAATGTCAAACCTGAAAAAAAAAAAAAAAAGAAATCCAATGGAAAAAAAGTTATACTGAAATTGGAAAAGTAGATGGTTTAGAACTCCAGTTGTCAAGGAAAGTGCATCGACCTTTCCTTTCGTTTCCTTTCACATGCATCTGCATTCCTTGCTTAACCGTATCTATAACGAATCCAAGTCAATAAATGCGGCCCAAAATCGTTCGTCATCTATAAATTTAGTTTTCTTGTAAAATTATGGACCATTGATTTCTCAATCGCTTCAAATTTTCTTGGAGAACAAGTTTGATTTTTAATACATCCTCTCCCTTCCCACATACTCCCCAGGACCAAGATGGCGGCTACCTCTACCCTCAACAGATGGTTAAGGCCCGAGGTACGCTATTACTAGGAAAATGTTTAATGGGTTCTGGAGTGTACTTGTTAAGAATCCGTTAATGGAATTAGCATTACCAATCAGGCTAAGAAACCTCTTAATTGTTTGTTTGTTTGTTTGTTTTTTTTTCAATGTAGTGATACTAATCCTAAGAAGCTTTTCTTGGATTCTGGTTTAGGTGTATCCTCTGTTTGCTGCTGTTGGTGTCGCTGTCGGCATCTGTGGCATGCAGCTCGTAAGAAACATCTGCATTAACCCGGAAGTCAGGTATACTTGGATTTGCTGATCCACACGGTCAAGCTAACTATATATGTATAAATGGACGTAAATGCTGTAGATTATATGAAATGAAATGACCATGAATATTCTAACAGGGTTACCAAGGAGAACAGAGCAGCGGGAGTGCTTGACAACTTTGCCGAGGGCGAGAAATATAAAGAACACGGTCTCAGAAAGTTTGTTCGCAACAAGAAACCTCAGATCATGCCATCCATCAATGGCTTCTTCTCTGATCCAAACTAGAGCTCTTTTTATGGACATGATTGTGTGTTTTTTTTTTTCCTTTTGGATCATATCATTTGAGCAGAGAAAATATTATTTCCACAGAAAAAATAACGCAACCTTTCTGTGGTGTCAAAACAGGTCTATCTAGCTAGCTTTGAATCTGACATATTTCGTTGCTGCTGCTTTATTTTGTAAGATGCAAATTTGGTCGAGATTCATTTAATCTAAGCTGGCCCTTTTTTCTTTTTTAATCTTATTTTATTTTTATATGTTTGAATTGGAAAAGAATATGCGAATGGGTATTTTTATTTTCATTCTTTTGGCAATTATTTCTCAATAAATACGACCACTTGAGTGGATGTCAAAACGGTGCAAAACGGATGAAAATAAAACGAATCAAATTGACCCTTAAGCTGCAAGAAAATGAATCAACCCGAAAGTTCATTCGACCTGGACAAGAGATAAATTATTGCAGCTTGCAAACTGATAAGGCGCTCTACTTGGTTTATCAACTCCCATTGCAACATCTTTGCGCTGTATAAGTTCAAAGTATGTTCTGAAAAATTAATAATAAATGTTTGCAAGTGAGACCAAATCCAGGGTACTCAAAGCTTTCCTCAATTACAGAGCGCATGCCTCATGTTTCATGGCTATTATCTGGAAACATGATTTACAGCTCGCAAGAATCTTGGAGTGCTGTCCCTACACACCCATAAACGTATTGCCTTTCTTAGCCTGTACCAATATAGTCACCTTTGGCTTTTCAGAGTGTTGGTTAAAGTTATATTATGAGTCATGCTGAAGAATATCTCGCAATGATTTGCAATATTTAGCTCCACAAGTTCCCACAAATATGCAAGGATGATGGTTGTCAAAATCATGATTTTATTATTCATTACAATGTTTAGAATCGCATAAAATCGCACAAATCCAGTAAAATCGGACATTTAAATTCATAATTCTAGCTAAAATCAACACATAAACAATTTAGAAATAATTTTAATTAAGAAAAATTATATAAGATTATAAACTCGTAGAATCGTATATTTGGCTAGTGATTTTGATAACTATGAATGCAAGGTTAGGAATCGATACCAAATGAAGGATCGAAATCATGAGATCTTACGATCTTAGGTTGTGAATCGTGATAGTGCAGATACTTCGAGCTGTTAATTGTCCTAAAGAGAATATTGACTTGAATTATAATTAGTAATTGTATTCACCTTCCAGTTCATCATACTAGAGATTAGAATGTGTTATTGGTGATGGTATTCTTTATGTGATGCTGTGGCTGCTTGTGTAATTATCACTTTGGTTTCTCTGATCACATTATGCATGTGTATTGCCGCTTGTCAATCTCTTCATTGATTGTTTCATTAGGAATCAGACTCTGCCTTTTGTGTTTGCTTATGATAAAGCCCTGTGGTGGTTGCTATCTGCTGATCTCCTCAAGAATTCCATCACTAGCTTTGAGAAAGAAGATGAATCGTCCTTTAATAGCACTGCTGGAGAGTTGTATTCTATTATCTTCCCTGCAAGCATTAATGCTTAATAAGTTGATCCATGTCAATAACTCAGCCAATCTAAATGCACACGGATACCTAGTGTCAATCATGTTATGAACCAATTCTCTCTTTTCTCTGACTATGCATTAGATGAGAGCCATGGAAGCAAGAAGATTGGTTTGAGGAGGCACAATACTATGCAGCGTACCTTCGTCGAGAACTAAGACCAGGTCATTGTCAATTATGGTGGGTACACGATGTGCCACCGTGATGACGGTACATCTGCTTGTCTCTTCTCGGATTGTCTTCTGAATAACATTATCTGTTGCAGTATCTATAGATGCAGTAGCCTCATCCAACACTAGGATTCTCCTCTTCTTCAATAAGACCCTTGCAAGGCAGACAAGCTGCCTCTGTCCAACACTCCAATTTTCTCCATCTTCAGCAACTGCAAATAAGTAACATGGCTGAGTGATGAAAACATCAGTAAAATCGAATACTTTCATATTCAATATATTATCATACCTTGAGCTTCAAGGAGCCGCCAATCCTGCCTTACTATCCCCGAGAGGTGGCACTTTTCTAGAACCTGAAGTAGCAACGTGTAAATTAATTGCCATATAACTGCAAATTTAGGTTGGATTTTCAGAAGATTTACCCCCCAGATTTCTTGATCGGAATGCTGTTGTAAAGGATCCAGATTCATCCTTAGCGTCCCTTGAAATAGAATTGGATCTTGTGGTATTATACTTAGTCTTGTCCTCAAGTCCTGCAATCCTATTCTTGTAATGTCAACCCCATCAATTAGAATTCGTCCATGTGAGGGTTCCACCACCCTGAAAAGAGCTTGGATTAATGTGGACTTTCCGCTTCCTGTCCTCCCACGATTCCGACTTTCTTGGCTCCAGGAAATGTGCAGGTAATTCCTTTCAGTACCATTGGGAGAGAAGGATCATATTGAACCTGAAGTTCTTCAAGTTCAATTCTTCCATTAGTTGGCCATTCAGGGTCCGGTCGACACTCTTCAATTACCAAGGGAGCTTCACTTGTGATGTTTGTAAATTGAAGAATTCTTTCCACAGAGATCATTTTGTTCTCAACGTTGCATAGGTTCCATATAACCCATGCCTGGAGGACATTCAGGTTCAAACCATACGTTGCCACAAGTCCAGCCAAATCTGTTAGATCAAACATTTTTTTTAATTTGAAATTTAGATCTGATGTTGGAGATTAACATGACTTGATGGATTAAGTCTAGCAAATCTAGCGGTTTGAACATATGGCAACAAGAAGAAAGTGGTGAAAAACCAGAGCAATTTTATTATGTTTAAGTCAGTAAACTTCAATATCTAGGAATAGTTTCATCCCCATTTTCGCTTAAATTACATACACAAAGTTCCACAAGAAGTTGTCTTTCTAGTCATACTCCAATCCTAAGCACAGTTTTAGTCGATCTGCATTCCATAATACCCTCACTAAGAAGAAAAAGGAAAGAGATGTTGAGGAAGCTTACTGGGATCAATGGCTGATCTAGGAAGGCTCACCAAGATGATTAGCACAATGAAGAATACAAAATTGAAAAGAAAGTTTATCCTAACAGACAGCCATTCCATTGTACCACAGTTGTGAAAAGCGATGCGTGAATAATCATCAATAACGTTGAGACATCTTTGCAAGAAATGATCTTCCTGTCTGAAGCAGCGAATGGTTGCTGCCCCTGTCGTAGTTTCAGAGAAGTGATGAAGAACCGGAGCCTTTTGTTTTCCAATCATTCTGGCAAGCTCTCTAGCAGTGGCAATATAATATGTCTGTATAGGTTACAACAAGTGTAAGCAGTCAAAAGCATATTTCCTAGGATAGCATAATTGTTCTGTCAGATTGAATACACAAGATTGAATAATTTTCTTGTAGTAGATAACAAAGCCCAGGGAGAATATTTCCTAAATTAATATCATTCGTTCACTACCAAGATAAAAGGTAAGTTAAAAGGCTTGCCTGACATTGCATGGAGATGGCAAGGATTAAAAGGAAGAGGAGAAAAATTTGCCAGGCAACTTGAGACATGAGGACAATTATACTCAACAGCTGTATCAGTGCGAAAACAAGTCCAGCTAACCTATATGGGATATCTGTGTCCACAATGCTTTGATCTGTGGAAGACTGCATATATGACCATAAGATATTAGTTTCCAGCCACATCAAAATGAGTAATAATGTTGAAATTGATGGACGAAGCACCAAAAATACGTACCCTATTGAGAATCCGACTTGATGGTGTGGAGTCAAAAAATGAGATAGGTGCACGAAAAACTGATGTCATCATACCAAGGAATAGATGCTGCGCTGTCTCAATGGCAATAGTTGCCAATAGGACTGCTCGTCCCAGTATAAAGATGGAGCTCCCAGCTGACAATAAGACAAAAACTCCTATCAGCTGCTTCTTGCCAACTCCAGAATGTTCTCCTGTTGCCCAAGCAATCCAATAACTGCTCCCCATTTGTAGTCCTTGGAAGAGAATCTGACACAGAAGAATTACAGGAACAAGTGCCCCCCTGTAAGCACAAGTTACAAATATTGAGTAAACACTCCACTTCACTCCCAGTTTCGGTTTCTTCTTCTTGAGTTTTTGTTGAAAGCTTGCCATTGCTTGTGAACTCTTTAAAGCTTTCTTCCATGACTTCAATTTGGCTTGCCTGACATATATTCTTGGCTACCTTAATTTCTTCTTGAGGTGGAGTTACTTGATTTACTGACTGTCTGTGGGCAGCCAATTGTCTAACAAGTTCGCCATCTGGATCGTTAATCAGATCTTCAAAAGCCCCAGTCTGAACAATTCTACCGTCTTTCATTACCTGCAAAAACATACATTTGAAAACAAATTGGTAATCAGATGCCTAAGAAAAAGATTATTTACAGCTTCTGAACTTGAACAACTGACAAGAACTAGGTCAGAGGCGCTTAGAAATTCCAATTGATGAGTAGCATAGATGACAGTCTTCTGAGACAGCAATTCCATGAGACATTTCTGTAGAGTAAATAATTTATGAGAAAAGATTCATTCAACAAAATAGAATCAGTGGAGATTACCATAGGTTAAAAAAGAGTATGCTGATGTAAAGATGAACTGTTTCTTGCCTGGAATAAATGAGTTCCTGTATGTGCATCAACAGCACTAAAAGGATCATCCAGGAAGAAAACATCTGAATCGCTATATGCTGCCCTAGCCAACTGAATCCTTTGCTTTTGTCCACCACTCAAGTTCATCCCTCTCTCCAACTATGCACAAATCTCCATCACTCCACATCTCGATGTCCTGTTTCAAAGCACAGCAACCCAAGACATTCTCATAGAATGCAGCATTCATTTTCTTACCAAATAAGATGTTGTCTCTGACAGTCCCCGTTTGAATCCAGGCACTTTGTGGTACATATGCTTTGTTTCCATATACTTTAATACTGCGCCCTGCTGTTCTAGGAATCTCACCAAGAATACTGCACAATAAACTCGACTTACCCGACCCAACTAAGCCACAAATGGCAACCTTGGAGCCTTTCGTTATTTTAATCCTCTCTGTGATTTTAATAGTAGGTTTCTTCAAGTTTTCATCACAAGCCCAAGAATATTCACCGCACTCCATTTCAATCGCAACTTCTGATGCTTTTGGAGCATTATAATGAACCAATTTCTTCTGATCCTCCTCTCTAACAAATTGTTGGATGCGATCCATGGAGACCTTAGTCTGTGCAATCATTGAAATAAGCTCGGGTAAGTTGTATATTGGTTCTTGCAAGATACGGAAAGTTGCCAAAGCAGAGAGCACTGTGCCTGCTGTTAGAGGAGTGCTGGTCATAATGCAAACTCCAAAGGTAGCAACAGAAACTAAGGTTGGTGAAGTCCAAAAAAGAAATGCTACAGCAGAGCATGTGTAGAGGTATCTTCTTAGGACACTTCTCTCCGTTTCCCTGAGTTGGAGAATTTTCTGCAGGAATGTTTGTTCCCAAAAGTGAAGCTTTAGTACCCTCATGCTCTTTAGTGTTTCTGAAGTTGCTTTAATTCTTGCATCCTTGGCTTCCATTATCTTGGAGTGAAGTTTCTCTTGCAAGTTGGCTAATGGGGTATTACTAACACCATCACCAAAACTGTCGAAGAGAGCGGCAATGGAAGGTGCAGCCCCAAGATTTCTTATAAGATTACTAAAGCTAAAGAGACTTGGACTGGAAGTAACCAAACACCATGGATGTACCAACAAAAATCTCCAATCTTTCAACATCAACATTAATTAAATTTATGATCTTGCCATTGGTCATGGCACTGTACTTGATTGACAAACTTTTCTTGTAAACTAAAACCATCAGACCAGCTCTTACACGAACACCTATTCGCTGTGCACCAAAATACCATTGCCTCTGCGTCAACGACTCGATTGTCTTTGAAAGAAAGAATATAAAAGCAAGAAGTAGACCATAATGGTGGCTTGAGTCTTTATGCTTTTTTGCTAAGAAATTCACAAAGTTTGCTATCAAGAATGGACCCATGTAGGAAGCTATAGTGTTGATACCTACCAAAGAAAATTTGAAGAGTAAATACAACTGGAAAGGAAGCAAAACTTGAATAGAAAAAACATCCTAGGACTCTAATTCATACACATTCAAAAACTATTGACATGGAAGGAGAAACACGCAGCAAGTACCTGCAATAACTCCATTAAAAGCCAGTGATCTCCATACTGCAAAGCTTACCGCTGTTGGTAGGGAAGAGGGCCCAGTTTTTTGTTTTCTGAGTGATTCCTCAAAAGCCAAAGAAGCATGCTCGGCTCTTTCAGACGGTGGAACTGAGGGAACATCTTCTAATTCAAGCTTCTGCTTGCGTCCTTTTTGGAAAAGGGGATTGAGCCACTGGAATATGAGGCGGCTCCAAATCCCTGAATTACTAAAGCTACTGACATCTCTAGAAAAACCATCTACCTCCCTTTGAAGCAATGGCTCCTCAAGGGCATTGCGCTTGCGTATGTAACTAATAAGTAGCACACTTAAAGAGAGCAGCGCTGAAAAAGGAAAGGAAACAAGATCAGCAGCATCTGCTTTAACGGGAGGGTGAGGTAATTCCTTAGGTCTCAACTGGGAGATTAGGTAAATGCAGAAAGAAAGTGAAGATAGAGTGGTGGAATAGACCCACCAAAGTACTAACACTAGAGGCCAATTCCTCTCTTCATCAATGGTTCTAGCTCCATGTTTAGCACAGACTGCAATACCAAAAGCCAAAATCCATACAAGGCCTGAAGTGATGGACTTCAAGTTATAAACCCGACGATCCCAATAATCGTGAAATCCAAAACCAAGGTATATGATAGAGATCAGCATACTACATACAAGGGTGACTACTTTGCACAAACTAAGTTGTCTCGTATATCTGCGCCTGAACTGTCCATCACTATCACCACCTTGTGCGTTTCGTTTCAAAAAATTTATCACAACCCATGTTACAAAAACAACCAAAAAGATGACATTTATAAGAAGCAGCAGCAAAGAGAGATACATCATGACTTATAAGAAAAAAGCCTGGCCTTTTGTTCAACAAACCTGCAAAGACATTGGCCTATTCAGCTCAAGTTACAAAAACCAGATAACAAGAGGACGAGGAGTTAAACAACAAAGAACATGAACCGAACTTTATATAATGCCAGCGTTTAACACTGTGTTTGGAAGGGTAGACACTAGGAGAAATCTAATGGAGGGGAAAGAAACGAATGGAACAAATGTGTTTGAAAAGTTTAATGAATTACAGAAATGAGATGAAATGAGTGGAAATAAATCAAAATCCTTTTCCTCTTCAAATTTGGGCAGAAAGTTAAATGAAGTGGTATGCAAATATGGATGATAACTTTTCTCCAAAAAATTACATAAATCTTATTGAATGAAAAAAAAAAAAATAAACCTAAAAAACAGGTCACTTAATCTCATCTTTTGAAGAGATGATATTATAACTAGCCGATATTCTCTTTGCAAGAGCTAAGGATAGGATGAATATTGTCTCTTCAAGAGATGAGGTGAGGTTAATTTTTTAATACTAAACTCGCCTATTGAAGAAATAGATTAGTTTCTTATGATCTCGTTTCTTCAAGAGATGAGTTCAATTTACTTAAAATTGATATTATATTTATCTCAGTAGTATTTTTATAATTTTTTTTAAAAGTATGTATATTAATTTCATTTCCCTATGAAAATACAAAAATGCTTTCATAAAATATGTTATCTTTATTTCATTGACAATGCAATCAAATTCTTATAGATTTCACTTATTTCTTTCCTTCATATCCAAACAACATAAAAAATTACATTTTCTTTCTTTTACTTTCCTTTCTTTTCATTTCAATGGCTTTTTGTTTTTTTTTTTTTTTTGGCCTTTTCATTTTCATTCAGTTAAAGATTTAACAAACACAGCATAAAGAGGGTAAAAAGGTGACACCTATGGATAAGCTGAAAAAATTGGTTTCATAGAAACATCATGAATACAGGTACAAAAAGTTGAAGAAGGCACTTCGGCAAGCACGTGCACTTCTATGGCTGGTTACTATTAGTGATACAGTAGTAGTCTGAGGAGTCTCCAAGTGCAGGGAACTTGTCATTCTTTAAAACAAATAAATGCTTAAAAAACAAATAACATCATCACATTTTGTCTTTCTCGTCCAACAACAAAAATTATATTTATATACAATATATATATGTATATTGACTTAAGCAACTTCTCCATTAATATCTATTTTTCAATTTTTTTTATAAATATAATCAAAATTTTTTAAATTAATAATTTTATAATCTAATAATTTTTTTTTTATTTCTTAAATGAAACTAGTAGATTTGGTTTCTTTGGTTATAATAATAAAAAGTACACTTTTGGCCATTGATTAATAAATGCTTGCTTTTGCACCTTTTACATTGTTCATATTGAAATATTCACTGGGACAAAAACATGACCACGTAAAAATTAAAATAATCGCTGCGGCACTGACTGCGTATGTCTGGTCCATTCCCATCCCGTGTCTAAGCAAAACTAGCGATTGAAAGCGGCCAATCTGATGTCTTCATCGTGTCTTCCTTCAAAGACATGCTCCCCAGTCTCAGGATCTCTGTCTGGGTTTTTCACTTTTCTATCTTCAGAAATTAAGTTTTGGGCTGGAGAGGTATAAGGGAAGGAAAAAAAAAAAAAAAAAAACTGCTTTGCAACATGGAAGATAGAGATGGTCTCAAGTTATATCAAGTCCGAAGGAAAAAAGGATTTTCAAAAGTAGTGTTAAATACCAACAGATGTTGGCTCAGTTGATAAGACTTCGGCTTATGACTTCAGTGGTTATGAGATTGAATCTTGTTATAGGAAAAGTGTATCCATATGCACGAGGTCATAAGATTGGTTATTATTAGCATTAGGACATTGTTGATAAATCACCTGTCTTATTCAAGTTTGGTATAGTGTCGTCTTGATGATTTTCACTACAAAAATATGATGGAGTGCTATGGTGGGTTGTGAATTTTTTTAAAGGCTTAAAAAAAAAGTAGTGGTTAATTGTATACTTTCCTTTAATGTTAATGAAAATATTATTTACTCTATTACAGTAGAACTTAAAAAGGAACGGAGGAGTATTTCGCAAAGATAAAAAAAAAGAAGTCCTTGATTAGTCCCCTCCTTAACTTGTCAATGTAGACATTGTTATAGATTCACTTCATCGTTTTAGCTGCACATTAACCATCTATAACTATACTTTTACCTAATGGAGATAAATCATTTATTTAATGCATATTCATAATTAATTGCGATTGTATTACTAAAATTTTTAATATATCACTTATTATATTTATTTTAATGATCAGATAATTGACTAGACAACACAATTAGCATAACTACTGCTGTTAATTTGTGTTAACATGCCATACCTCGTATTTGTGTCTAAGTGAATTCGTGTATGAAAAACCTCAACTCGAGATTTAACCAATTTATTAATCGTGTAAGAAACCCTAAACCCATGAGCCGACCCATCATGTCTTATATCTCATAACAACCCATTTATTCATGAATAAACCATATAAAAACATATAGATTGCGCTAGAAGTTAAATATTTTTATTATCCTATAAAGTTAATATTTTAAAATAGTTATTATCCTAGATACATAGTTAACGAGATAGTATATGACATATTATCCATATCAAATTAAAAAAAATAAGATCTCATAATTTGTGACTTAACACGTTGTTAAATAAGTGTGATATTAGTGGAGAATAAATGACAGTAACAAATAAATAAAGCATATATTTTTAACTAATATATAATAAATTGATTATGTATGGATACCCTTTATACATTTGTTATGTATGTTATATGATTTATATAACATATTGATAATGTTAGTTATATACATATCAATATACTCTATGATATGTATAATCTATGTTTTATAATACGCATATAAATAAATATAGCATATTCATTTCATGTAACAAATGAATTATAACATATATACGAATGTATGTAACATAAAAATTGATGTATAGATAAATATTATATATATATATACGCATATACATTATGAATATTTGCTATATATTATATATTATTAAGCGATATATATACACAAAATAGATTATGTTGTATATCAATGTGATATAAGTTATATGTAATTTATACTTCACACGTATTATATAAATTTTATATATGTATTATCCATAATTTGTCCACTTTATAAATGTTCTTTATACGATCTTTATTATAATATAGATATTTATATAATATGTTGTATGCATAATTTTCATATAACATACTAATTACCTATTTATAACCTATAGATTTTACTATATGATAAATGTTGCAAATGGTAGTTGTATTTTGACAAGATATGATAAATCTGAAGTTTGAAATTAATCAATTTAATACTTAAAATAACTTTTCGTGTACGCCAACAATACCTTCGTGCACAAAAAGGTCTTTAAAGTACTGAATTAATCAATTTCAAAGTTTAGGTATCTAATTATATATTTTGCCAAAATTTAATTATCATTCACGATATTAACTCTTAATTGGATGTGTTATACACACATATATATATATATATATATCATTATAAATATCTAATCAACATGTTATATGGTACATATGTTTTGTATATACATGTACATACATAGGGCTAACATAAGATTATACGACTCGAGGGGCTGCACCTTAATCAAGTTAATCTTAAAATTATTTATTTATATTTACTCGCTATTATAAATTATATTACATCTTATATATTTATGAGAATTTCATAATGATTTCACTTTCATATTTTAAAAAATTCATGAAAAAGTCATCTAAATAATAATTAAGAATATTTTGTACATTTTGTAAGAGAATGATATCTGTCACTTGAAAATTAATTATTAATAAAAAAATATAGAGTTAATATCTGTATAGATTTGCTTTTTTTAAAAAATAAATTATAAAATATATCTAGATAGGATATTAATTTAATAATTCATGTTCATTTTCTTTATATTACATATAGAAAATAATGTTACTAAATGAAATTATACAATTAATATGCAATATGATTGCTTTTAACGCAAATAGATCATAATATATATATATAGATAGAATAACTATTCAATAATTCATGTACATTTTAATAACATTAATTATAAAAAAAAGTTGTAAAATCAAATTATATAATTAGTGTGCAATAAGATTTAATTGTAATATGGATAATATAATGACTACTTATGGTATACTTTGAATATAAATAGTTATTCATAAAAAATTAAATAGTTAGATGTAATTTTATAATAAAAGAATTTAATGTTATTAGTTACTGTGAAAAAAAAAGTTAAAAAGAAACATATATATATATATATATATATAGAGAGAGAGAGAGAGAGAGTAGTAAATGTATGTTGAAAAATTAAAAAAAATGCACACCCATGAGATTTGAATCTATGACTTATGAATGTAAAAATAAATATTTAACCACTATACTACACTTATTTTTATATTATAGTTTGCCTTTATAATATATTAATATATTTTTTTCTTTTTTAAATACATTCCAACCCCTATACATATGCTCTACACATGTAGCAAATAAATCTATTATATATTAATATATACTTTATATATATTTTATTTGTAAATAAGATTTATATTTTATTTATGTTATATGCATTCTTTATATATAATTTATAATATGCTATACACATATATTTTGTTTCTTATGTGAATAGTTTTTCATTTTGTCATTTATTTAGAGGTAATAATGTTATATACTAAGAAAATAAGAATAAATATAAAACAATAACATTATATTTTAATGAGTTTATGAGTTTGTAAACAAGTTTAGGTCCAAAATCCGAATTATACATATTTAAATTCATGTTGTTTCCAGGTTTAATCATTTATTATTCGTATCGATTTTTACTTATTCAAACTTTTTTATAATTGTATCATGTCGTGTTTGAGTTCATGGATCGTGTCGCACTTAGTATAGGACCATATAAATTTCAATAAATCAATACTTTTTTCACACTGAAACAGATGAGTTGGATTTCCTCCTCTATGATCCCTATATACCATACGGTTGGTCAAATAGAAAAAATAAGTAAATAAATTTGCTCATCAGTATATGTTACAACAACTATCAAGGAGAAGGAGTTTGTTTGTTTATTTTTATTTTATTTTTTTCGGGTAAACATATCGTAATATTATGTGAAGTTGGCTCACTAGTTATATAATCCAACTCCTATTTGATTTTATCGATCTATAAAACCAAAAATTCTACGTAGGAAAAATAAATGAAACAGAATACATATCTCAATTTAGAGGCGGGGGGGGGGGGGGGGGGGGGGGGGGGTTGTTTGCTCATTACTAAAATAGTTTAATTAAAATAAAAAATAGTTTCAAAATATTTTAACATTTGGGTGTTCTGTGAATGTTTTAAAACATGCTGAATGAGGATCTTGACATACTAAAATATATATATGGTTATATAAATTTGGTTTATTTTTTAAAATACTATATGAAGAATGAGTTGATGTGACACTTATGAATAATTTAAAATAAAGTGATCTAAAAGAAAACAGAGCTCTTTAAACGTTTGACCTGATCTTATAATTTTTTTTTTTTTTGGCTTGCAGCAATCATGAGTTAAAGATCTTTTGATCTTGTTTTCAAGCTGTAATATGCCATAAGTTATATATTCGAAATATTTGTATAATTTGGTGACATGTGGAAAGGTTTTTAAGGTCGTATGAAGTATGATTATTCAGTCCCATCCACTGTGTATGTGGGTCACAATCCACAACGAATGTATCGAGAAAACTAGAACCAGCAACTTCTGGTGGGTTCTTGCCACCACGAGGACATATGTCCCTTTCGCCATCCAGAAATTAAATATATATAAAAAAGGGATGAAATTTGCGGGAAAAGAAAAATAATATTGGTTTTTTAAAAAATAATTATAAAAATATTATTAAAATAAAAATAATTAAAAATAGTAAGTTGATCTCGTTTTTTTGAAAAGATAAGGTTATTAATGGCCTACCTCGTCTCCTCAAGAGAAGAGATCGACCACTTAAACCTCATCTCTTCAAGATGAAATCAACTTATCTATTTTTTGGTTTATTTTTTTATTTGGCCGATTTGTGTAAATTTTTTTTTAAAAATGGTTATTTTTTTCTTAATCCAAAATTTGCACTAAATGAGGCAAGTTGAGTTGTGTATCCAATTTCTTTGCTTTTCATTTTCCTTTTCTTTTTCACTTTTTGGTTGTCAGTTTGAGTAGCGACTTATTAGTAGCACGTGAGTGAGCCATATTTTGTGGGGAGCCGTGACTTGGGTGCGTTTGAGATTATGGTGGTGGCGAATGGACCAAACCAAACACCAACACCTCTCTTCAACTTAAACATCATTATGGGTCGATTTCGAACAGACAACCGACCAGATCTATCACCAGCGGTTTCTGAATCAAAAATAGGTCGAGAATGACGGGTCTGAACTAGTAAATGACCGTCGGTTCTAGTGGGTCCTTACGGTTCCATCTCTAAAAACCAAACCGTCAATTCGAGAACCAATAGAACCGGCGGTTATACACCATAAAAATTATAAAAAAAGTAATAAAAAAGAAAAGAAAATTATAAAAAATTGTAATTATAAAACAAATATTTAAAACTACTTTCACATAAATAATAAAAAATTTATTTCCTATTCACAATATTTAATGTGTTATTATTAACAACACAAGTAATAAATACATTTGAATCATATATTGTTAAATTTATGTAGACTTCTAATCAAAGTAGATTTCTTTCTTAACAATGTGTGATTCGTTTTTTATTATTGAGAATTATTTGTATGTTGAATATTTTATAGTGTCACATTGTTAATATAACAACTAAAAAAGTACAAGTGATTATATATAAATAAATACATAATTATAGAATTTTTTTAACTAATGCTATGAACAATTATTGTTAAGCTCAATGTTATTTCAAATTAAAAATTTATTTTGTATTTTTTCTTAGTTAAATTAAATAAATTATTTAATTGATCTTTTATTTTTTTCATGATTTTCGGTTTCTCTCGAACTGAAACTGAACGTGGGAAAATCGACGGTTCCTAAGAACCGAGGACCGAATCAGCTCCCACGGAACTGTTCTAATTCCATCACTTTTAAAAATGAGAATCAGCAGTTTGAATCATATTCTAAACTCAAATCGAACCGTGACAACGTCTGCTTCAGCTCACTCACCCCTATCGTCTGCTCTTTGTCATCCGACCTGCTAATGCTGAGGTAGTGTTGGTCCCAAGGATGGTTTTAATGTACATATTTAAATTCTCTGGACAGGAGTACATTGTTTAGGATTGGTTGAATGTGTTCCATGCTAATTATTAGTTTGTCACGATATGGTCAGAGTTTGCAGGCTACGAATAGCAAAGAAAGGCCGCCGGTATTATTGGGTCAATAGACGCAATATCCACTTTGTCATTCTGCGAATTATTTATTATTATTAGTTGTATACAAATATTGTATATATAGCTGTATTGAAAAAAAGTTTAATTTTGTTTTTTCAATCAAAGTTCATCAATACTTTTGTTTTTTTAGGCTTCGCTGTTTAATTACAAAACTATTCCATGATTATATAAACTATTACTGTAAATAGTTGGAGGAAGAAAAAACCAATCTAATGCTGAAAAATTAATAATAAATTTTGGAGTTTTGGTCAGAATGCTGTATCTGTAGTCTAGCTAGGGCCCTCGTTAAGAATTCATGTCATAAAATGTTAGTGAATCCTGGAAACGTCCACTCATGTTTTTTTTTTTTTTTTCGGTTACAATGGATAAGAAAAATATTATTAAACTATAAGGCGATTAATTAACTCATACATTAAAATCAATCATTTTGTGAGCCATAATACTATTTCGATTCCATGAGCCAGGCTAATTTATATGGCTATATTAAATTTATACTCATATTGAATATTCAATTTTGCATCCAAAACTGTGTAGACCAGTCGTGATCGGACTATGTCTACATGATAATATTATTATTTTGTTTTTTTTTATTTATAATAATTTCCAATTATATTAGAAGTATCACGTGTTGCTTATTAGTCTATGGAAAGAAAATCTTAAGTAACTTAACAGTGTCCTTGTTTTGCAATAAAAGCTTTCACTTTATTTCTTTTTTAATTTACGCTTATTTATAATCAAACCCTTATTTCACAAATATTATATTGTAATTATCTTAATAAGTTAATATGGCCGCTAACACTTGATTATAGTGGTTGGCCATGACAAAAAAATGTTTTTTTAAAATTTTTTCACTAACATTTTGTGTTTTTGCTTGTATAATTAATAAAAAATAAAGAAAATGTTTTTTTACTTTATAAAATAAATTAATGTATTCACATTCACCTTGACACACCTTTACATTCTGTAATTGCAAATCGCTAATCTGATATGATAATGATGGGCATTAATGACACGTTCCATCGCATATCTCTTAAGACCCAAGGGACCATCCAAGATCATGGGACAACCATAGATAAGAATTGACAATTGAAAATCTATAATTATAAAAATTATCGACAAAAATCTTTTTTTTTTTTTTTTTTAAAAAGAAAATTTCCTCGATTTTTAACCATTATCTATGGACCACTTAAGAACGGAATCAAAGTAAGATTTTTCTTTTTTTTTTTTTTTTTTTTTGTATCATACAGGTGAAAATAACCTGAAGTATCCGTTTGATGCTATGTTATGCGATTTTTTTGAGAAAGAGAAATGGAAATTAAATGGAAAATCAAAATGAACTGGGATGAAAAATGCAAAGAAATATAATTTTTAATTTGTGCTTGATTATATAGGAAGTAAAGGAAAGAAAATAGAAATTAAGATTTCCTTTCCTTTTGTTTGGTTGGATTCACAAAAAGAAAATAAAGAGAAACGACCTTAGTATATGATAAAATTATTCTCATTTTACCGAAGAAATAATTGTAATAAATAATTATATTATACTTGTCTTCTCATTTCAATCCATTTCTCTCTAAATTTATAATTTCCTCTCTCTTTTATTGACGCTATGGTTTGCCATTTTTTGTGAAAGAGAAATGAAAATTAATTGTCTGTTGGATCCATGAACATATTTTTCTTGTTAAGTAATGAAAAAAAAAATGCAAATTGAAATGGAGAACGGACGATTTATTTATTTATATTTTTTTCATTATGATTTCTTCTTATTAGACACGTACGTGTGAGTTGGATTCAACCTCTTTATGCATTCTTCTTAGGTGCATTCGTGGAATTTAGGGTTTTCAGGAGTTGGTGTTCTTGGCATTCGGTAGGGCAGGGGGAACATGCATGCTGCATGATCTGCCAAGCTCCGGTGACCATCACCTTTGCCTTTTTCATTTTGCCAAATTTGCCATCATTGCAATGCCCCACCTTTTCCAAATTTCCAATTGAGTTGGCTCACCACCCAATCTTCAAGATATAAACTCCTTTTATCTAAATATATACTTAATTTATTAATAGTGAACCTTAAATTGGAAACAAGATTCAATGAAATTTAATGATATGATTGTTGATAAGTACTATGAATGCTTCATACATATTCATATATTAAATTTTATTTAATTTTACCTGTCATAATCTTTCTATTGTGCCTTACTCAGTTCTCTTTAAATGAGTGATATTTACTCTCAGATCTTTCTAAATATTTAATTCTACGGAATAAAAGGAACGACAGTCCTACCATTTTAAAATTTTAATTACTTATATTTTCTTTGCATGCCTGTGATTCAAGTATTATTATTTTTTCCAACCTTTTTTTTCCTTTATATGGATGAGAGTAGATAATTCCTTAAAAATGTTTCGTGTAAACTTTTTAAACGAAAAAATTATATGATTACCAACCATCCAACCCATTTAAATAAAAATTATACAAAATTAATTATCAAAATACCATATAAAAATTACATATAGTACATACGATTCATGTATAAATATATTGAATTGCTCTTCAACTATGTGATTTAACATTGTAGATCTTTTGTTAAATCGCATCTTGCTTATGCGATTCATTAAGAAAAGCATGAATTGCATAACTTATATGTCATCCATCTTGTTTATGCCATCACACACAAAATATTCTAGCAGTTAGAATGCATTTAATGCAAGATTTTTTTTCAAGGGATTTATGCCCGATGTCTAAAATATTGGAGACTCATATAAATGAGCTTGTCAATAGATTCCAAAACCAACTTTTAAGCATTCATTTGCATTCTACCAAAAATATTAGGTGCTCTAAGCTTTTATCATCTTGTGCATTATTTTGCCTAATTCTAAGAAGGTGAAAGAGTGAGAAAACATAGTGCTTAGAACTTTTTTCTTGTTAATTATTATAAAAGCACTACACTTACATTTTTTGGATGAAATACTTATTGTAGCTCTTTGAGCATCTAGATGATTAAAGTGTGTACGAATTCCTCATTGGAGGCATTAGGTGATCATGGAGATTGAACTTTACATTAAAAAACTTGAGCTTAATCTTCTCACCCTCTCTCTTTTTAATGTCAACACTTTAACTTTATTGCAATTTTTATTTATATGATTCTTGCATTTTAAATATTAGATAAAATTGTAAATTTTGAAAAAAATTCATTAAACTCAGAGTACATTTAGTATTTTCATTTGGTATCAGAGCTAGCTCTCTAAACTACTAGTGGTTAACCACATTTTAGGATAAAGATAATGACAAACTAATACACTAGGATTTCTCTAAGGACAAGCAATTAATAGATCACTACTTTTAAGCATGGGTAACTATCCCTATCGGAAGTGTATGATGAAAATTTTCTTAATATCACAAAATAGATTGTTGGAGAATGCCATAGAAAATGATCATTCTAAAATTAAAGGAAAAGAAGAAAAGAAATATAGTGAAGATGATTGGAAAGAGTTATATTTAAATGGAATAGCCTTGAACACATTGCAATATAAGATTGAATGAAAGTGATTTCAATAAAATTTGCATATGCAAAATTGTTAAGGAATGTGGGATGGATTAGAGAAAACATGTGAAGAAATATCTAGAGTTAGAAATACTAAAATAAGCCTTCTAAGTAGATGATGAGGTATGCTCCTCCTCTTTAAATATATCGTATGATGGATTGAGTGAGATGTATAACAAATTGTGCAAAGAAATGATAAAAGTGTAAAGAAAAATAATGCTTTAAAAGAAATGATGCTAAATATTAGAAGTGAACATGATAAGTTTAAGCATGATTATAACAAAAGAATATGAATGAAAATTTAGATAAAGATAATGAGTATTTGAGATATAGAAAATGGTAAATGAAGAGATAGATGAAAGACTGTAAAGGGCATAAAGCTTTTAGCATAGAAGTAAATAAAATAAAAATGCAATGGCAAAAGAGTGAAATTAAGTATGATAATGAATTCATGCATGAGCTAGGAACATAGACTTGAAAACGTTATATTGAAAACTAGCCTAAATGAATCAAATGAGACAATAGATAAGTTCATTGAAGGCGAAAAGAATCTTAACACGATAATAAGTCCACAAAGACTGGAATTCGATAAACATGGAATTGGATATAAAGGTAAAAATAAAAATGAAACCTATAAGAGTTACTTTGTAAAAGCAACAAATAACACTTGTAATTATTGTGGAAGGTATGGATGCATAACATACATATGCTCTACTAGAAATAAAACAAATGGTTTCTAGAAAGAAAAATTGGTTTGGGTCCCCAAAGGACAAGCTTATGTTTCAACTAACTCCAAAAGATGCAAACTCAAGTGGGTACCATAGAAATAAATTTTTATTTTGTACGAATCCTTAAGAAGAAGCAATAAATTGTATTTAGATAGTGGTTGCTCAAGACACATGATCGAAGATACATCCAAGTTTACATCATTAATCTTGAAGGATCAAGGAAGTGTTACCTTTGGAGATAATCGCAAATCAACCCTGCTTGGTGAAGTTAACATTCTAGTTGATAAGGTTTAATTATTAGGAATGTACTATTAGGTGATAACTTAAAATATAGTGTTAACTAATTATGTGATAATGATTTTAAAATAATATTCCTTGTCAATATATGTTATATTGAAAGAATTGACACTAATCAAGTGTCTGTCATTATCTTATCATCAAAATGAACGTTTGTCAAATATTGTTTAATAGAGATACTAAATCACACATACTTTGAAAGTATGAGTGCCAATTTACCAAAATCTAAAGATGAGATATTAAATTGCAAAAAATTGAAAGTACAAACACTTGGTTTCCCTTTATTTCGAAAAATATGATACAATAATACTTAGAACCTATAATATACCTATTTAACCATACAGTATGTTTGACAATGATCCAACGAATATGGAAATTTACTTGCCTTGTGAACCTTAAATGCATTTCTCCTAGTTTTGTTCGATTAATAATAATATAATTTGTAATGCTTTTGGAGCTTGTTTATAATGTTATTTCCAAAATTCTTTTATTAGTTAATCTAATGTATATGCAATTTCTATCACGTTCCGAATTAGCGTAAAGGCGTGCCCAGCAGCTATGTATAACACTTACACGTTATATACACATATTATCCTAAAAGACTTGTTTATCATAACCATTTGCTAATCACTTTTAAATTTTGAAATTGTATAGTTAGATTATGGAAACTACTGCATTTGTAACTATAAATAAACTATTACAAAAATATCTTAAAAGCTACTCTCATGAGTAAACCAACATTCACTAATAAAACCATACCATCGAGTATTTAAAACAAAGATTACCTTGTGTCATGATAGTAAAATATAGCTTGAAAAATTAATTACCAACCATGGGCTCCACAAACAATCCCTTAAAGGAATACAATTTTCAAAAAATGAATCAAGATTTTAAAATAAAACAAATCTAACGATCCTAATCGCTTCACTCGTCAATAAATCCTTTAGAGTTGCCTATGCCCAAAATAATCACCAACTTCTAAATCAACGCCTAAAAATAAAGAAATGAGTCGAAACCCAGTATAATAGCAATACAAGCACATACAAGATGGATAAACACACTTATTCTAATTGTAATGCAATATCTAACAATTTATAACTTAAATTTAAGGTATATCAAAATAATAGTGGAACACTCACACTCTAATAACATGCTATGGCAATTCGGAGGTCCTTAATAGTAGTAACTGCTTAGAGGGTTAATATAAGTAGCTCGAATACTTATATCCCCAATAAACAAGTCTACAATAATAGTTTACAGCCATTATGCATCTTTATATATCTTAATCCATAATATCATTTCATTCAACTGGTCTCATAAACGTGAAACTAAATGCATATTATTTCCCGCCAAGCATAAGTAAATGTTATCCTGATAATGTTTTCCTTATTAACTATCCGCCGGGCCACCTATAAATATCTTTAATAGGGATGAAGAGTGGCCTATGTGCTTAACTATCATACTGGCATCTTTAAGTAAGGTTGCCGCTCTTTGAACTAGATTAAACGACACAAGTACAGAGAAGACAATCACTTATGAGGCCATTTTTAAATTTTAATTCATTAAGGATGCCTATCCTAGACAAGCAATAAGCATGTCATTGCATACATGGATATTGTCTGTGCTTTGAATAAACGGAAGATAGGTCCAACGGTAAATCAAAAGCTACCTATGTATTTGTTCAAGAAATTAATTCATATAAGTATTTAGATTAGTTATCATCTTATATGAAATGCTTATTTTTCTAGCAAAATACATTTGAAACAATATACTCCTCTTATTATTCATATTCCAATCTAACATATTACAATTATATTATATCTAAGCCAATTATGAGTTAATATAGTCTTATAAGAGTTCACTAGTTAAATTAATAGCTAAATGCAACTTATTGGACTCTAAAAAATTTACTAAGTCATATTTGTTATTAAGTCTATATTAACATAATTTAACTAAGTTGAATAGAATTAGTTAATCAAGTTCATTTTAACTCAATAAAGTCAATTAAATCAAGTTGAACTTAGACATATTAACTCAATCCATTGTATATTTAATATCCATGTTAAATCAATTTGTTATTAAGTCTATTAAACAACTCTATAATTCAAAGTATACTTAGTATAAGTATATACTTAACTCATCCCTATTTATACCAGTACCAATATGTAATATTTATTATTCATTTTATTCATTTCTTAATTTTTTCCATTTTTTTTAAATATAAGAACTAGGAGTTGGATTACGCCTATAATGTAAGCGATGATACTCATCAATGGCCTTGTCACGCTTGTGATCAAGGGAAATAAAGGTTACAAAGGAGATCATGCCCTCGATAACGGCAATAATCTAGGCCGTGATGTGAACTACGATTAAGATCCCACCCGTGATCGACTTTAAACATAGATCAGGGGGTATAAAGATTATCATCATACTCATGATTGCCTTAAAATTTCCCATTCCACTTGCATCATAGGCTGTGTCATGCCCATGATGGATAAGTATTAGCTTTCATATTTTTTTTCATCTACTTTCCTAAATTTAACTTGTTTAACTAGTTCTTATGATTTCATTTTCAACAAAAACATCTAAAAATCAACATCTGAAATCATATTGTTGACTCTATGACAGTCTAATACATTTTACTCATCATATTTTCTTATCGCATTTCATCAAATCCTTAGTATACGCAAGCATATACATATTTAGGTTTTAACATTTATGTTTATATATTATTAATTTATCCATGTCATCATAAATTCTACATCTATTTAATCCTAATTTCATCAAAATCATGTATTCACAACAATTAAACAAGTAAAATCAACTAAACTTATTTGTCTTGTAGATACAAGTAATTAAATCTTTACTACTACTACAATCTACATCCTCAGCTTGATGGAGCTTGTTTAAGCTTAATTCCTAACTTCAATCTTGATTTCTATTTTCAAATTCACCTAAGATCTTATTTAAATAGACATTTGGGTTAGGTTATTGAGAGAAAATTGAAGAGAAAATTGGAGAAAGAGAAGGAAAGAGGGGCAGCTAGAAAAAAAAAGAAGAAAAGAAAGAAAGATAGGATAAGGATTAAGGTTTTCTAAAGAAATTATATAGGCTTATGGGCTTTGGCTTAGGCTTTAGATTGGGTTAGGCCTCTTAATTAATGAGCTTGAAGAATTTAAAATAATTAGAAAGAGATAAGAGAATTTAAGGGATAGAAATTGATCAATTGAATTAAAAATTTAACTTAGGAGTTCAATTAGTAGGAGTTTGATATTTAGTTTGAGTTTAATTTGGGACATAAGAATTAATATTTATGATCCAATAGTTGGTTTTAAATTTTTAGGAATTAAGGAATTGGAAGAAAATGAAATTCAAATTGATAAATGGAAGAATTGAGAAATTTTGATTCATTGAAATAAGTAAATGAACTTGAGAAATGTATTTCGTTTGAAAATTGGAAGGGATTGCGTAATTTAGTCTGTTGGAATAGAAAATTAAAGAAAATAGATAATTTAAAAAGGGTATTTGAAATCTCTAATTTTAACTAAATATATTTACTAATTCAATTATTGTTGATTTATCTAATCATTGCCTATAGTTTACTTGATTTATTTAATTAAACTATCTAAATTAAATTTAAATTAAAGTTCAAAATCAACCGCCTATTATACTATTTAATTATGATATTACTAACTTAGGTTGCTAAAAATTTAGGGTATTTCGATTCCTTTTTATAAATCGTGTAATAGGTAAATCCTAACTTGATCGATTGAAAGAAATAAAAGAAAAGGAAAAAGAAAATTATGTTTTTCCTTTATGTTAAATCCATGTAGTGACAATCCCATGTCAAAACTTAATTGATGAAATTGTGAAAATAGTGTAACTATCGAGGTATTGTCTGCTTTAGAAAAGAGCCGCATAGTTTTGTCATTAATGCTACCTACTTCCTAATAGGTAATTTTAAAGTTTTGATGAACTCTAAACCATTACACCAAAAGGCGCATTGATAATTAGAGTTCCACCACCTTATATTTTTGAGATTTCACATGCACTCTCACTTACAGAAGTGATTTCCTCATCAGTTTCATTACATAGATCCAGAACCACACTGGGTATGGAGAACACTAGAGGTGCTCTATATAAGCTAAAGAGACACTTCTACACTAGAGCACTTTGCCCTGTATAGTACTTAGGTCCCCCGCTTCTAGCTAGTGAACTACTATAATACCATCTATAACGACCCAAAATTTCGTCCATCGATGTTTTGTCCGTTTTAGCGAAATGTCATATGGTTTTGTCCTTGGTGTCATTTGTTTCCGAAGAGGTCACCTATGCTGAGAGTGCTTCCCACTTAGTACATTAACTTTAGAGTTCTTACAAACTATAGGTCATCACACCAAAAAACGTCTTAATGGTTAAAGTTCTTTCATCTTATATTTGAGGAGTATCACAAATACAATGAAATTTTATAAGTAAACTCAATAGATAACTTTTTCATTGTCGAATAGCTAAGTTGTCATGTTAATCAAACTCGTACATAGTAAACATTGAATCCTCTAACTCAAATACAAATTGGGGATAGGTCCCTCAAGTACAGGCATGGCAACATTTATACATCCTTAATTACGGCTAAAGGAAAAAAACATTGTGATTATTCTTGTTTAAATATCAATAATTGTCGAAAGTCACAAGAAAAAAGCACATCCTAGTAGTAAATGATTTTATTATCTAATGGCATTTTAATTAGCCTCCTAAAGGAGATAACTTAGGTTAGGATTCTCCTAGTCATTGTAACGGCTAAAAAATTAAAAAAAAAAGAAAGAAAAATCCGAGAGTATTGTTTAATAACGAGGTATTGTTTGCTTTAGAGAAGTGCCGCACAGTTTGTCATTAGTGCTAGCTACTTCGTAGGAAGTCACCTATTTTGAGAATGCTCTTCACTGAGCACACTTAATTTTAGAATTTTGACGAACTCTAAACCATTACACCAAAAGGCACATCAATAATTAGAGTTCCACCACCTTATATTTGAGAGATTTCACACGCAATCTCACTTATAGAACTGATGTTCTTGTCAGTTTCATTATATAGGTCAAGAACCACATCAGGCATGGAGAACACTGGAGGTGCTCTATATAAACTCAAGAGGCACTCCTACACTGGGGCACTTTGTCCTGTATAGCACTTAGCTCCCGTGCTTCCAACTAGTAAACTGCTCTGGTACTACCTGTAACGACCTGGAATTCTATCTACCGAGGTATTGTTCGTTTTGGTGAAATGTCACATGGTTTTGTCCTTGGTGCCAATTGTTTCCGAAGCGATCACACATGTTGAGAGTACTCTCCACCGAGCACATTTAACTTTAGAGTTTTAATGAACTCTAGATCGTTACACCAAAAAGCATCTTAATGATTAAAGTTCCTTCGTCTTATATTTGAAAAGTATCACAAATATAATGAAATTTTATAAGTAAACTCGATAGATAACTTTTTCATTGTTAAATAGCTAAGTTGTCATGTTAGTCAAACTCGTACATAGTAAACATGGAATCATCTAACTCAAATACAAATTGGGGATAGGTCCCTTAATTACAGGCATGTCAACATTTATACATTCTTAATTATGACTAAAGGAAAAACATTTCGATTATTCTTGTTTAAATATAGATAATTGTCGAAAGTCATAAGAAAAAAGCACATCCTAGTAGTAAATGATTTTATTGTCTAATGACATTTTAATTAGCCTCCTAAAGGAGATAACTTAGGTTAGGATTCTCCTAGTCATTGTAATGGCTAAAAAATTAAAAAAAAAAAAAGAAAGAAAAGTTCGACTAAATAACACATGAATCTATAGGAAAATGTTTTCAAGTTGAGTTTATAATATTTGGTTAACGTGTAATAGACAAAGATTTCAAAGCAAAAAGAGAAATATACTTTTCCCAATGAATTAAAGTAAGAAAAGGATTAAGTGCAAAAATCAAACTTTTATTTGAATGGCAATTACATCTTGTAATCTATTGGGACCAATGATGGGTCATCATCATTTGGTAAGGCCTTTAAAATAATTTTGGTCCTAGTATGCAAGATGACTAGGTAAATCGTATCTACTTTATTTTAAATTTAGACACGTTATACACAAGTGCAGGATTGTGGTGGTAAAAGGTGACCACACTGTAGCTGTGTGGCTTGCTTGTGGTAAACATTGGTTGCTAGCTTAAACGAAGAACAAGTTGAAGAAAACATCATCACTCATTTTCCTACTTGGCTTCTAACCTTTATCTTTTTTATAGTAGGCACTAACTTTATTTATCATCTAGCTATTAAAATTTCTAAAGGCAAGTAAGATATGATCTGAAAACCATGTTTCAATTAAAATAGTTTACTAATTTCTAAACTTATGTGTGATTATAATAAGGTTTTTACTTTGCGTTATTTCTATGTGATTCTGATATTGCCTTGAAGTTTATAGTGAGTTTTTGATTGGTGTAAAACATTTAATAATTTTCTTTTAAATAAAGTTTTAAAATTATCGAATACAATTGAAATGAATTTAGAAAGTTATCGTTAATGATGGATTTTATTGAGGACCAACATTAAGAGGTAAAAACCACGTATAATGATTGATTGTGTTGTTAATTATCATGGGAAATATTAATGAAATATAAGTAATGAAAAGAATATGATTGATTTTATGTTATTTATTTTCTACCATACTTCATGTGATTATTAATCACCATAACCAATAAGAGTCTTCCATCTTGGCTGTTATTATTAATCATGGCGACGAGACTCTAAGGTCATGTGTTTTAATCATCTCCTCGGAAACTATGGAACGTCATGTGTTGATAAGTGCTAAAGGGATAATCTTAATTAAGATGAAACTTTTTTTATGTGTTTTTTAGGTTGAACTTCAAAAAGACTTGACACCTATACTGGTTTGTCAGATCTCCAAGGTGGACTTTTCCAATTAAAAGCACTAAAAGAATTTTAAACCATTTTTTTTTTCTCTTAATGTTTTGAGTTTTGGAGTTTAGTGAATGAAAGATGTGTCAGTGGCAATTTGCATATCATATGAATATGAACGAGAGGATGTGGCGTTTTGCTATTGATTCTTGGATACCACATGAGTATGAATAAAGGGCTATGGCATTTTGCTATTGATTCTGTAAAGTTACTTTGTCGTTTTGTGTGTCCTCACATTTTTAAGTGGGCATGGATACAGATCGAGTCGATTTCAGATCGGAATCGAAACTATTGATTCTGACGGTTTCGATTTCGATTTCACGCGAGCCGTGAATCAGATTTTTTTTAAAATTGCATTTGCAATAATCAAGATCACTAAATGACATTTTAGATACATGGTCATAAAGCATGGCCATTAAGGAGCAAAATGATGTTTCAAAATTTTTGACATTGACCTCTCGAGCCTAACCACTTTCATACTTTTTTAAGAATTTTCAATGATTTTATCTTGTTCCTTGTATTTAAAGATATATATCTATCAGCATATCATAGTCGAAAGTTCAAATCTTTTGGAGGATCGTGTATAAGTTTGATAGTGCGTCTTCCGTGTTCTGTGTGTGTTTTTTTTTTTTTTTTAATTTCTATATATGGCGGGTCGAAACCGGTTGAACCGCCTGTTCCACGTAGATGAACCGCTAAGATCCGCCGATTTTGGCGGGTCATTCGGTAATTCATAACCATCCCCAACGGGATGGTTTTTAGATACGGAACCGCTGAAGACGGTTCGGGACGGTTCGTGGTTTGAAAACCGCCCGTGCCGATGTCTACTTTCAAGCACAACACTTTATATAATGCTAACATATGACATTTCTGTGTATATCAATATCCTCACCCAAGTATCTTTACAGTAATTTCCTCCCAACTTAGCTGTGTGACCTCATTCCCTTTTTCCCTTATAGACGTTTAACATTCTGGTTTGCATACTCTTATTTACTTTACACATGTATGGCAACAATGAAATTTAGGTCTATAAGTTGGCACACAATACACTAATTTGTGCACAACAGGATGTGATACTATTATAAATGGGTTTGTGCTAGAAAAATTTAACACGACAACGAAATGGGTTAAACTCTATTACATCTATTATAACCTTTTTATAAACATATTCAATGTCAAGTTTTACATTCAAAAGCTTGATTGTTATTAGGATGGCATGTGTTCAAATAGATAATATTCAAATATGTGTAAAATTTCAATAATTGAGTAGTTTTTCAAAGCTTACCTATTATTGTTACTATCTATTATATTAAAATTAATATTTCTATTCATTAGAACACATAGCATATTAACAGCAATGGATTTTTTGGCTTTTGTGGCTCAATTTGTTAATCTTAGTTAAACATCAACGAGTTTTTTCTGGTATAGATTATTTCCTTAAACTTGAGTGTATTGAATGATGATGTATCTACAATTACAGAGAGAAAAATGGTTTAATCATTAATTTTAACGAGTTGAATGATGATGTAGATGCACTTATAGAAAGGAAAATGGTTCGATCATTAATTTTAACGAGATCAGAATCATCAGTTATTTAATAACTTAGATTCATACACAGTCATGATTATACTATAAAAATAACTAATATACTAATTATCATATCTATTTTAATGATTAGATGATTGATTGAATAGTATCGAGATCGTAGAAGTTCTAGGGAATAAGATAGAAGTATATGGATGACTAATTTTTTAGAGTAAAATAAATGAGAACATTATGAAATTTATTTGGAATAATTAGTTCGTGAGATAGGCCATTTTAGTACAGATTTTGGCTTTATTGATATTGATATTGTCATTGCATTTTTGGTTAAAATTAAAGTATTATTTTTTTCTTTTCAGTTTTCAGTTTCTTCACTTCAAATTGTTTTTCTTTCTTTCTTTCTCCTTTTCTTTATTTATCTATTTTTTTGCAGACTTACATATAAACATTAAAGTTGTTAAATATCATACACATAAAAGCTTGTTACCTTGTACTTGTTTTTTTCTTTTTTTTTGGCCACTGTTACCTTGTACTTGTTAAATTTACTATTTCATGTATACTTATACCTTTTTTATTAATAATTATTTCCCATGTTATCACTGTTTATTTATTATACAGTAACCATGAAGCAACCAGCAAGTTTCCATGACAGCACAAACTAGCAAGTTTCCATTCCACCGATGCGACGAATGTGTCCTATAATTTTACTTTATTATTATTTTCTTTCCTTAATCCGTTTAACCTTCGTCATCAGCCACAGATCATTACCACGTCTTATCGTACAAAAAGTGTGGAGGGCATCGGACCATCGTGTGGTGGAATATTCTAAGGCTAATGCAACGCACCTGCAACGAAAGCGATAAAAAGGAGATGCAAAAGTAAAAGGCATTTTGAAAGCTAATATATATATAAATTGACAAAAATTTGTTGTTCCTACGTTGATATTTCTTTTGTATCTCTACGAACATGACATATATTATAAAGTAGGTCTTTTATTTTGAGGATTTTTTATTTTTTTAATTTGTTTAACGCGTAATAGATATTTATTTACAGTTAAATGGAATAGAAAAAGTTATATACATACACACGTATTTAGGGATGCAACTGGGGTGGGTTTGGGACGGGTTTTTTGAAACCCAAACCTGACCCGAGTCTTTAATGGGTGTCCCAGAGCCCGAGAAAAACCCTATCGGATTTTTTTATCATTCCCAAAAGCCGACCTGCTAGGGTTTTAAGGAACTCATAACCTGACCCGACCTGACTACAAGATTTTCAATTTTTTTCTTTAAAAAAAAAAAAGCAAAAGAAAGAATTTTGTTTCAAGATATTAATGATACAAATACTTATATTGAAAGAATGACTTTTAGACAATAATATCATATAAAATGATGCAAACACTTCATTTCCATTTATTTTCACATATATAGAATATAAATAGGTTCATTGCTTTAATAACTTAATATTTTTAATTTTTTAATATTTTGAATTTATGTCGGATCGGGTTTTCCCAACGGATTATATAATAAACCAAAAACCCAACCCGATAACTTATCGATTTTTTTTTTAATCCTAAAACCCGTCCAAAAACCCTATAGGGTTTGACCCTATAGGTTTTTAGCGGGTTGGGCAATCGAAATACCCTATAACGATCCACCCCGCTTGCATCCCTACATATATTCGCTGTTCCTTTCCCTGATTTGAGGAGTGCGCTTTGCCCAACATGGTGTGGTCTCATTAGTCATTGTCCCGGATTTCCTTGTGAATTTTGGGGTCTTGACACTTCTTTGTTCACTCCTAATCCATATGACAAGTCTTAGAGGTTTTTTTTTTTTTTTTTTTTTTGTCGTCCTCTTGATTGCAATATTGGAAAAGTAAAAATGAAAAAAAAAGAAATTATAATTACATCAGTATTAAGCTTTAACGCCTCAAATTTGATGAATACTCTATATCATATTAGTAAATGGGAATCAATTAATTAATCATCAGGTTAATTTTGCATTACCCTTTAACATTAATTTTAGCGATCATATGTTGGGTACAGCAACAATTTTCTTATAGTGGAGGTTGGAGAAGATTAGCTGTTTAGCGAGGAGGAGGAGAATGTAATTATATAGAATAAAATCTGGTGATTTTTTTTTTCTCCTTTAGCCATAATAAAATTTGATAAGGCTGAACACATCTAAAACACCGGAAAAATCTCACATTCTTTGATATTATTAATAAGCAAAAATTTCGATTTACTCAATTCCATATCCGTAGAAACTGCCTTTTGTGTTGATAATGGGATAATTAGATCCATCCGAGTAAATCAGCGCCGAGTCTGTTGTTGTTTTTTTTTTTTTTTTTTTTTTTCATTTCTCTTAATTCGATTTGTACCAAATCCTAACCCATTTGGTACAAACCATCGACTAGGAATTAAAAAAAATATATTTTTAAAAATATTTTGGAGTCGCCACCCGATTAAGATCAGGAAAAAATATAAGTTAGAATCAATAGATTAGTTAATTCTAAATTAGCTACTAGTCTGCAAAAAAAGTAAATTTAAAAACAAATTTTATAAACCAGAGATTTGGATTCGGGGGTTATCCTATTAAAACCATATAGTTACTACTTAAAATGTATCATTTTAATGCTCAAAATAAATAAACAAATCAAATTTCATGAATTTCTATATTTACAATTCTATTTATAAATCAATAACAAAATCACTGAATATTGACAACTTAACTAATTAATTCAAAATTTACAAGATAATGGGATAAAAATAATTTTTTTAGATTTTATGTCATCCGCAGATGCTTACGTACCTGCTAATCAGAATCAAATAAACATAGTTCTTTTCAAAAAATTTTAATTTGTTGGTTTATTTTAGACTTTTGAATTCTTTTCATTTTAAGTCTATTAAATTTTCTCTCTCTTTTGAAATGGATTTTTATGTGAGATCCTAATAATTACCTTTTTTATCACTTTTTTTTTAGAAAATAGGTTTTTCTATGTTTTAAATTTATATATATATACTTTATATATGTTATCCTACTTATAATATACTGCTATTCAAACATAAATATATATATATTTTTTTTTTGGAAAAGAAAACAAATCCTACACAAACCCTATGCTTATTTTATTATTTTTCTATGTTTAATTAATAAATAATAATATAATAATAATAATAATAATAATAATAACTTACTTGGGTCGGGTCGGTTGGATCTAGAGTCGATTCAGAGCTAACGCTAGAGGAGGTTGAGGAGTTCGAAAACCACCAATTTAGGTGGTTTTGGATAGCCAAATAGTTAGAATAGTCAATTGAGGGGAGGTGAATGTCCTAGCGGAGCTGGTTTGCTTCAAAATGTCCAAAATGGGTGATTCGGAGCTTCTAAACACGGCGGCCGTTGGAGTTTCTAAACACGACGAACGTTAGAGTTCTTCGCGAAGGTGGGGATTAAGCTTCAAAACTCGAATAAAAACTTCTAAAAGATAGATTAAATACTTCTAAAGCTTCCTATTACACTCAAATTACTCGAGAAAATCTCTGAACCTATTGAATTCGAAAATTTCGAACTCGAACAAAAATTCTCGATCTTAGAGTCGAACTTCTTTGAGTATTTTTTAGAGTTTTTGATGATTATGGATGATGGGAATGAAGAACTCGACCCCTATTTATACTAATTAGAGGTCGAATTTGGTGGGAATTTGATCAAAATTCGAAGAATGTGTGCACACATGAATTTAGGTTCTTGAGCTTGATTGATCACGTTTTTACAATTTTTAAGTGTGATTGGCCTTGGAATTGTGTTGAGTGTGATAAACTGAGTTTAATTCATGCTCTTGGAAGATTAATTCATCAAAACGAATTTGAACTTTGGGAATTGTTTCAGGTGTGAAACAAGTGTGTTCGTGTTTTTCAACTCAAAATTAAAGTGTGAAAACACAATTTTTGAAGTCAAACTTTGATTCATACTTATAGTATTCTAAGTCTACTTTAACATCCCCACATTAACTTTGTAAAAAACGAATTGTTATTTGATAAAAAAGGGCTTGAAATTAGCCCTACGGGCATGAAAAAAAACTAGGTTTGATGAAGAAGATGATGCGCGTGTCTTGCACGCGCGTCGTGATTAGTTATGCGGGTGCGTGTGTTCCTCATGTGCTTGACAGGAAAAAAATTCGTCTTCTTCTAGTGTGATTTGAACTGCGGCATTTGATGTGTGTGTATGTGTGTTTTACCAACATGCCATTTAGCCTATGCCTCGATTTCTTTTGCACTCAAATTATATTTAAAGCTTCCAAAAATTTAGGTGTAATTGAATAAACATAATTTAATAAATAAAATTAGTATTATATCAAGCAAAATAAAAAAAAGTTTACAAAATTATTGTTATTTATTACTATTTTTTTCTTTTTCTTATTTTTCCTCTCTTTTTATTTCTCTTTGTTTTATTTATTTATCTCCTTTCCTTTCCTCTCTCCTTTTATACACTTTTTTTTCCCTTTTTTTTTATTTTTTTCATAGTCTTTATAACAATTTGTGGGCTTAACATAATATTAATTTCACTATAAATTAAAGCCTTAAATTGGTAAAAATGGGGTGTTTACAGCTGTCCCTCTTTGTGGTGAAGTTTGTTAAAACTTCTTCATAAAGATAAAAGAGGCCTCATTTTTACTTTTTTTTTTTAGAAAACTCATGGGTAACCTGTAGGTAAAAGTAGTGCCTTTGCAAAATATCCACTGGGGGTGATTTGGCTAAGAAAGTGAATGTCTTGCGATCCTGAACCTTGGAAAGGTGACAACATCTTTAAGTGAAGTTACCGTATTGTAGCAAGTCATCTTCCCCTAACCACTAGAAAAGGCTCAAACAAACTCTGGCTCCCTTTTTTTTTTTTTTTGAAAAAAAGTTACAGGATTATTTGTTGAATCCAAGCTTGATTGGGGTGCTAAGTCATCTGTCGGACCTAGGCTCATGAAAAATTGATTTGCCATCCATCTATCGGGTATGAGCTTACGAAAAAGAATTGGGTTGCTATCCATTTGTCAGGTATGGACTTACAAAAAGAATTGGGTTGCCATCCATTTGTCAGGTATGGACTTACAAGAAGAAATGGGTTGCCATCCATCTATCGAGTATGGGCGTACAAAAAGAATTGGTTTGTTAAAAAGTTTTAGAAGAAACTTTTCAACCTTATTGACTTTTACCGTGATCTTTGAAAAGACAGTCGTCTGGTATTGTGTTCATGGATCCCATTAACACCGGCTTTGCACCAGGGTCAATGCACCCTTACTTTGAGCTTGTTTCCTTTTGGACATTGTTCCAAAGCTTCATTTGGCTTCCAAGAACTGGTTATCCCTACATAGTTTAGCTTTCTTAAGCAAAAGTTAATCCTAGAATGATACATATGTTTTTCAATTTTATGATATGCTCAAATTTTCCACTCGTGTTTGGACAAAAGTTGGGAAACTTATCTTGCTAGGTGGCTTGATCAAGAGTCAAACTGACTTAGAGATTTTTGGAGATATTTACTTTGCTTGTAATTAATGAAAATAAAATCAAATGGCACAAAAAATTGCAAGCTCTTCATTGATTAGGCATTATACATTTTTACAACATCTGAGTTTATAGGGTCCTTTAATTATGGATCATCCATTTGAGATAATATCAATGCCCCACTCGTTAACACCTTTCTTAATATATAAGGGCCTTCACAGTTTGGTGTGAACTTTCCTCTAGGGTCTTGTACATTAGGGAGCACTTATCTTATCACTAAGTCACCTTTTTGGAAACTTTGCATCTTGACTTTCCTCTTGAACGCTCTAGTCATCTTTTGTTGGTATAACTGCCTATGACACATAGCGGTCAACCTTCTTTCATCAATGAGGTTTAACTGTTTGATCCTCTGTTTTACCCATTCAACTTCTTCGAGTGCAGTCTCTACCAAAGCTCGGAGTGAAGGTATTTCAACCTCAAGTACGTTATATTTAAAATTATAAGATTTTTTTTTTACGTAGTCATCTATTTATCATTTTTTTTTATATTTGTTCGCTTAGGATTTGTCTTGGGAAGAACATTTTCTTTTTCATTTGTTTGTTTGGCTAAAAAGATTTTTTAAGAGAAAACATTTTCCCTTATAACAAATAACTCATGCACTTTATTATTTCAAAAAGAATAATCATTTTTAGAACTATTCTTCATAATAAATAAGGTTAATATATCACGAATGGTATCTAAATTTTACAATATACAATTAGGTACTTGAACTTTAAATTGATTAATTTAATACTTGAATTATTTAAAACTGATTAATTTAGTATCGAAAAGAGCTTTTCTTGCATGCTAATAGTACATTCATAAGTTCTTTAAGGTACTAATTTAATCAGTTTCAAAATATTTCAAGTACTAAATTGATTAATTTCAAAGTTTAGGTATTTAGTTACATATTTTGCCAAAATTCAAGTATCATTTGTGACATTATCTCTAATAAATAATACTCTACACACTTTACTATATTTTGCATTAAATTAATTTTAAATATAATGTCATGGTTAACAATGATGCACTTAATGTTTTTTTCAATATCTTTTAAAAGTTTCTAATTGGATATTTAATAGCCTTTTATTAATGTATTACAATAGGATTTTTTAGTCAAGATTCAAAAATATATCTTTTGAATATGGTTTAATGTCTTGTAATAGGATTTTCTTATTTAGTCACGATTCAAAAGCATATCTTTTAATTCCTTAAATGTTTCACTACGTCAGTTGGTATTAGATCTGTGTTCGCTCTTAGAGTGTCATGGCACAATGTAGGCAAACTAATCAATGATGTGTGGTAAATGACATTTATGATCATGACGATCTAGATCGAAGAATCAAATAAATGATTGATGAGCTACTAGATGCAGCTTTACAACGTCGATTGGATTCAATAGTGGATCTACTTGTAGAGAGGATAGGTGCACTTATGATAAAGGAAGATGTTTTTTAGGATGATGGAGAACCAATATTTGATACTTATATTGATGAAGAGTATGATATTTTTGAGATCGATGGTGAACCACTTTTTGATGTTTATGTAAGATGATGTTTTTGAGGTTATTAGTGATAGAGAACCAATTTTTGACACTAAACGTTGAAGAAGATTTAGATGTTACTTTTTCTCTGGTAGGTAATATTGATAGGGAGATAGCAGTACCTGATCTAGCAGTTCTGGTTATGGAGGAGCTAAAGTGACAGTATGAGGAGTTATTGACTAAAGTTTTTATTCATGAGAGTTCAGGTCCTTATGCAGCTCCAGCCATGTAAGCCCCATAAAATTTTAGTAAATAATTCCAAAATAAACTTCGAAAATAAACTCTAAAAATGACTCCAAATTAAAACCGAACTTCGACTAGTCCGAAATCACGAACGAATTTAGAAATTTCTTAATCTTGAAAAAATGAAAATCCTTAAAAATAAAATAAGAACTCAACAGTCTTCAAATTCAAAACCACTACGTATGACAAATTCTATACTTACTCTGACTTATAAAATCGGGTAATATAGAACTCAAAAACAAATTATTAAAAAGTAAATATCGATTAACCTTCGGAAATAAAACCCAATTCAAGAATTCCGAAAACGTTAAGAGATATTAAATACTTACAAAAATAAAATTTAAAATAAATTTCTCAAACTAAATATGTTGTATAAACATAAACCCTCAATTTCCAAATTGGCAAAGATTTAAATCAGAAAATCAACCGAAAAACCTAAGTCAACAAATTCCCAATAAACCTTAGTAGTTTTGATCCGACAATTTTGTATTCCTAAATCAAGAAGTCAAAATAGGAGTGAAGGGTGTAGTTTGGTTCGTAATATTAGTAGAATGCATAAAAAGACTATATTAGCGATTTTTCGATTTATTTCGAATCTGATCGGTACAGACTTCGAAAATCGTGTCCCAAGACTCGAAATATTAAATATATGATATTAATACCGTTAGACTCGTAATTTCATAAGATTTTCAAATATATCAGTTATATAATTTTTCGGGTTATAAAAGTTACAGTTATAACCATTTTATCGTATTTTAATTACTACCAATACTTTAAATGTCTAATATACTTTTTGATTCTTCTATACTATTCACAAGTATAACTACCCATAACCTATTTCTTACATCCTTACACCCTACTCTTACAATTACATCATTTTTCTTACAATTTACCTTTCCAATATAACCTTATTACTTAAATTACTTATTTAATTTCAAAACTTACACAACACAACTCATTTTCTCTCTCTCACCCTCCAAAACCAGCGCTACCCTCTCCCTCTTTCCCTCTCTCCAATTTGTTTTATTTTATTTTGTTTAATCAAAGCAAACCCTAATCCACAAGTCTATAAAAACCCCTTTATGCCAACTTCTTTTCACTTTCTTTCTTTCTTCCTTCTCTCTTTAGAAAATTTTTGCAAAAACTCTCTCCTCTCCCTCTATCAAAATCGTAAAACACATACACACACACACTCACATATTTCTCTTCAAGTTCTTGATCCAAACATCCAATAAGTGATGGATCTACACCATGTTACCTTAAATACATGTAATGGCAAGTTCATTCATGCGTGATTCCACACAAAAATCCCCATGAGCTTCAAGCTAGGGATATGGAAACACTTGAATATGAGATCCTTAGCATCACAATATTATAAATCTTGTTATTTGAGTTATTTTGCTATTATCTTGTTTTATTATTATTATTATTAATGATTTGTGCATATGTTCATCATCTATTCATATCCATATAACCATCATAGTGTTCATGCATTTATAACTAGTATAGTAAACTAGATTTAGTTGTTTTAAGTTCGTAAATGTATTAGACTTTTGTTTTATGTTCATAAATAACTTGTAGTAGCATGATGATAGTAGGAAAGTTTTAGAAAGCTCAAGATCTATTTTATTTTCAACAAAAATCATTTTTGAAAATTCGGATAAAAAAGGAACCATATTTAGAAAAGCTATTTTTCAACTTCAAAATGTGTATTTTTCATTTAAAAAGAAGGGCTTAGGGAATAGATATCATAAATGAATGATCTTGATGAGTAAAGTTTAGATCTATGATTTTAGTTTACTACCATGGATTTCTTTTATATTTATGTTCATAGAAAGTGTAGATTTTGGTTTTGAACTCAAACAAAAATGGTGAAATTCGTATCTAGGCAAGACCCACATTTAAAACCACTTTCCAAGTATCAAAATGGAAGTTTTACTTGAAATAATGAAGGCTTAATGGGTAATATCATCAAGACTTCATTTTTATGGTTCAAAGGTGATTTTCGAAGATTATTTTTTAAAAAAAAATTCTATTTTCGGATTCCAGACAAAGGCATAACTTAAAAACATGTTTTCCAACTCAAAAATGAAGTTTTTATTCAAGATATGGAAGGCTCTTAAGATAGGATATGTAAGGGAGTTTTCATAAGTTTAGATGGATTTTATCAAAAGATATGTCTAAAAACAAATTTTGTAAATTCGGATCTCAACAAGACCAATTTTGAAAACCCATTTTTCAACACCAAAATGAAGGATTTGTTTTAAAAAAATGAAAGGCTTATGGAATAGGTATCAATAGGACATTTTTTTTTTTTTTATAAGTAAATGGTAGATCTACTAATAAGGATTCTCAAAATAAGAAGAGATTACAAAGTATAAAATTTGAGTTTATTTTAGCCTTGTGAAATTCGGATGGTTTTAGGACCATGCTTAAAAACCCTTTTATCAACTCAAAACTTGTGTTTTATATGAAAATGAAGAGTAAAGGACATAGATATCATCAAATAAAGATTTTTATAAGTTAAGATGTGATTTGCTAAGAAAATATGTAGAACAAGGAGTAGAAATAAAGTAGGAAAATTTGAGTTTTTGTCATTTTAAGAAATTCGTAATCTTGTAGTAATGCCATGAAAACACCTACTTTCCAAACTCAAAATGAAAGTTTTATTTAAGAAATAAAGTCCTTAAGGGAGAAGTATGATAGAGCCTTAAATTTTAATGTATTAAACAAGTTTTTCCCAAAGAAATCACTCAAAAACTAATTTGTCAAAATTTGGATTTTGAAATAACCCCTATTTGAAAACATGTTTACAAAGTGTAAAATGAGAATTTTTATTAAAAAACAAAGGCCCTAAAAAATATACATAATTAAGGCTTAATTTTAACAAGAATAAATAAATTTTATCAAGAAATTTTGCTAAAAAAACAAGTGGGGATTATCAAGAATACAAGACTAGCATTTCTAAGATGATTTTTCATAAAGTCTTACAAAGAAAAAGTTTTCTAAAAATTTCTTTTATTAAATATCATTGAGAACATGTACATATATATCTCATGACATATCATTTATGATAGTAACTTGTTCATATTGCATGAATACTTGCTTTGGATAGTAGAAACTTCATGAACTTTCACAAAATCAATTTTTTAAATTGGATTTTGCTACTAATCTGAACTGATCAGATCTTTTTGAAGCTTAAAATTTTCCAAAACTCAAATATGATATTATAATTAGATAGATCTTTCGAAGTACATAGAAATCGGTATATAATTTGCTAAATTCCGAGTTAAAATGACCAAGTTATGGCCGTTTTAAGTTGGAATTCCCGCATAGGATGAGAATTACGAATTTGATAGTTTGTATAAGATAGAGTGGATTAGTTTTGAATTGAAATACTCATTTGGGTATTTCTTCCTTTTTAGGTGATCTCAAAATCGACGATTCCCTACCATCGGATTACTTTTACTAAGAGACCGGTAATCCAATGGCCGAGTGAGTTTTCCTCTTATTTTGTTACATTGTTTGTACTTGTAACTAGTTGCACTAAAATTATAGAAATAAGATAAAAACCGATATAAGTAGGGATGGGATAATCGATGAGACTTTGATGTATGTATGCCAAAGAATACTAAAGCATATAGAAACCATGATTCGATTGGATAACTGCACTGTTCATATTATTTTTGTTTATGTATATGATATTGGTTGGTCACTCTAAAGAATGTATGAATAATTTGACCTAAGCAAAAATAAATTGGTCATGCATCGCATCGGACAAATTGCATTTGGTAGCATGCTACTCCTACGCAAGTCGGTCGGTATGGTTCGAGGACTCGTTTGGAGAATGAGACCAGGTATCAGAGTTCATTCATAGGGAACTAAGGCGCACCGGGGATGCATCCCATGTATGAGCCTAACTGATTCGAGTGCTATGAGCCTGGGGGGCTTGGGGACTAGCAGCGGTCATGTAGACTTTCAATACCATCTCTAACCCTAGATACAGATGGCGCAAATCTGTTCTGTGTACGGGTTCCAGATATCCATACATAATTGTCTGCTCATGTGTTGGTTCATGCATAGCATATGGATGAATTATAACTTGCTTGTTATGGTACGGAATTAAGGGACCTCTCACTAAGCTAGTGTAGCTTATACCCCAATAGATGTTTGAATAAACAAGTTGATGGAAGAATTCTACATGGAGAATGAGATGTCTAGAGCCAAGTATGACTTCGGGGTTCCGGCAGGAAGTAAGAATACTTGAAGATAGTAGCTAGGTCTTATGAATTGCTTTGTAACAGTTTTCTGTAGTGAAATCTTTGATGAATTATAATTGAAATATAATGAATTGTATTTCCTTTACATTGTTACTCAAGCTGTATCAATATAAAATATATCACTCTGATGTATCTCCTCCATGTGTTAGATGCCTTGTACATAGTATGGAAGCCTTCACGTGATTGAGGTAGTCATTCCTAGACTTTAATATTGTGTATGATGGACTGCTACGTTTAGGGTACCCTTTGGGGCGTGACAAACCATTCTTAAGAAGGATTGAAAGTGGCGTATTTATGTGGTCAATTTCAATCAATTCTTGCATGACACGATGGAAATTCGAGGTAAATTTTATCCAACTTAAAGACAATAATGTAGTGGTTAATAATGATGTGGTTAATTTTTTTTTAAAATATCTTTTAATAGTTTATAATTGGATATTTAATATCCTTTTATTAATGTATTATAATAGGATTTTTTTTTGTTAAGATTCAAACATATATCTTTTAATGTGATTTAATGTCTTTTAATAAGATTTTCTCTATCAGTCATGATTCAAAAGCATATCCTTTGATTATGATTTAATGTCTTTTAATAAGATTTTCTTTTTTTTTTTTTAGTTTTCTTCCCTTTTTAGCATATTTTAAGTCTTTGATATAAATTGTATGCCTTATGGCAAGAAAAAAAATAACAGTCATCATATCAACATACATAAGTGAGTCGTCTTATTCTTTTTTTCCTAAGTTTTTGAACTTATTTATTATTCCTGAATTTAGATGCCAATTATATAGGTATTCGCGAAATCAAATATAACAAAGATCATTTTCCAACATTTTTACGTAGATCAACAGAACGTGATTAAACCATAGTTATCCCATTGTGTGTAAATGTCTAAATTCTTTTAAACATAGTTATACAAAACACAACCAAATATAATATATTTAATGAAAATATTTTCTCTTCACAAGAGATTTTTCTTAAAACAAATGAATTTTAGAAAACCATTCTTATAAGGTTATGTACTTAATTGTTATCATAATTTTTTTTAATCATTATTCCACTCTTTCCAATTTTATTAGGAGATTGCAATTTTTCAGTGAATAGTTAACTATCCACTTATATCCCTCTCTAATACTTACATTTTTTTTTCACATATTCATCAAAATGGTATTATTCGTTTTCCCATATTATCACCAAAACTTTTAGAAATTGCAAAATATAGCAATATTTTAAGAAAAACTTTAGGAAAAAAAATGAAAAACATGTTTAGCATTCTTGCAAAAATGAATTAAAAAGTATAAATTGAAGGAAAAAATTACCAAATTGCCACTCCTATATCATATGTTAGAGAAGAGATATAAAATTTATATACGACATGTTAGAGAAGAGATATAATAACGGTATTGAGTCTAACTTATAAAAATAGGTATAGCGCATATGAAAGAAGAGATATAAGTCTAAATGTGTATCGCATGTTAGTCATGTGATATACGTTAAATAATTACATGTATATCATATGTTCAATATGCAATACACAATTATGATGTGTCAAGCTCGGTAATATTTAATTATGATGTGTCATATGTGAGCGATTGAAATAGTGACAATTAAATATCATTTTCTAGTTCAAATTTGATGCAATGTGTTTGGGCATTGAACCTTTATCACTTAGAATAGGGAGTATAGAAAGCATCCCCTAGGTCCTTTGCCTCTACATTGCAAACTACATATTTGTCTCTTAATATACCATCAATGGCTATGTAAACGCCTTCGATATTCTGCAAGCTAAAGAAATCGCCTTTAATGGGTGGGATTCAAATGGGTACAGGATGAACTACTACTGCTCTCACATGAATTGTGTCAGAAAACTAAGAAAATAAAAGGATATTTTGTGCGGGTTAATTTTTCTCTTGATGATCGTAATAGAAATAGTGGATATAAATGTAAAAGGATTGCCATCTATAGAGTAATCCAAGTAAGGGTAAGTGGATTAATACGATAGTTATCAAGAAATGGAATTGACATTTCTTAACAGTCATTAGATCCATTTTTACTTTGATCTAACAATTGAGAATCCATGAGGCAGTGGGTCGCAACTCCAATATGGTATAAACATGGCGTTAAAAGTGCCCAGCAAATTCGCAACACGTGCATTAATGCATCTGTTCATGCCTAAATTCAAAAGGGCATTATAGCACACTTCAAACGAGAACATGATAGCTCAATCAGATTTTGTGATAGATTGCATAATTCATTTCTATGTATTAATTTGATAAGTTGAATGGAACTGTTTGTACTTGATCCTACTTGGGTTTGCAAAGTTTTGCTTAAAACCATAAACCTTCCCTACTTTTTACCCGAGAAATGTACAATTATCACTTAGCTCGAGAAAACAAGAGTTCGACTATCCAAACCTTACCTTAATAGCTGAGTCATGGTTGTTTTGGGTCTTAGTTTTTTATTGTCACTATTTCAATCGGTCACATATGACACATCATAATTAAACATTACCGAGCTTGATGCTCATGACTGAAGCCTTACAAATGACTCAAACTCCATCTAAATAACTCACAAAACGGACTCAATTCCTTGCCAACTAGATAATGAGAGTACTTAGGGCAAATGTTGATGGTTAATTATGAAACATAAACTCTTTAGGCTCAATCCAACCCGTTTTAGGCTTGGGCTAACCCACCAAGTCCAAATCTAACTTATTTTAACACATCCTGAGCACCAAAGATCAACAATCTTCACTGTCACTCAAAAAGTAAGTCCTTCGAGTTGGGCATGCAGAGATATAGAGTCACGTCACTCGACACACTCTCGATAACTACCATTATCCTTAGCAAGGAAAATAGTTAGATGTGGTTTCATGGCTTAACTTCCCCATCCTAGTGATCGTTGTCAGCTCCCCACTACTCTACATTCTCCATAACATCCACAACTACTAAGAATCTATTTCTTATAAATATCTTCCCCACTGGCTTGTGGGGATAAGTATGTCCCACCAATAATTATCATCTTATTATTATTATTTGTCTCATGGCATGGATGAGCACTGACTCGAGCGTTGGAATGGCCATACTAGACAATCCCTTGATGCACACCTAACCATGTTCTATTTTGCAAGCCTTACTTCACAGGTTCACAATCAAGCCTAATTATCACAGAAGACTACCATCAGGTTTTAAACTATTGAAACTTAGAATTTTTTATGTGATTGTATTTGGGAGAGGATTGAATCGATTTTGATAATCCTTCAGGGAAAAAATGATGGATTTTATCATTCCTTCACAATGTTCAATATTAAGACTACAAATGCAACAAGTGGTTATGAAACACCTGACCTGCTAAAAATCCTATAGGATGAAATCCTATGGGGATTTGGGAAATTTTGGATGTTGTTTTGAAACCCTATAGGGATTTGAGAAGGGTTTCGAATTTTAGATATAACTCTATGGGAAAACCTAACCTAACAAAACAACAAAATAAAATTTAAAAAATCCAATTATCATATGCCATATCACTACTAACTATACTGTTGTTCATCTCATTTATATTACATTCACTTATATTGATTCCTTAATCACAAAAAACCTTTGTCATCATAACATTCCACAATCTCAACATTCACATAATCACACTCTCGTTCTCAATCTCTCTCTTCTTCTTAGTTTTTGTCATTGCCTCACACTGCAACCATCGCACCACCATCACATGCCTATTGCACACACTCTCCCAATCTTTCCACTAGAAACCCTAGCCACCACAACACGCCCTCTTATCTCAACACATATTATCTCATTCTCTCACTTCTTAGTTTTTATCATCACACCATATTATTGCCACACCATACCACTAGTTCTCGTCATCATCACTTCTTCTTAGTTCTTATTGATCTATCGTCCTCTACTATAGATAAGTGGAAACTGGTAATCTTTGAGGTGAATCAATTGGGCATGTCAAGGGAATAGTAAAAAACCCAATAGTGTTTTTACCAGGTTTTAAGAAACTCTATAGGGTTTTTGTGTGAGTGTTAAGATTGGAACAAGTTTGGATGTTGCTTATGGTTGCAATATTTTGTTTACCTTCGATTTTAGATTCCTCTTTTTAATGTAAAGATCATTTCTCTTATGAATAGCATATATTTTTTATATTTTGATTGATAGAAGTTTTATTCACGGATATGAGAGCAAAAACCTAAAGAACATTTCTACGACTTTATATGAAACCAATAATTAAATAGGTAGTTTTCCTTTTTTTTTTTTTATTTACTATCTAATATAACTTTAGGGAGGGGAAATCAAATTTAATCAATCCATTAGTAGACTAATATTCATACCACTCGAACATAAGTGCTTTGGCAAAAATATAAATATACTCTTTGGGAAAAATCTTTACATTTGCCAAATCATGAATCTCCATGAAAGAAAATATAAAGTGATATACCATACATAAAGCAAATATAAAATGATATACCACCAATTAAGTATAAATTATTTAAATGAAAGTTAATTGATGTATTATATGAATTAATTCAGATATTGAATTCTATACTTAATACTTAATAGCCATTTAATGTTTGTTAAGACACTATAAGTAGATTGAATACGGTGTTTCAATATAATGAATTCTTGTGTCCTAACAAGCCCTCCTTTCTTTCCTTCTTAATTATACTATGTTAAAAGTAGTTAGTAAAACAATAAAAATATATATTTTTTTTGCTAGTAAAGATGAATGTTATTCATTAGAAAGAAATCATATTGATTACATAAATCATACAAAATTAAAATATGTAAAGTTGAGGGTAAAAGGACTTGTTCGTATAAATAGACATCTCTTCAATAATCAAAATGTCCCACATAGGAGATACAATTGTTTTCCCTAAAAAAATTAAACTCACCCAACTAAAGAGTACATTAAATCCCATAAAAGGGATAATATAATCCCATATAGGAGATGAAAACAATAATAATAGATGCATAAAAAAGGCACTTATTCTAAATGCTACTAACAAAATATTTTTGCTTGATCTCCATAATCTTCAGACCACCAAGATTTTTTTACTTACTTATAATGGTATAAAACATCAACCGAATAGATCAGAAATGGTATACTATTCACATATATGATATTGATGTGATAGATTTGTAGATATTGAGATTGATAGCCATGGATTTGTGGATTTAGATGGTGAATGATAAGATAAGAGATTTAGAAGAGAGGCGAGGCCACCCTTTATACTAAGGTTTGTGAAAAACCTTCAACAGAGAGAAAGAGAGAGAAGATGTTTTAAAAGCAATTTAGGGTTCGTTTGGAAATTATTTCATTTTTAATCATTATTTTTTATAAAAAAATTATATAAATACAACTTAGATAAAAATAATTACATAATTATCAACGTTATATCACATGTATCGCATTTTTTTTATGTATCGTGTTGGGATTTAATCAAAACTAAATTCCTAATCTTAAATTAACAAGATCAACATATGTGAAAATTAGGACACATAATAAAATGGAAGCCTACCTTGTTCCATTGGATCACAACAATTCTAAGAGTAGGTAGGTGATCTTCTAGCTGCTATGTGCATAGATTCTTTTCTATGAGTGATGGAAAAACTCTATAGACCGAGTGAATGAGAGTGTAACATCGTAAATTTAATTAAGGTATTACTGCCACACATAATACTTAAGTATTATACGCTTAAGCTTTCTAGAATGATATGTTTATTTTGAACATTTGCTAATCAGTTTTAGATTATGAAATCATTTAATTAGATTTGGAGATAATTGTATTGGCAGTGGTAAAACAAAACTCTTACAAAAAAAAAAAGTTTTTAGTAGATTATTACAAAACATATTAGCACAACCAGACCCTATAAAAAAAATATTACAACTTGAAAATTTAAATCCAGCTCTTGAAATAAACAAAAACAAATACAAAATAAATCTACGATTCTAACCCACTTCACTCGTCCAACAACGCCCAAAACCTAAGCCAAGCATCACCATTAATCATCACCAAGAACAACAACATTATCATCATCCCATCTCATCAACATCAACATCTCATCATCATCAAAATACATGGAAAAAGAATAACAACAATAATAATGAGCTGAAGCTTAGTACACAGTAACATAATCATACACGAAATGACACACATGCTTAACTAAATGCAATGCATCAACCAATAAGTTATTATCTTTTTTTTAAGTAAACAAATCAATACGAAGTATTCAGACTCTAAAACAATCCAGGAAACGATTTTTCATCCCTAGCCCACTACTGTAGTAATGGGGAAGCGTGCCAATAGCCTCCCAAGTGACTACCATAGGGCAGGAATCTAAGGATCCTGAGTAACTGCAGCTATTGAGGGGGTTAATATAAGCAATCCGACTACTTATATCTCCGATAACATCACGAGAAAATAGCTTCATCCAGGGCTCATAGCCGTTACATATACCTATTCTTCTTAGTCCATAACATCATCTAGTCTAGCCGTTCTTATAAACGTGAACTAAATCATATTACTTCTTCCTAAGGCTAAGTAAACATTACCGATACCGTTTGCCCCATCAACTACCTGCCAAGCCACCTATTGGAAGTCATTGCATCATGACGAGTAGCCCAAGCTTTAAACTACCGTATCCATTCAACAAAGGTGCCGCTCCTTGGACCGGATGCAACGGCGAAAGCACAACCATTGGTCATCATTTATTAACCGAGTTTAAGTTTTAATTTGTTTTAGGATGTCTATTTTGACAACTACTACGCAAGTTACTACATACCTTATATATATGAAATCTAAACAAGCTCAGAAGGGAAATTAGAAGCCAACCCAGAAGATAGATCACGTATTCATATATGTAATTTCAAGAATTAAACTCATATAAGAAACTAGAATAATTATTTATTTATATCAAACTCATTTTATTAAGACACTATTTGGGAAGACACTAAATAGGAACCCCACTATGGCTGCGAAGATTGCCTTGCCAAAATACAGATAGTTCTTCTTTATCTGTCAAAGTATTTCTTTTCACTTTGTTTATAATCTCTTATTAAAAAGCATCAACAAAGCATTCATATACTAAAAATATTCATTTCTTAAGCAAACAAACATTTGAAACAACATATTCTCCATGTTATCTATGGTTTGTCCTAGTTCATTAACTTAAGCCAGTTATAATCTATTGACTCATTTTAACTAAATCCTAGCCAAAATTGATTAGAATAAATCATATAATCCAATTACTAAGCTAAGTTAGTTAAACTTAATTGATCTAATCCGTTTTAACTTACTAAAGTCTATTTAGTCAAATTAGACTAAGATTGATTAACTAAGTTCATTTTATAATTAAGATTCATATTAACTTAAGTCTATGTTAACTTAATCTTGACCAAATTAATTAAAATTAATCAATCTAATTCATTTTAGTTCATTAAGCCAAGTTGAACTTAGATTATCAATTAAGTTCATTTAGTTCATTCTATATCTAACTCTATAGTCGAATTATCTATTAAATCTAAATATTCACTAAATCATGCTTAATTATATCATTCAACAAGTATAACACATCAAATATCATTTATCTATTTTATTTTAGCTCAAAAAGATTCATTTTATACTTAACTACACACACTAAACTAGTAAAACCAGTTTTTAACATTGTTTGAAAAACATAGCAGCTAGAATCAATCAAAATTTAGACCTTAATACTTTTTGAATTTGCAAAAACTTAAAACGTTAAAGTTGTAAATCTCTTTTTAAGATTTCTATATCATTTTGAATCATCTCAATCCAAGTTTAGATTTAAAAGTTATGATCAAAATACGAAACAGTATCTCGTTAGAAAAAACACGAGTCACCCCCTGAATTTTGGAAAGCTATCATAAATGGCCTCTAAGCTAAGAATCATGCCCATGATTTTTGGATTTCAAAGTTTTTGACTAAGCCAAGACTACCAAGGGATGGATCATGCCCGTGATTCATGAAAATTTCCTAAAACAAAGTTTTTTCTTGCAAAATCACGCTAGTGATTCATGAAAAAATCTACATCAGACGCTACCAATGAACAAATCACGCCCATGATTCATCAAATTTGTCCAACCAAAGCCTACCAGGGCTTGAATCACGCCCATGACTTGCTTCTTAATAGCCTATACGGACTCCCTATTTTTCAAACTCCATTTTATCAAAGTTTTACACATTCTACTTCAACTAAAACTCCATAAAAGCAACATACAACACATCACACTCACTGAACAACACCAAATGCACAAAAACTTCACATCCTCAACATCATACCACTCCCTTAACTTCATCAACTGATTCAACTACTATATTATCATAAACTCTACTTACAACTAACATCAATTTATCAAATATATGCAAAAACAAAAATCAAAACAATATAAAACAAATATACTTAGCTTGTAGCAAAATCATGCAATTGAATTCTCCTGCTCTGTACTTCATCTTCTTCTTCCTCTTGCTCTTCTAACTTGATTTCGTCTTTCTATCTTTATCTTCTAACTTTGATTTCCTTTTTTTTTTTCTTGTTATAATTGAGATTTAGGGGCTGAAATTGAAGAATAAAAGAGGAAGGAAGGAAGATATGGGAGACAAATGGAGAAAGAGAGTAAAAAATAAAGAAAAAAAAATGAGAGAGAGAGAGAGTACAGATAAAGATAGGAAGAAAATGAGAAAATTAAAGATATTTTCTAAATAGGGTATTGAGTTTAAACATTTAAGATGATTATTTTTAGTATGAAAACTAATTAGAAAATAATTTTAGAACATATATTTTAGAAATCCATAACTTGATATAAAAATACAATTTAAAATTTTAATTTATAAAAATCCAATATTTAATTTGGGTTTGGGTTTAAAATTGATATTTTTAAACAAGTAATCGATTTCAAAAATTAATAAGATTTTACAAAATAAAAGATAACTAAAGTTTAAGAGTTTAGGAGTTGGTAAAAATATTTTGAGACATAGGAATTGGATTTTGAAGACAGAAGAATCAGTGAAGAACTTGAAGAAAATGAGAAATTTAATTCTTAAAGAAAAATCATTGAGACATATGGATGTTTTAAAAGAGAATTTTAAATCCCAAATCTCAATTTGACTTATTTACTAACTTAATTATAATAAGTTGTCTATTCTTTTCTCCATTGTCTACTCATTTTATTTATTTAAACCGTTTAACTATGTTCAAAATTAACTATCAATCATATTATTTAATTAAACCATTTCTAAATTAACTAGATGAGGGTTTAGGGTATTTTAGAGAGAAAACGAGAAAAGTGTTTTTTTTAAAGGCTCTTTCAATATCTTTATATAGAACACATGCAGTGTATGACCATAACCCTTGCATGAAACTTATGAGACAAGTTACTTAAAGAGCTTATATATTTCAATAGTAGCCTTAGGGTATCTACACATATAAAATATATATATTATAACCCTATACTAATAAAAGATGACAAGACATATTACAATATTATTAATTGATCACCAATATAAGTGCCAAATAATTTAATTTATTTGTAATAAACATACAACAATTTTTTTACGTAATTACATGTGCGTCCACGTGCCCATATGCATAAAACCCACAAACGCACCTGGATCAAGTCTAAATTCTAAAAATCTCCCACTTGGATTGTATATTCATGTTCTCAAGTGCGTCACCTAATGTTGTATAAATACACAACTTATCAAGTAGCTAGCCATCAAGTAATCGTCATCTTAACCAATCATGTCCATTAATGTCTTTAATATATGGATCAAAGGGGTTTTTGCCAAAATTAATCCTCGGCTAGACCCACAATGGTCGCATATACTAAATCAACTAGATTGAGTGTGGATGTGTATTATGAAAGTTACACATCAATTATGATCAATACATGTCTACTTCCAACTGGTCCTTCCAAAATAAGGTTGTATGTTCAGAGTGAAAAATAAAATATTGTATAATTGAATAAATCAAATACAAATGTCATGGCATGATAAGATGGCTAAAATGAGCAAATAATACAAACTCCCACTAAACCTAGACATCATCTAAAAAAATGACACCCATATGAGCAGTGCACTCAATAAAAGCCTTTGGTGCCAATGCCTTGGTTAATGGATCCATTATCATAGAGTTTGCATCTATATGCTCTATGCTAACTAAACCACTTTGGACCCTTTCTTTTAGAACAAGAAACTTAATTTCAATGTGCTTTGACTTTGATAAACTTCTGTTGTTATTCAAGTAAAGGATCGTTGCCCTACTACCATAAAATAATTTAAGTGATCTCTCAATCTTATTAACCACATGCAGTCTCGAAATAAAATTATGAAGCCAAACAATCTAATTAGTTGCCTCATAATAAGCAACAAATTCTGCTTCCATAGTAGAAGAAGCAACGAGTGACTGCTTAGCACTCTTCCATGAAATAGCTCTTCCTGCTAGTAGAAAGACATAACCTAATGTGGACTTTCTATGATCATGGCATCCCCCAAAGTCAAAATCTGAATACCCAATGACTTCAACTTTATCCGACTTTCTATATGTAAGCATATGATCCTTTGGCTTTTGAAGATACTACATAGCCCTTTTTGCTACGACACAATGGTCCTTACCCGAATTGCTTTGGTATCTTCCCAACATCCCACAAATGAATGCAAGATCCGAACGAGTACAGACTTGCAAGCACATCAAACTCCATATTGCCAATGCATAAGGAGTTTTCTCCATAACTTTGGACTCAAAATCACTCTTAGGGTATTGATTTAAACTAAATTTATCACCCTTACACATGGGGGATTTGCAAGTCAAACTTTTGTAGGATCTTATAAATGTAGCCCATTTGTGATAATCCCAAGATTCCACAAGAACAATTTAGATTCCTAATACAAAAGAATCTTTACCAAGATTCTTCATTTCAAAGTTTTCTTCAAGAAAATTTTTAATCTCTAGCAATAAGCCTACGTCACTACTGGCAAGCAATATGTCATCCACGTACACAATTAAGAAAATAAATTTTCTCCCACAAAATTGTGATACACACAATCATCAACTGTATTTACCTCAAAACCACATGTTAAAACAACATGATGAAATCTTTGGTACCATTGGCAGAAAGCGTGTTTGAGCACATAGATGAATTTTCTCAGTTTGGAAACCATTTGCTTAGAGTCATTATCATTTAGACTCTCAAGTTGCAACATATATGTAAGCCCCTAGAATTTTCGTTACTCTTTGATGAAAACCTTATTACTAATGCCAATACTAGAACCTAAAAATTGACTCAAGTTAAAACCGAACCTTAAAAACCTTAGAATTGATCCTAACTAATCACAAGTTCTGAAAACCTTAAACAATATCAGATAAGTTGAATAAACCCAAATGTTTAATAAGTTTGGTGGGAATAGAAAACCTAAATACTAAACATTAGGAAAAAGAGTACCTTCGAGAACAAAATGAAAATCTAATAATTGTTCGACTTGGAATCCCTATATTATACAATTTATCTATTTGATCTTTGACACGCAAATCGAGACAATATATCCAAATAATATTTGACAACAAAATAATTTTTCCATAATATAGTAACAAAATAATTTTTCTATAATATAGTAATAATTTATCGAGTCAAAATTTTACCTGTTAAGCCAAAACCATTTTCGTACCTAGTTGTTGGCCTGTAAATCGAGATAACAATATCATATAACCAATAACAATGAAATTGTAAACCTTTAGATTCTTCAGTAACTTTATAATTGAATCTCAGAGTCAAAACTAAGACTACTATCTAAAAGTCAAATCGAGTCAACATTTGACACTAGAAGCTCTAGTGTCGATTAGATTTAATCTCGAGAATCCGAAAATATTAAATGAATTATAAAAAAAATAAAGCAAACTTAAATTATGAACTAAACATATATTATAAGTATGAGCTCCTAAATTTTATAATCTTACAAGTAAATCTTAAAGCCGGAATTCAAACCGGAACCCTAAAAGTCATCTTAGGTCAACAACGAGTTCTAGAGGCCCCAGATCTAGTAAGACTACACTTGAAAAATGTAATATAATGTAACAAGATCATAGTTGCCAAAAATCAGTCTGTTTTGAACCCGAACGGGATCATTTTCTAAAATCAGGGCACTGACACGTAAAATGAGAAAAATATTCCAACAACTAATTTCAACTCGTATTGTAGTAAGAAATCATAAAAATATCATACAAAATTTTTACGGCTTTTGAAGACGTCAGATATATCCTTATTAAGTATATTTTTATTACTACTAGTAATTTATTTGTCTTATTTACTATTTATTACTATTTACTACTATTCACCACTCTCTACTTTTTCTTGCATCTATCTCTTACATCTCTTACAATTATCTTTTTATATAAAACTTTACTATATTTTATACTTAACTACTCTTATACTTTTTCTACTTAAATTAATTTTTTTCCTCTCTCCTCTCTCCATGTGCAACTACTATCCCTTTTCGTTTTTCCTCTTATTTATTTTATTATTTATTTATTTTTACATCTTTAATTGCCTCCTTTTTTTTCTTTATAAATACCCATCAACTCTCTCTGATTTTTCACTCTCATTTCTCTTCCTTAACAAAACTCTTGCAAAATTTCTCCACAATCCTTCCTCCTCTCTTCTCTTTCACACACATACATAAATACACACACATGCCCCTTTGTTCTTCTAAATTTTCTCCCTTCAAGATTTCATTTAGGTAAACACTTAATCCACATCTCCTTAGTTGATTTTATGTGTTGTTTATCAAAAGTTTCATGCATTATCCATGTAATAAACCTCTGCATGTTGCATTAAGCTAAGGATGGTAATGCTAAAATGAAACCAATAACATGTTATGTTTATGATCATCCGTGTTGTTATATTTTTGACATCTAATCTAACTATCTCTATGTATAAATATGATTATGTACATATCTATATTTATTTGAGCATATAAGCTCATTAATTTGACATTTATTTCCTTGCACTTATTTTGTCTCTTACAATTTATTTATTTCATGCTCTTATTATATATTTTGAGACTTATTCTTAATCAAGTCAAAAATAAAATGGGGACTTGTTCATGATATAAGTCCTGGGAATGCCTTGTCAAAAAATTCTAAGGTTTTCATTTTATTTATTTTGCTCTTGATTATTTTTTTTTATTTACATGAGACCGGATAATATTCAAGTTTTTGGGAGTCTAGATAAAATCTAAAACTCTCATATTTATTTATTTGATATCCTTGATTTATTTATGAGACTGGAATTATTTCAAGTCCTGGGAAGCCTTAAAAAAGATCTAAGGCTTTTATGTTTTTCAATGATTTTCTTATTTTTATGGTGACTAGAATTTATTTAAGTCTCAGGAAGCCTTGATGACAAACTAAAACTTACATGCCTTTATTTTGATAATTGCTTATTTCTGGTTATCTATCTTTAATTTTTATACTTTGATAAGTCTATGATAGTGATTTTATTTTTAAGTATATTGCAATATTTTTACTCGTGTACCTATATGGTCATAAGTGATATTGTCATAATAAACTATCAAAGATGATAAAATTTATAACATGAATTTCAATGACCTTATTATCAACACTTTGGAAATATTGTCAAAATGAGTTTTTCTAATAATACAAATGTAGATAATTCTTTGTTATGTAAAATATTTTATAAAAATCTTATCTCTAATACTTGGGAAACCCTTCCATTAAGAGTAAAGAATTTGAAAGAAAACACTCAAGTATATTTTTTAAATTGCCAAAATGAATTTCTCAAATATAAATGTTAATAATTCTTTGTTATGTAAAATTTTTCGAAAATCTTATTTGCAATACATGAATAATTTTTTTTATTAAAAATAAAAACTTAGAGCAAGTCATTTGTCTAAAAAGAAGTTTATTGTGAAAATAAAATATGCTTGGATTCAAAATAAATATAAAACCATGATTTTTCGTTAATTGAGTTTCACATATATAGAATCTAAGAATTGAGATTTTGTTTAAAAACCAAACTTAAGACTTTCAAGGTTTCAAAACAAATTAATAAATGAAGTTTTTGAAATAAATATAAGACTTTCAAGGTTTCAAAATATCTATTAAACCATGATTTTAGTTAAGTCTCATATTCACAAAATTTAAGGTAAAAAGTTTAATTACAATTCCAAAAAGTAATTTTCCATAAAACTCTACATTGCTACTTTCCATAAAGGATTGTTTTACAAATTTTTATTTTGGAATAACACCACTAGGATCATGCATAAAATATGAGGTATTATCATAATTATATTCTAAAGAAAGGGATATTTTTATACTTGATTATAGGAGTCCAAATGAAGTAGAAACATAAAAACTTGAAAGTGACAAAAGTTGGAACGCTTGAGACGTAATATGTACCAATCCATTATGACCCTCAAACAACCTTAAATTTAAAAAATAACCTTAAAAATAGATAGATCTTTTGAAGTATGTAGAAAATAATTACTAATATGGGAAATTCCAAGTTAAAATGGGCAAGCTATGGTCATTTTAAGTTGGAACTTCCATAATAGGGAAAAATGACACGAGTAAAATAAATAAAGTTAGGAATTTAAGTAGAACCTCTATAAAATACTCATTTTAAATATTTCTTTTATCTAGGTGATGAGGAATACGAGACCTCCTTTCTCGAAGATTATTTTGACTAAGCGGATCACGATATAGACAAGTGAGTTTTCCTCATGATTTCGCTACCTTACTTGTGCTTGTAGATAGTTGTACTAGATTTGTAAGTACAAGATAAAATGACTATGTATAGGGTTATGGGTTTGTATGTATATGCTTCTATGACTGTGTGATAGGTATGCTAAGCATACCGAAACCAACAAATGATAGTACGCCATCCATATTACATGTTGCTTGTGTGTATATGATACTTGTTGATCATTTTTAAGTATATCTTAATTATATTTGGCTTTGATATAAATTAAATGGACACGCATTGCATATGTCAAGTCACATGTTGAAGACTACTACTCCTACACGAAGAATCCGAAGGGCCAAAGGTCAAACTCATTCTTAGAGAACTAAGATGTACTGGGGATACAACCCAAGAATGAGCCATGTTGATCAATCTCTATGAGTAGAGTGCTCAGGGAAAACCATTAAAGATCGCATAGATCTTCAAATCCCATTTACCTAACCCTCGATATGAAAGGTGTAAATGTGTTCTATGTTTGGTTTTCAAAAACCTATACATATTCATTTCTAACATGTGTTTATTGCATAGCATGCATAGTATATGCGTGAAAATCAATGAACTTGTTTGAACTTATGATATGGATAAAGGGAATATCTCACTAAGCACGTTACAAGCTTACATCTCCACAGATTTTTGTTGAAACATGTATGCTTGAGACTTCATTTCAAGGAACGAGACAATAAGGAAATCATTGGTGGATTATTCAGCCTTTATGGAAGAACTAGGTGTATATGATGAAGTTTCATTTTTGAAATTTTTTTTATGAGTATTATGTCATTTGTTATTATTTTGGAGATTACCAGAAAATACATATATAGATATTGATTCATTTGAGTCCCTAAGATTTATAATTGACTTTAATCACCTTTAGTGATATATATATAATATATATATATATATTTCTCTTGCCTTACTACTTGATTGTTATCAATATAAATTGCACTACTCTGACGTGTTCCCTTTGTTGTGATATATGCCTTATGCATGATATGTAAGCCTTCGCGTGTCTAAGATAGTCATACTTAAGCTTTAATATTATGCTCGGTGGACTGCTACATTTAAGGTATCTTTGTAGCATCACAATATAAATAGTTTCTTCAAGGTTTCCATTAAGAAACGCTGTCTTAACATCCATCTGATGAAGGTTTAAATGAAAATGTGGTACAAGTGCCAAAATTGTCCTTAGAGAGTCTTTTGAAGAAACTGGAGAGAAAGTCTCTCTGTAATCGATATCCTCATGTCGAGTGTAACCCTTAGCAAAAACATGTGCTTTATATCTTTCCACAATGCTTTATGAGTCCCTTTTGGTTTTGAAAACCCATTTACACTCGATGGGCCTCACACCATTCGGTAATGGGACAAGATCCCAAGCATCATTATCATTCATGGATTTTAACTCTTCATATATGGCATCAATCCGTTTATGAGTATTCGAACTTTCAATCTATAAACCTTCAAATTTTTGGAATTGGTTTAGCCTAAAACCCTAATCTGGAAGTCAACCGGAACTCTAAAGGTTAACAAAACCCTAGTTAGACATAAGAGCTTAAGTCCAGCAATCTCAAATAAGCAACTCAGAGAAAGTAAGTAAGGGTTTAGAATATAGAATAGTACGTAATTATCTAAGGAAGCTTAAAAAGATCAGATTAGTAAAACCGCAAATCGTCTTGAACCCGATTAGACACAGTTCTTGAAAAACGTGTCCTGTGACTCGGAATAGTAAAAGTATTCCGAATATACCGTTAGACTCGCAAAAATATAAGGTTTTCAAAAATATCAATTTTATAATTTTCGGTAAGTAAAATAACAGATATCGCAATTATACGTGTATTGTCTTACTACCGGTACTTTATTAGTCATATCTACTTTACATTACACTATTCATTACTATTTTACACTATTCTTTTATCTCTACTTTTTCTTACACCTACTCTTACAAACACTATGACTTATAACCTTTACTTTTTACCTTTCCAATAACTTTATTTCACATCTACCTTACTTATTACTTCATTTAATCCACAAAATACAAAATAAAAACACACTCTCCCCCTCTATTATACATGGCCTGTGCCACGAATCCACCCCCCCTCTCCTCCTCAATTCATTTCAATTTTCTTTTATTTTAATCACAAAAATCACTCCACATTTTCCTATAAATACCCCCCTCCTCTTTCACTTCTTTCACACATTTACTACTTACAAATTCTCTACAAAAACTCTCTCTAAATATCCTCCCAAAACTCTCTCAAAATAATTCAAAAACAACTTTCTACCTACACAAAAAACCACATAACACTTCAAAAACCTTATTTAGGTAAACTTTTCTCCATATTTTCTTCTTCTCATGTCATGTAACTTTACATGACCATGGTGTGAGTTTCTAAAGACTAAATATTATGGAAGCTACACTATGTTCATGTATTGTTCTTGTTCATGAAAATCTATTTATGTTTATGTTGTCATTTTGTTCATATTATTGTTATTATATTTAAGTATTATTATTATTATTATTATTATATATATATACACATTCTTTAGAGCATATAAGCTCACTTGCGATTTATTTATTTTCATGCAATGCAATTTATTTATTTATTCCATTGTAATTTATTTATTCCTTGTTATTTTAAGACTAGTCTCTAGTCTTAGACTTGTCCTCATCAAGTCAAAACAAATATTATTTCTTTCATTTTATTTTTCTTTTGGGACTAGTCTATTTCTTAGTCCCCAGAGCCTTGAAGAAGCTAAAACTCCCAATACTTGACTTTATTATTTATGTTATTTTTGTTTGCTATTATTTCTCATAATCATGTTCATTAAGATTGTTGTCCAAATTTTCAAGTTCTAAAAATAATTGATAAAAAGGAGTTTGATCACTTAGGAATAAGTTATTTATATAATTAAAATCTATGGTTTAACAAAATAAAGTCATTCCTTTTCAAGTTATTAGAAGAACACACTACAATTTTAGAAAACTATTTTTGTTATGAAAAGCTTTTTAAATCATTTGTTATTCTACTTTGTTTTTCAAAAAGAAAATGATTTTTTATATAAAAATGATTTCTATGAAAAACATAACATGAGGAAAGAATGAGAAATTTTCAAATTAAGATCCTTTCAAACAAATAGTCAAAGAAAAATGGTGTAGAAAATAAATAGGAAAAGTAGCACTAATAAAGAGAAATTAGAAAAGAAGAAAATTACTTTTCAAAAAGTCCTAAGTCAAACATAAAGATAATCTTTTGAAAACAAAAAAATCGAAGTATTAATTTTAAAAGATTTACAAAATGAATTTCTTGTAAACTATAGATTTCTAAACTCCTAATTGACATTATTTTACTCAAGAAACATGATTGGACAACAAACACTTGAGCATGAATAAATATGAACTATGTAACTATAAAAAGAGGATTTTTCAACTATATAGATAACTAAGTAATTATCAAACAAATTTTGAATGATTTAATATTCGAACCCAAAATTATTTTGAGTTGGAAAATTCGTGGTGAATTTTTTCACCACTGTTTCAAAGCCTATATGATCTTGTTTGTTAAAAATAGTTTTACAAACGGGTAAATCTTTTCGAGTAGGTAGAAATCGATATATTATATGCGCAATTCCGAGTTAAAAATGACCAAGTTATGGCCGTTTTAAATTGGAATTCTCCTTTATACGAACTTTAACGTTCTCATAACAATTTTTGTCAAAATTCAAGAAAATCATCAAGAAATACTCATCTTGGGTATTTTCTTTGGTTAGGTGATTTCGAGGAAGAATACCTATATCCCGAAGACTTTCGATTAAGTGGAGTGTGTGAGCGACTCATCCGCTAGAGAAATCGTCGTCATGGCATCGTGAGTTTATTTCCTTGAAAAGCTTTACTTGTTTGTGCTTGTAATTTAGTTGCATTAGAATTAAGAAAAGACAAATGGATATGTTTGTAAAGAAAATTCTTTGAAGAATCCTAAGAATATTGAGGCCGGAATTGATTTAATGTTTGTTTTAATATAACACTTGATTTGTATGAAATTCCTTGATCACCTTAAATCTGATAATAATAATGTTATGATATCATAAATAAATGGATTCATGCATATCATGAAGTGAGTTACATTGCATTGGGTTATTATCCTTGGGTGAGAAGGATTATAGCTCGGGTCGAAAGCAACACTTAGCGGAGTGACCGAAAGCGATTGCTTGGCGACATTAAGGAAATGCTTGGAAGAAGACCTGAAAGCAAGGGTCAATTCAAGTAGACTTCATATGCTTGGCGATATTGGTCGAAAACATAAATATTTTTAACTAAAACTACTTATTTTGAGGTTATGTATCACCAAACCCCAAATGGAGGGCATAAATCCATTCAACATATAGTTCCCGGAAAACTATATGCTTTGTTTGCCCACGTGTATGTTGCATTCCATTTGTTTGATTAAACAACTTGTTTGAAATTTTGTTACAAGAAGTTATTTATGGAAATAGTTCTCACTAAGCCTATTAGCTTATACCCTTATAGATATCTTGTGTAGTTCCCTTATCTGTGGTTGAGGCCACGGGGACCCTGCAGTCAGGTATTTTCTTTTGAATAATAAATTCCTAGATGAAGTTTAGTGTTGGATAAGATGTACAAATATTCTTGTAATAGATTAGTGAATAAGGGAAATTTCTCTAAGTTTGTAAGATCATTGTTATAAGTAAATGAATATTATGAATCCTCTTTTCTTAACATGTTATTATATCTTCTTAAGCTTCATAATTCCACGTATGGTCCTTTAAATTTGTGAGAGCACGCCTTACACTTAATATCAAAGCTTTTGGGAGTGGCTAAGGTTGTCATACTTAAGCTTTTATATTGAGTATGGCAGACTGTTACGTTTAGAGTATCCATTGGGGCGTGACACAATCGCTTGATGGAAAGTAACTGGATCATCTTCCCATGAGTCAATGATTTCCTGATGTTCATTGAGAAAGACAATATAATAATTTGGTATTGCACTTCCTCGCTCTCTAGTAGACCTTCTTAGAGGCACTAGTTCTTGAGATTGTTAAGGTTGTTGAATAGTTAAGGGATGAGGAACATTGTCATCAAAATGTTCTTGGACCTCAGTAGGAGTACACTCCTGATTTGGTGTAGGAACAACCAAAGAAAGAGAAACACGATGTTGTTCAGCACTATGCTTCTGACTTGGAGCCTGAACAATGGACAATGTAGTATGTTCCTCTTCAAAGACAAAGTTCTTAACCTTGCCTTCCCCTTCAACCTTAACATCCTCAAAGAATTCTGCATTTCTTGTCTCAAAGGTTGTCCTGTATAAAGGATTGTAAAATTGATAACCTTATGATCTCTCAGCATAACCAACAAAGTGTCAACTAATAGTTTTTTAGTCTAATTTCTTTTCATTAGGCCTATAAGGCCTAGCTTCAGCTAGACATTCCCAAACCCTTTATGTGCTTAAGGACAAATTTCTTACTCATCTATAACTCATATGGGGTTTTAGTTATCGCTTTAGTTGGTACTCTATTGAGAATATAGGCTGCAACCTTTAATGCTTCACCCTAGAGTGAGTCTAGTAATTTTGTATGTCTAATCATACTTCTTACCATATCTTTAAGGATTCTATTTCGTCTCTAAGCTACCCCATTCATGCTAAGTGAACCAGCATGGTATACTGAGGAATGATCCACACTCCTCTAGGAATTTCGCAAATGGCCCTAGACATTGGTCACCCGAACCATCATTTTTGTCATAGTATTCACATCCTTGGTTAGATCTAAAAATTTGATCATTTTCCTAGTTGATTTTCAATTTCAACCTTAAAGGTTTTGAACGTGTCTAAAGCTTATGACCTCTCATGAATTAAATATATGTAAACATAACGAGAGTAATCATCTATGAACATAATAAAGTACTGGTGACTATTCCATGAAACCATAAGAAATGACCCACGTTTATCTATATGTATTAGTTCTAAGACTTCCTTAGTTCTCTCGATTCCAACTCTTTTCTTGTTTTTGTTTTACCTTTTATACACTTAATGCATATCCGTTTATTATTGGAATAGTCAAGTGTATTGAGTATACCTTTAGTCATAAGCCTATCAATTCTCTCTTTGAAGATATGTCCTAATCACTTGTGCTACAATACATAATAATTCTCATCGATTAATTTTCGTTTAATGCCTCTTGAGCTAACATGTAAGGATTCATACGTTGAATTAACAATTTTGAGCATATAGAAATTGTTCATACAAGATAAAATGTTGGTACCCACAAAATTAGAATTATAAAAAAAGACGACATTGCTTGTTACCAATTGACAAAACATAACCTTCTTTGTCTAAAACAAATATAAAAACCAAATTCCGTCTAAAAGACAACACAACAAATGTCTCTTTTAATTCTAAAACAAAACCAGACATCCAGGACAATATGAAAATACCTTGAACTTCAACTCCACTACCATTTCCATATAGATGAATCTTCCATCATCACTTAGTTGGCAGTAACTCTAGTAACCCAATCCAACCACCATGTATATCTAGGTCATGAAGCTAAATTAATCTCTGAACAAACAAGAGTTAGAGGCATACCTTTCTTTACGTGCCAAGCATAATACTTAGGGCAGTCCTTCTTCACATGAGAGGGATCTTTATAGAAAAAAATGCTTTATGTGCATAGAATTTTGCTTTTTCTTCTCTAAAGCATCCTCAGCCAATTTGCCCTTTCTTTTCTTGGAACCCTTAGAAGTAGAAGCAAAATTAGCACTTTCGGTCTCTTTTTGCCTCATCCTTTCCTCCTCTTATGCCAAATGAGAAATAATCTCATTGACCATCCATTTTTCCTTTTGACAATTATAACTCAATTCAAAATGACCAAATTGAGGAGGTAAGGACATCAAATCAAACTACACTACTACTTCATCAAAAAGCTCCAAATGTAGTGTCTTCAGCTTTGATGCTATATGAAACATCTCAATAATGTATTTCCTTATGTTTTCCTAAGCCATTATACTTCATGGAGACCAATTTATGCAAAAGAGTAATGATTTCCTCCTTATCGCTTTTCACATTGCGTTGTTCCAACTACTAAGGAACTTCATTATACTTGACTCTTCTATCATGATCCAAGAAAAGTTTATGGTATTACCCTCTTTATGATCATTAGACTAAGATGATTCGAGCATTCCAACTGAGCCACTTCCTTCCGTTGTTCAAGAAGTGCCAAGTCCATGTCAATGCAACCTAAATGAATCATGACCTTTTGTTTCCACAGCTTAAAGTAGGAACCATTGAGTTCCAAGATGTTGTTGGAAGAATATGAAGCAGAGGTATATGTAATAATTGAAATAAAATAGACAGATAATCAGTCACATGCTTATGAACATAAAACGAACGAGGACAAAGGGCTAAAACTTATAATAACTACCCTTTCACAAGAAAACCGGCATAATACTAAGTCTAGTCTTTAGACAAAGAGTCAACTTATAATGATTTTCTTATCGTAGTGATCAAGCGCAAGCGATAAGTTGTAGTCAAGTGTTAGCTTTCCTGTGGGCTGACTGGCACTCATAATAAACACCTCATAATCGTTAAAGCTCATCACCGCATGTGATTACAAGCCTTAGTATGATAGTAGGAACCATCCTTTAGGTTGATTATCGCTTGCATGAAACTCGTAATCATAACATCTCATTAGTTTCCACTTAATGGTTTCCATGGGAGAGCTCATTTTGTTGAGGTGCCATTTTAACCTATTAAAGAAACTACCGGGTATGCTATATAGAAATTCCATAATTTGACAATTTCATCTAATAGTATCTATAGAAATATCCACTTCAACTAATTTGAAATTGTCAAACACATTCACAAGAGCAACTTTATATCATTATAAGTTTATATATATTCTTTAAAAGTTATAACACAGCATTATAATATAATATATATTAAAGCATGCCAACTTCAAAGAATTCACTCCAATCCGTTGTAGAGAAGGCAATATAATATATTATATATTATATATATGAATGAAATCAACATGCTCATAATAACTTATTTCCAAGCCTTCCACCGAATGCATCTTGTATTAAATTCATCGGAAGTTCATTTCATCATCGAAAAGACAAACATCGCAAAACCCAGCATTGGATGCTTGTTGATTACAATACTAAAATGGAATCGATTAATGAAGAACCCATTAAAAAACCAATATATTATATTATGTTTGGTACACAAGAATAATTCGGAATGGAATTAATTGGAATTACATCTTGAAATGGAATTAATAATATCTTTAATAATTAATGTGAATAATAAATAAGTAAGAGAATAAAAATATAAATTTAATATTAATTATTTATGAGGAAGAGATGAAATCGCTTTTCTGTCTCGGAATCGAATTTCTCCTCAAAACGGAATCATTAATTCCCATAAATTGCGATTCTGGCTTTTAAAAACGTAACCAAACATAGGAATGAGAGTAAAATCTAGAATCGTGATTCCATTCTGGATTCATTCCGGCATACCAAACATGATATTAAAGAATTCGACAAACTTGGAAAGGCAAACAAAAACGACCCCTTGCCGATTACGAACAGGGTATGGATTTTCTAATTACAGTCATTGATTATGATAACAAACTTCATATTTATTCAATAAAGGATTTGATTATAGAGATCTTATCTTTCAGAAATTGATAAATTCCAAATTATAAATGAAATTCTTTTATATTTATTTCTTGAAACCTTAATTTTTAAAATTAGGGAAAATAATATATTTTAAAAATTGTGGCTCTAATATCACATATGATAACTCTAATACCACTTGTTAGGATTTAATCAAATCTAAATCCCTAATGTTAAATTAGCAGGATCAACATATGTGAAAATTAGGACATAGAATAAAATGGAAGTCTGCCTTGTTCCATTAGATCACAGTAAATTCTAAAAGTGGTGGATGATCTTCTAGTTGCTGTGTACATAGACTCCTTTCTATGAGTGATGAGAAAACTCTATAGAGTGAGTGTTTTTTTTTTTTTTTTTCTTTAAAGGCTCTCACAATATCTTTATAGAGTACACATGCAGCCAATAACCATAACTCTAACATAAAACTTATGGATCAAGCTACTAAAAAAGCCCATCTATTTCAATAATAGCCCTAAGATATTTACACATATAAAACACACACACACACACACACATATATATATTATAACCCTACACTAATTAATAAAAGATAGCAAGACATATTAAAATATTATTAATTGATCACTAATATAAGTGCCAAATAATTTAATTTATTTGTAATAAACATACAATAACTTTTTATGCTATTACATTTGCGTCTACATGCCTATATGCATTGAACCCACAAGTGTACCTGAATTAACTCCAAAATTTAACATGTCGATCAAGTGTAATTATTCAACATGTATCTATTTTCAAAAGTTTATCAGAATACATCGCTATTGCTAGTGATGTGCCGTAGGCCATATGGATTCTTTATCATTTGTATGTTTGTTATCAAGTCATTTTAATTATCAAAGTTATTTTTTGGCCTATTTACTTTGGTAATGTTATTCCTTGAATATTTAGTTATACCTTATGTCGTTAAAGTATGTGACTTTAATAGTAGAACCATAAGCTAAATTATAACTTTATTCTAAATTATCCCTAGTCACTCATTATGTGGAATGATAATGAATTAAGACTAGTATGATTGCTGTATGATGATCAAGTTTTACTGATCATGGATATGGGATATCAATTTAGCACATAGATACAAACAGGAGTGTATTGTATTGGATTGACCAACTATAAGAATACTGTATGGATCAATGCAATAAGTATTCTTATTTACAATGTTGTTTTAGTCCTTTGACCTAATGGCACCATGGATTCCTATATAGCAGTTTTCATGTTTTGATTCATCTCTTCATCATCTTTAATCGGATGATTGGAAGAATAAACTTGGGCATGCAATATGTTATATAGAGGAATGTGAGTGTTAGTGAAGGGATTTGTTCATCTCATTAATTTGAGAGAGATATCTATCAGGCCTCTTGATGAGTGAGACTGAGAAATGCATGGCCATGCTCGAATGAATTGATAAAGAGTTATCAATATCATTTGTTTAAGTCAGTCAAACTCTAGATTCAAGAAATAAGTAATTAGACAATATAAGAGTGTTTTGATCCACACCTTATGTTTGATTATAAGATATCGTGTAACAAAAGGACTGAATGACTAACTGTTAGTAGATAAAGTCGGATCATCGATCTTCACTAAAATTGGGTAGACATAATGTCTTGCTAGAGACCAATTATGTCTTGTAGTCCTAAAAGAATGTTTAAGAGCTACTACCAATTTTAAGTGAACCTATAGGGTCACACACAAAGAATGAATAAAATGGATCTTCGATAATCGTATTGGGAATTGATTAATTATTTATTTGTCGATTTTAATTAGATTAAAATTAACAAATAAATAAATTCGGATAATAAGGATATATATGTCTTTCTACATAAACCCTAATTTGTTTAGGGTAATTTAAAGAGACATAACCCTTATATATATATCAGAGTAATTTAAAGAGACATAACCCTTATATATATATCAGGGTAATTTAAAGAGACATAACCCTTATATATATCACTATATATATTCTCTACTAGGTTAATTTTTGATCATCTGACGCTGGCCGTCATTTAGAAAGAAATTTCGTAACCTAGAAAGAGAGTGTGAGGGATTCCCAAAGGTCGAAACTTTTTCGACGTGCTAGCACACACGAAGATCCAATTCATTCGCGTGGATACCGGTAGAGGGAGTTGGTGTAATCTGCATCTCCTTTGATCCCATCATCAAAACAAAAGGTACACGATTCCCTTTTCTTTCTGATTTAATTGGAGCGCTTGGATCCGATTGGGAATTTAAAAAAAAAAAAAAAACGATTTTCCGCTGCACGATTCAGATTTGGATCGTAAATTCCCAACAGCTATATCATATATTAAAAATACGATACTTATGCAAATCCTAGTATCGCATCTTCAAAATGCAACATAGCAATGGTAATTTTATAATTTTTTTCTTTAATTTGTATTTTTGCATTTTTTCCCCTATAAATGATAGGCATGTTTTCCACCTGTTTGTTTAGATTATCTTTTTCATCTGTATATTATTTATATCTAATCTCATCTGTATTTGATCTATAAGATCTATTTATGAATAAAAATATCTATTTTTCATCTGTGTTTATTTTTTACCAATAATCTTATTAACCAAAGAATCAAAGGCACCATAAATTTAAAATCATATATTATTATAGTTAGCTTAAAAAAGTAAATGATGTTCAATTCTGCATTAAATAGTCAAACAATAATTGTTTTAGGAATAGGAAGCTTCTACTATCCTATTGATAGGACCGTTCCACCATTAATTTAACTGTTAAAATAAATATAATAAATAAAATATTAACTATTTTAATAATTCGATCATGATTAAGTATAGTATAAGTCATTGAATAAAACCGATCCCATTAAAATTAATAGCAGCATCATAGAATTTTCTTTAGTAACAATGTTCTATTCTGCTCCATTCGATACCTAGTCTAGAATCAGACGAAATATATGATAGTCAACCGTTTTAAGAGGGAGAAAGCAAACAGACGTGCGATTTTTCGCATGCTTTTATACGAATGCCCAAGCTTCAAATCGTTTTGATGCCTCAACTTTATCATAATCTATCTTCCATGGTATTAGTTTATCATCGATATTTTTTTCTTTTGTTTTGTTTTTTTTTTTAAAGAAAAGTAAAACTCCTAAACCAAAGCAACAAAATTGAACGTGAAAATAAAAGTCGAGACACGTCAGGCTCGGTTATTAGATATTTTTACTGCCATTCCAACCGGTCTTAAGCAAAAGTTCAGGCTCAAGTACATAAAATGACCTTTAGGATCAATGGGCCACTGTTTAAGACCGACCATGCGGAAGCCCAATGAGCCCGATTGGAAGTTTCGAAGATCGCCGTTTTAACTTTTTAGTCTCGGTTGGACTGATAATTAGCGCAAATCGAAACAACTCGTTTGTTATGGCACCATGTATATATCCTGTCAATCTATTCACCGTTTTATTATTACACCTCACCTGTCAACTGGTAAAGAAAACTCCAAATTTTATTTTTATTATATATATAATAATATTTAAGGTTGTATTTGGTTACTACATTAGACATAGTTACTATGCATGATTTACAAAATGTATCTAGAATTAGACAAAACTCTTTCAAACAAAACTTAAAATTTTTATTCCTTATATTTTATAATTAAAAATTTAAAACTGACCAAAAATAAAACCTCTTAATAAAGGTATAAAAAAATTAAACTACCGAGTACCTTTGCATTGTATTATCTAATCCTTCTTCTCCTGTCCATTTATTTCAATGAAGCGCAACCTAAAAGTTATACTTCCTATGGTGCCTTCGATTTCATTAATGACAAACAAAAATTACATTACAAAATATACTGATACTTATATCTTTTATAAGCTGAATATATGGATAAACCTACTTAAGATCCAACCATTTGACTCAAACTTCAATTATAATCTGACTTAACATTATTAAGAATTTATAACATAACATTTCCAAAATTTAAACCACAACGTAGTTAATTTAAACAACGATTAATATATCCAGTACTTTTTTTAAATAAAAATAACAAAAAGCTTCTCTAATGAGATTGTACAGTACACGCAGCCGGCATCATGGCTACAGCGGCACAGCACATAAGGAGAAAGCACGGGCGGGGGCACTAAAAATCACATATTAAAAGACACGCATTATTTATTATTCATACAATTATAGACATTTACCATAGAAATTCAGGATTCCGCTTTTATTTGTACCTTCCCCATTGGAAGCAACCATTAAGAAAATTCAATAACCAAGAAGTTCCAAGGGGAGCAAGATGGCAGAATAAAACTTTAACTGAAGTCATAAATTCCAACTTAGCTAAAATCCTAAGAAATTATTATTCAATACCACTCCTTCCTCATGACTGAGAATCAGAAACGATGCTCCTTGGCCAATCTCCGCTACTGCACGGGATGCCAACTTCATTGGAAACAGCAGTATCCAAGGAAGCACCATCTCCATTTCCATCTCGCATGTCGTCTAGCTTCTCAAACTGTTGCTTGGAACAATCTAAGCAAAGCACATCCAAGCAAAATGTTTCCTCGTATTCAGTGTCATTGATACATCGGCCACAAAGGACACAGCGTACTATGCAAAGGGTGCAAGCCCTGCACGACTGAGGGGTGGTTTTATTCTCTTGGCAAACATCAGCTGGACAGTCATATACGAGCCTCAGCTTCTGGCATCTTGGACACACCTCAATGTCAATGTTTTGATCATCGTCACAATTCAAGTATAAATTCTCCCTGTTATAGAAGCGTGGTTTGTGTGCAATCTGCTGCTCATCGCTGCCCATGCCTAAAAGAGTCCTCAGCTCTGCAAAATGCTGCTCTGTCACACCATATAAGCCACCAACTCTTATATGTTTTAGACTGAGAGCACCCCTTGACTTCAGCCTCCATAAACTACTAAGTATTCTCCCAATATTGAGTCTTGTGCACCCGGGTACACATAGCTGCAGGAAACAACCAGAGCATACAGTCATAAATACCACTTAGCTTGCACCTTTATAGAGGACGGACAAAAAGAAACTAAACATTCTTGCGTACTCAAGATAAATTAAAACGCTATTTCATGATGAGGGCATCAATGATGAATCATTCCACAAATCAACCAACAGGTCATAGAACTTCAAATGCGACGTGCAGTTCCATCCCGACTACACACATCTATATCAATGGCCGCCCTACAGTTAAGAGCCTGTAAAAGAGAGTAATTTGATTCCATACTCTTGGTTTCAAATTCCTCACACATCTGCTTTCATAGTCTTATGTAGGCATGAAACTCAAATAGGATATAGATGACTACTTGGACATCAAAAAGACATGGCTTTTGCACCAAAAGAATTCACAGGTGGAGGTTAACCTCCTTTGTAAACAGAGGAGTTTCAGACCCCAGAAGAGAACAGGACGGGGGTTAGTCCCTTAAATTCTAGTACCATAGTATTGTAGGATTTAAACTTAAAGCTAGAACATCTAAAAACATGAAACAAATTAACATAGAATCAAAACAAGTTTCAAATTCAGTAATTTGACAAAAAGGAAGTGGGTTTGGGCAAAATTATGCTCACAAATTAGAAACACCCACCAAGGTGCAAGGACACAAGTAAAATGTAGTCCATCTCATTGTTACATCATAAATTTGTATATTTGGGTCCCCTCTAGATTATCTTAATCTGTCTTTCTTCCTATCTTTTTTTCTTTCTTATCATTATTCCATTTCTTTATTTATATCCTAATTAGACTGAATCTCTGTATTATTCTTGATAAACGGAGAAAATGATGAAAATAGGGCACAGGGCCAAATTTATGGATGGCATCCATACAGATCTTCAAAATTGTTACCCAGCAAAGTTGAAACCAGACACCAATCTTATCTATGAAATTATATGGGGCATATTCAAAAAATCAATTCACTAAAAATGAGCTAAGGGCCCAGAAAAGAAGTAGGCTGGATTTTTGTTCAATATCAATCACTAAAATGGAGTACAGATTAAAGGTCTATTTGTTCCATTATACCCCTACTTTAAAATTTCCAACCAGATTAAAGTCTTTTTGTTTCATCATATTCTGTTCATTTTAGGTCTATTTGGATGGTATGTTTTTCATCTGTATCTGTATCAAAACGATATGTATAAATATATTCAGTTTATATCTATTTTATCTATATTTGGTCTATTTGATTTTTTTATGAGAACCGCCAACTTTCTTTTATCTGTATCTATTTCTTAATAAACGGTTTATTTAAAAAAAGTTAAAAAAATGTCTGTATCTCCCTAAAAAAAGCTAACCAAACAGACCCTTAATATCATATTTTTATCGTTTTTAAATAAATATTTGTTGAAAAATAAATATCAATGAAAAACTGACAGTTTAACTTATAAACTGACCAAACAGATACAATACAGATAAGTTATAAATGCAGATCTAATACATATATAATACAGATAAAAATCCAACAATCCAACCAGGCCCTAATTTAAAATCTCTCCATATTATCCATCCAATTGGACTGGATGGAACCTCATTGATCTAAAGGAAACATTTGCAAAGGATATATGAACAGTTAAGAAAGTTCTCATACAGCACAAAAGTTAACATGTAAAATGTCCAATTGGTTCATTCGAAAAGAAAGTAGTGATAAAAAACGGAGTTTCACAGCCCACTAGAATACAAGCATTTTTCTCCATTTTTGTTTGTTCTTTTTTTAGTAGCATTATAGATCTTAGAAACACATTTTCATTTATAGCTAGTTCTCCTTAATTCAGAGAGTAATTTCACACTTTGTCAGCATTAAATAATTACACTAAGACTGATGGTGCTCCAAAAGCACTCCATATATTGATGCTAGTGCAACCATAAGCTACCAAATAGATCAAATAACTAATGCAGTTCAAAGTTCTAATTTTTTCTTTTCTTTTTTTAATCTTCTTAGTTTGGTTAACAGCATGGACACAGTTAGAATATGAGTGGCTACCTCCAAATACATGGACAACCAATAGCACCCTTTAAGACTAATGAACTGGTTAAGTAAGTCCTGTACCGTTAAATAATCCAAAAGGTGTCCATGGAAAGATTAAAACAATGTAAATTGAGAACATGGAACCCAGCTTAGAATTTGACTGTTAAAATTTACTTTGATACATGAGCATTGGCAAGTTAAAAATAAATGTAAATTATTTACTGGTTGATGCTATTTTTATTTCCATCCCCACCTCCTCAAGCAAGAAAACCATATATAAGTAACTATGGCAACAAAACAATTGAATAATTGTAAACCACCAAAAGCATAACCAAAGGTGAATAATGCGAACCTTAGTGATCCCAGGATTATTCTCAAGCACTTGCCTCAAACCGTCATCAGTGATCTTTGTGCATTCAACCAGGCTCAGGCATTCCAGAGTACCTTGAGCCCTAGCAGTCAACTGCAGAAGAATTTCATCAGTGATTTTCTCATTCAACGGCTGACCTATGTGGAAATTTTTCCAGAGAAGGGGATCATTTCGGACTGCAGAACACAGGGTTCGGCAAACCTCTCAACAATAAGAAGGTCTCTTATGTTCAAATATGCTAAAGCAAAGTTCAGTGCTGCATGAGGCATCTCATCATCTCCATCAGCAGAACCTCGATCAGATTCTTTCAGGCAGTCGCCCACCTTGTAGCTGGTATTTCCAGAACTTCCAGCATCACCCATCATAAAATTATTAGTACAATAAAAGCCATGACTATGGGTCAGGGTCCCCACTCCATTGTCTTCTGTACACAAGCCAGAATCACCCGCCGACTCAAATGCACCATGGCTGGTTAATTCCTTTATCTCAGAGAAGGCACCAAACTGACTAGTTGATTCAATTACTGAACTTCTGCAGGAGTTCCCAACCATTGAGGCATCAAAGGAATTTTTTTGGGTAAGAACATCATAAGAATTGCTGAACCTACTGGTTCTTCCAAACTCGTCACTACAGGAAATGCCATGTGATTCTTTTGCGCAGAAACGCCCCCGAAACTACTACTAGGAGACGCCAAATCAACAAGGGATGATCTATCTCTTGGTGCTTCAGGGAGAGGACACCCATGGAATCCATACAATGAACCAGGCCTACAGTGCCCAGACCCATCTCCAACTTCCTTCACTTCATTGCCCCCACCGAGTCCATTAACAACTTGGGATGAGCTATTGAAACCCGTAATCCCAGGAAAGCCCTGAAAACTCATTGCATTACTACAAAAGAAATTCCACCCAGCAAACAACCGAAAATCATCTTCTTTAGTCCCAAAAACATCACCTCCACAACCACCATAACCAGTCTCCAAATCCTCGAGCCAACCAGTAATAGCTGTAAAAGTAGCGTTTATGTCCATGCCAAATGGATCAGAAGGCAAAAGATCTAATACATCCTTCGAAACAGAATCCTGCGAACAGCTTCCAAGATCACACCTATCTCTCCCATAGTCAAAACAATCCTTAACATCCCCATCAGAGAGCCAGGGCCGGGGACACTTGTCGCCATTGCAATCCATGACCCCATCAATATGACAACCATTGCCCATCCTCATAGGGGACATCAGATTGTCCTCCCCAGGGAAAACAGCTCTATGCGAAAAGTTCAAGGCCATTCTTTCCCTATACAAAATCGTGGCAGTGAACTAATAACCCTAAATACTTCCCAAGCCTTTTTCTTTTTTCCCTTTTTTTGGATTTTTTTTCTTTTTTTTTTTGGGTCTCCTAATTATCCAAACCTAAAAAGAATTGTAATTGACGACTAAAAGAAAAAAAGGAAAATAAAAGTTTGTGGCAAGATCTAACAAGAAAACCCTCAATTTAAGACAGCAAACTAAAACAACGCAATCAAAAATCTCACAGAGTTTCTTGTCCCCCCCAAAAAAGAACCCTAAGCTACGATCAATTCTTCCTCATATATACACAATTCACGAATCAATAAAAACTCCAGTCTATTTCATCAAGGTATCAATCGAATAAACTAAATCATCTGAACCAAGTAAGTGATATAAAGGGGAAGAAAAAAAAATCACCTGAATTTAAACCCAACCGATAAATCGATCCCCTAATCAAATAACAAAAGAAAACCTCTCTTCTTCGACACCGAAACCCTAATCCTCCCTATCGAATCTCTACCCTAAAAAAAAAAAATCTAAAAAACACTTCTTTTTCTTATTTTCCTTGATATTTTTTCTTTTTTTCTATTCTATTTCATTTTTTTTTCCTCTCTCTCCCTATTTCTCTTGATATTCTTGACTCTCTCTTTCTATTTCTCTTTCTCTCTGTGTTCCTGGACGAAGAAGAGAAATCGAGTGAAATTTTTGTCCGCCTGATTGATTGTCCGTGGAGCGACTTCCTGGGGGAAGGAAAAGAAAGCGGAGAGGAGAAGAGAGAGAAGAAATAACCCAAAAAAGGAAAAGAAAAGTTTCGGGATGAGAGAGAGAGAATGAAAGTAAGAAGGTTAAGGTGCAAGCGTAAGCGTAAGCGTAAGGAAATGGGGTAATGGGTCATGGGAAATGCCAATATAACCAAGAACCGCAAAGTGGTGAAAGGTTAAATTTAGGTTGGGTTTAGGGCGTGGGTCAAAAGTGACACATGTCAGGTTAGAGTCTGATGTGGCAGGAGATACGTAGAAATAGAATATTATCCTAGAATAAATGAACTTTCGGTCACAAAGCGGTATAATTACTCTCACTATAATTAAATTAATTATAAATAATTAGTGTAAAAAAATTATAAACTTATGGATAAAATAGTTCTGAACCATTGAATAACGTGATGAAATTAGTATCATTATAATTATCATAGGACGATAGACTTTTCTCAAGTTCAAAATACACAAGATATTTGAATTCATGAAATGAAATGTTTATTCAATTATAATGGTCACAAAGATTGTTAGGTTTTTATGATATAAATATAATATATGTATATTATAGTGATAATTATTTTAAAATTTTATTGTTGTAGATATTGAAATTTTATTAAGACCTCTATGTCTAGTAATTTTTAATTATAAAGTTTATTTTCCAACTACACTACATCCATTGTATTCAATAGGAAAAGGTTTATATTTTATAAAAAAATTTTATAGGTGTATCGTGCATTTATTAATAATCATGAGTGTAATTTCAGATGTGATAATAATTTTTTTTCTATTTTTCATGGGCATTGGTTTAAGAAATAACAACAGGGTGAAAATTGCAAATGCTTAAATGTTTAACAGATTTTTAACTGATTTGAATTAATTAAATGGTGATTGTTTATGATAAGATAATGATAAGATGACATACCTTACTTTAAAAATTTAATGTCTCAATTCAATAGCTGATAGTTTTCTTTTTATTATTATTATTATTATTATTTCAGATTTTATTGATTATACATGTTACATAAAGATGGCAAAAATCAGTTGATTTTTCTCTTCATACTTCCGGCAAGATCAAGATTTGCTATTGCTTTAAGATTTGAGTTAACTTGTACACTTTTAGTCTTAACCTTTCCAGAATGAAAAAAGAAAACAAAACGGTAGAACTTCACCAACCCCTTTTTTTTTTTTTTTTTTTTTATGAGGTGAGATTGTATATGGGTAAGAGTTTTTATTTTTCTTTCCCCTTCCCCAAAGTTTCATCTTTAGATCAGCTTTTGCTTCACCTGGGAGGTTACTGAATAAGTTAGGGGTTTTAAGATCAGCTTTTGCTTCCCCTGGTAGGATACTGGAAAAGTTAGGGAGGGGGTGGTGTGGAAGGCAATCAAGTCGAAGAAAGATTCCTTAAAAATAGAATATGAGAAGATCAACAAGACTCTAGGATAAAATTTCAATGATAAAATCACTTCAATCATATATCTAACAATGTTAAGTATAATTAGCAGTTGCAATAAGACTTCTGGTTAACTAAGACCAAATTATGTTAATTTATTATTGTTATTATTATTATTATCATGATGTTAATACTGGGCAACTTTCGAACTTGTAATTCTTTTTATATCATAAAAATACTTATGTGCTAAATTAATGTTGAACAAACCAATAAGACTTCATGGCCGGACTTTCAGGAATTTAGCAAAAATGCAATATTTAATACTTATTTAGTGAAAATCATAATTATTGTAAATTTTTTTTATATATATTTACTTATCAATTTATCTATCTATATTATTAAAAGAATTTTAGAAGATTTTAAACTCCACATGTTACCATGTTTAAAATTACTTAAATATCCTTTAATACTATATCAAAATCTGTGATAACTAACTAATAAGGATTTTATTAAATGTTCTTTTGGAATTTAGCAAAGATACGAGATTCCTATATTTAGAATTCATTTCATTTTATAAATGGCAATTCAGAACTATAATTCCTTTTTTTTTTTTTCAAGCCAATCACAAACTATATTGAAACTAATAACCATGCAATAGTAATGACGTTGTCAACGTTTGAAAGATTAACGGAAGGACATGGGGGATTAAGTTCCAAAAGCAATAGTACAAGCCCTTTTTAACTTGGAAAGTAGTCCAGTTGTCACAAGCATTAGCTCTTCCACTAATCAATGAGTAAAAGCATATCTTCAATAATATTGGACACTTTCTGGTTCGGCCCTTTTTCCCTTGATATTTCTAAAACCTATTTCACAGTCTCTTTCCAAAATATTGTGGGACCAGCATATGTTAGAAGCTGAAAACATAGCTTCCTAAATTGAAATTGCTTAAGTAATCTTAGCCATTTCTTCCATATATAGAAACCAAGAAGTAGACTCCATTATTACGCACTATAATACCATTCCTAATTCCATTGATTAATCACCATCATAGTTTAGTTTTATAAATCCCACTAGTAGCTTGAATCATGAACTCACTACTAAAATTTCTTGTTCAAAACTAATATTATTGCCATTGTTCCCTATAGGACTTGGAGAGCTTCTCTTCTTATCAATTACATTAGCATCCCAAATCTCATATATAGCAACTTTAATTCGATAAATTAGTATCTACAAATTAAAAGTAGATCATTGAACACATAACAACACCTATGTTTCCAAAATTTATCATAAACAAATCGATACTTATCTAACAAAGTCTATTTTTCCTTCTCAAGAGTACCACCATTCTACCATATATGCTATAGTTGTGCATCAAAAGTGGAAACGTAAGTAAGGAACTTTTTTACCGATTTCTTTTATTCCAATGAAGTTTTTTCTGATTTTTTTAGCTTTCGGATCAGTCATAATCGTATCAAATAAAAATTGACAATATGCATTTTATCTTCTGAATCACTTTTTCTTTGTTCGCTTTTATCAAATGCATCTATTGTCGGTAATGAAGTTGTGCCTTGTTATTGTCCACCAAATCGAAAAATGTCCATGAGCACAAAAAAAAAAAGTTCTTTTTTTAGATGATAGAACTGACACAAAGGCAAAGGTCGACACTTACGCTTATATAAGCTCTAGTTTGTTTTCAAAGAGTTAAAACATATATGCCATAATAAATATTTCATCTTTGGCATGCATACAAGTTGCCATATAAATTTCTAAATATCATTACTTAACACATGTAAGGAAGAGGTTTTGGATTCATGAGCAACAGTAATAGGCCCATAACATCGATGGCAACTTGCCTTTATCAAAAAAATTCAATTTCTCTCAAAGGTCCATATTAGTTAGTCTTCCTTGGGGAAGCTGTTAAAAGGATACTACTTCACCAAATCCTATATACTATCCAAAGGACTTATGAGATCTAACACAAACTAAAAACTGCTCATGAAGCAAGGTTTAGGTAAGTAGAAGCCTAGAGATATATTTGGTATTTAGTGATCTCTAGAAATCTTGATCTCATCATTAGATCCAACTTACTATAGCATGTCTTTCACAATTAGATACTTGTCAATTAACAAACCTTGCTTGACCCATGATGCCTGACCTCTTAATTTAGTGTGGTGAAAGTTGTCATGCCAAAACTAAATCCCTTTTGGTACCTTCACCCATAGGTGATATCAAACTCTCTAAAATGCTCTAAATTTAAGGTTGTTTACAACCTGCTACATGTCTGCATTTACTGTAGATATGCCAAGGAGCTAACTATACTATTCAACAAATACTATCAATAACTTCAAAACACAAACATCCAATTAGGTGGCTCCAATTAGGGATGTAAGCAGATAGGTTTTATAGGATACCCAACCTGCCTAACCCAAGAAATACGGTATAGGGTATTACCTTATAGGGTTTGGGATGGGTTTTGGGATTAATAATAAAACCCTATTGAGTTTTGGGGCAAGTTTCAGGACTAGTATAAAACCTATTGAGAACCCGAACCCGTTAAAATATATAAATATATATTATGTTTAGCCTTTGTCTCTGACACTATCAATCGTGCTCTACTAACTATAAAGCCAATTTTTTTTTCCTTTTTTATTAAGTCATTATAAAAAAAAGGCAAAAACCTTAGGTCCATCTTTCATTTTTATTGCAGATTGTAGTCTTAGCTCACTCTCCTCAATCCTCTCACTCCCATCGTCGCACCACAACTGTAAGCTCTCCTTCTATCCTCCATCTTCTCAAAAGACTCTTCTTCAAATAATGATCATCTTCTTCCCAAGCTTCTCACGATCTCTCTCTTTCTATAAAGAACACACACTCTCTAGACAACTAGGTATCTTCACTGATGACCAGATAATCTTCAGAAAACTCCCATCCAAACTGACCATAACTTGCTCCAAACACGCACTAACTTACACATGCATCAACACTAAACTGAGGTAGCCATAATTGTTTTTCGTTAAATTGAGTCAACTCGTGACTTGCCAAACATCAACTTCCATAGCTACCTTGGTTTTTCCAAGCTCACAATCAATCAAGTCACTACCGAGACACCAAAACCCTCTATTGTAAAGAAATCAACTCAAACCCTAGAACCAATACCCATCCTTGCCCTCATCACTAACACATGCTAAAATGCTATCGAAGACTCACTGAAGAAGACAATCTAACCCACTAGTCAATCCCCATTCCTTTCTTTTAAATCGAACCTGACTTAGATTTGTTTTATGGGTACTTCAAGTACTTATCTTAAGTCTACTACTTCTGGTTTCTATATCTCCTTGGTATAAATGGCTTTCTAAACTAGGTTACATCATTATTATTCCTACAAAAATGATAATCAAAATGAAAACTTTCATGAAATAATAAAGTACTTTATTTAATGTTACTGTTTTGTGTTTTTTTCTTCTATATAGGTCATGCCTAATATTAATGGTTCTTTCTAGTATGAGGTCTGCATTACCTTTCCTAAATCAACTTAAATATGATGTTGTGATATGAGCTTGGTCAAGCATCCAAGGAGATAGAAATGAAAATGCAAGTATTTCAACCTGTAATTTTCTGTCAAGTTTCGGGTTCAGGTTCAGGTTCAGGTATCCTATTTGGTTTGTCCAGCAGGTTTTGGGTTCATTAACAAAAACCCTACAGGGTTTGGGACGGGTTTGTGAACCCTACTAGGTATTGGGTTTGGGTTTAGGTTTAGGTTTTAATATACCTATCTTAAACCTGTCCTAATTGCATTCCTAACTCCAATATTGTTAGGTCGCAAAGAGTTTACATAAGTCACTAAATTGATACCACACTAAAACATTATATAAGATAGCTTAGTTATGGCTCAAAAGAGATTACATCAACACCTATGGATAACCACGCATATAAGTATATTAAGTTAATCCCTTATATTAACATCCTAGTACATAAGCATCCATACCATAATCAAATGCATATAGCGAGTCTGTCTCCAAGGATAAGTAAACTAGTCTAAACAAAGCTTGAATAGTTGTCTAACTAGCGTCATCCTCATAATCAACCAGCACATCTTAACTAGAAAAGATCAAACATTATTGAACTATTGCATGATCTTGAAAATGAAAAAAAGAAATGAGTTGGAGCCCAGAACAATACTACCACAAGCACAAGCGCATGATTAAATTTCAACATAAACACATGCAAACATACAATTAATGCAACAATCAATCACTTCATTATCTTTTAATTTAAATCAAGTAGGCAAGTAAGGATAAACTTAGTATCTAAAACACTTATATATAAAATATATGTATACAATGTTAGGTATTCCCAACTTCCATGAGTTTGAGAGTCTATTAGATATACCTGTAATCATCTCCATGTACGACTCCACATAGGAACAATATCACATAAAGATCATTGAGATGTTGCATTAGCATCACCAGTACTTCTGGTCCAATTACCACGACTAAGCATATGCAACATTCATTTATTAAGCCTAGTTTTTTTATTGATTTAACTTATGAAGAAAGCACATTCATCACACAAGGCAATGCACATACTTGAAACACTAATTTGTTATAAACTCTAGACATCTTTAACTCGAGTTATATAGTAATTAAAATATTTATAACCATTTACACTTCCAAACTTACATATAGTTTACAATTCTCTAGTTCTCGCCCTTACACCACTATTAGAGTAACATTATATATTAAAGAAATGAGTTGAAAAATTTAAAATGCTGTTGAGAAGGAAAAATATGAGTTTGAAGAAGTTATGTTGAACGCGGGTTTAAATCATATCCATGTTTGAGGTCGTGTTTTCTAATGCAGTTTAAAATATGGCCATGTTAGAGATTATATTCTAAACATAAGTGTAACACAAGTGAGAACATGGGTTATAAGATCGAATACAAGTGTGAATACAAGTTGTGTTAAAAAAAGAAAGATATACAAGTTTGAACACTAGTCATGTTATAAGTCATGCTTAAAATGGAAACATAACATAAAGTAACAAAGGTTCGAATACAGACCGTGTACACCCAGGGGAAAAGAATTGTTGCTTTTCCTTTGATGTAACTCCTACATAACCTTTGAACTTCAATCTCTTCTTAAAACACACATTTTTACATTATTTTTATCAAGTTATCATAATTTAAAAAAAAACTAACAAAAAAATTTGTAATGATGTCCAAGAATCCCATCAATACTTATTCATAATTCTTCAACCTTTTTCTTCTTCCAAAATTTATTAAGTTTCCAAACTTGATACATTAATTAACAAACTTTAATATCAAGATAGGCTAACTTATTCATTTGCTTTATGATGGTACAATAATTTGCTTTGATATTTCTCATAGATTCCCAAAAATTTGCTACCATCTTTAGAAACCACCACTTTCAACATCTAAATGTTGAAATCTCGTCATCTATGAGTTTTTCTTATTAAAAATTACAATAAAATGAAAGGAATATCAACTTACCATGGATTTGTGTTTGAGATTCTTCAAGATTGGAAGATGAAGGCTAGGAGAGTAGAAAGGAACTTGCAATAACATAAAGGAAAAAAAATTATAATACTTGGAAACTATAATTATTTTTTTTTTTAATCTAGCATATGTTCGATTTTGTTACGAGATAAAATTACCTCTCCCAAGAGGGTAAATTTGCAACTTTCCATGTCTAAATAATTTAATTATTTAGGTTATTTTATTTTCCATGCAAATTATCCGAGCAATGCTCATTAAAAGTTTTTAAATCTCTAAAACCTAGAACCTCTAGGAACTTGAACATTGACATTTAATAAGTTGGAAATGACACATGCCATGCATTTAATCAATGATTCCTTTCCTCTTGTGATAAAAGCAAAGCATTGCAACATGTAATTTTGAAGTAATTTTTTTCTTAATAGTGGTAAGTGTAGCCCTTTTAGTCTGATCTAAAATTGTTGGAATCCTAAATAATTAGCAAGTGCGTTATCAAAAGGAATATCAAAGAAGTTGTAAAAAAAAATACTTTTCCTTAAATGGGGTATTTTGGCCAAAAAAATTGATATATTTTTTATATTTGATAACCTACCTTAAAGGTTAACAATGGGGTAAATTACACCAAAAGATCACAATGTTTGAGCATAAGTTAAATTACAACGTTTCAAAAATTTCAAAAGAGGTCACAACATTTAGTGAATGAGTTCATTTTAGATTACAATATTTGTACGTAAGTTCATTTTAGATCACAAGGTTTAGTGAAATAAGTCAATTGGGGTCATCATTGGCACGTGTCAACATGAGAAATATTCAATTAAAATTCAAGAAACCCTTCTTTTAAAACCCTATTGACATGTATCGATAAGAGAAATACTTAATGAAATCTCATAAGACACTTTTTCAAACATTATGACCTCTTTTGAACTTTTCGAATCGTTGTGATCTTAAATGAACTTACCCCCAATCATTGTGACTTTCTGGTGCAATTTATCCCAACATGATGAAAGAATCTGCCTAGTCATTGTAAGCCTTAGATGTTAGCATATTTATCAAAATAGTAATTTTATTTATATGGCTTTATGAGTTAACAATTTTAAGAGTCGCTTTAGACTTGACTCATACGTAGAATCATTTCTAGTAGAATCTTACTATTTCAACCAAGCTTACATATAAACTCTGGAGAATCTTACAAGCCCTTCAATTATTTAGATGATATATTATTCTTATTGCATGTCAATTTTATTTTCACACATTCTCTTTTTGTAACCCTCCTAATTTTTTATCGTCTAAATATGATAAATTATCGATGATATAACAAAAATTTTTTAAAAGCTTTGAGAAAAAATTGCAAAGATCACTCCTTTTTTTTTTTTTTTTTTTTTGCGATTTAAGAATTTTAAAAGTGTAAACAATTTGACTAAAATCTCTACCAACAACATTGCAAGACATCTAACTTCTATAACCTTAGATAGTCAATGATTAATTGATTGTTACGGGCCTGAAAAACTTAAAAGAAATATACAACACCATTTCTACTTGAAGAAAAGTCAAGGGACTACAAGAGTACAAGAAATTCATTTACAATGAAATCCTTCCATCTAAATGTAAGTGATTTTAACCCTTTAAATATGGATTACAAACAGATGAAGTTAATGATTGGATGGGAATTCGAGAATAGCAAATATCGCACTCATGATTATGAAGGAAAAGTAAGATGCTATATATAAATTTAATCATGATTGGAAGATTGCAATGTAATGGTTTGATTTGGAAGAAAATATCAAGTTGGTGAAATCATTAATAATCCTTAGAACTAGATTCTAAACCAAGAGATGACTATGAAAATATTTGGTGTTGGTAGCTTAGTAGATATTATGTTTGAGATTAATATTTGAATGATTACAAAAGAATTATGTGGGGGTTTGGGACAAGCATAAGAAGGTGAGAAATCGATCATCTTATGTTATGATATTTATACAGTTGATCAAAGTTATTTAATCTAAGAAGATCATATAATGCGGTGATAATCATACATCCATAAAAGGAGAAATCCATAACTAATCAATTAAATAGATTAGGTCGGATCCACGCAGTTGTTCCTTAGTAGTTACTAGAATTGGAATTAAGGACTAAGTCATTGATCGTCCAATTACGACAATATCGATGGTTCAAAAGTCATTTGCTAAAGTAGGATTGACTAAGTGAATGGAAGATACCATGTCTATCTAGAAATATCTAAGCTATGATCATGGTGATGGAAATGAGAAGTTGTTGAATTAATAATGAAAAGAAAAGTTAAGATGAAGGATAAGGAAAACCCCTAAAAGCCTCAATTACCAACTAAGAGGTCATTGAAAGCGATGACTAGAATCATAACATAAAAACCAAAATTTGTAAGATCAAAATCTTAGTCCATAAATCCCATACCTCACTTGAGAGATGTTAAAATCCTAAATATTTCTTAGAAGACCTTAGGTAATATTTGTAGTTGTGAACCCCAAAATTTTAGAAGTGAGCCTTAGCATTAGTGGCGAGATCGAAAATCCTATTTTGTGTCAATTCGATTAAGAACCCTAGACATGAAACGGTAGACTCGATATACTTAGAATATGATTCATAAAAAATTAGCCAATGAAACCTAGAGTCAATTACCTAGGAAAGCATGCAATTATTAGCATGAACTATTTGATATGACAAATATTGTATCAAAGATTATAATATCAAATAGCAAACATGCAAATCAATAAATATAATAATATGAAATTAATTAAATACAATAGACTGAAATCATATCAAAAAATCAATTAGAATTTTAGTCAAATAAATAGAACACATCATCATTATAAATAGCATCGAAATCAAAATCATAAACCATATGAAATAGTTCCAAACCCTAGATTGAATCAAATAAATTTTAAAATCCTAAAATATCATATGAATTAAGTTAAACTAAGAACCCAAAAATTGATTCTAGTTAATTTAGAACCCTAGAAAACCTAAATGGGATCAGATAAATATCCAATAACCCCATGATATCAGATGAATGAGGTAATGCTCAAAACCATAGAGGTAAATCATTTAGCAAAAACATATGACCGTCAAAACGATCTTAAATATGATAGCTTAATCGATCCAGAAACCCTATGCTAAATAATTCGTTTATATGATCACTAACACGTAAATCAATATGATATATTTAAATAATATTTAATAATAAAATAATTTCCTATAATATTGTATTAATTTATAGAGTCAAAATTTCATCAGTTAAACCAAACATATCGTGTATCCAAAACTTTATTGATAAGAAAATTATCACATCAAGTTAATTTTATGTCACTTCCATCTTCTCGTTTTCTCCTATCCTTCTTCAAGAAGCAACCACTCTCTTATTTCACTTCTCCTCTATAAATACCCCCATTTACCTCACATTTTTCCCATTCATAGACCTTACACTGCTTTTTTCTTTCTTTCCTTCTTCTCTCTCCGTCTCCTCTCTTCTCAAACCGGCACCATACACACCCCCTTCTCCCTCTCGTTTTCTTTCATTTCTCTCTCTCATACGCTAAAATAAATACTTCTCATCTCATAACTTTCATATACTTTAATATTATTCCATTAACACTCAAAACACTCTAAAACTCTCTCCTGTTTTTCTCTCCAACAAACCACCGCTCTCCCTCCTTCTTGCGCTTACATTCACATTTCCATTAACATGTTTAGGTAACATTTCCATAGGATTTTCCCAATAATTTATCAAGCTAGGGAATGAAATCTAGGCTCATACTCTATTTTGAGTTTATGTTATGCTTATGTTCATTTCTTTGCTTCATGTAAGCTAACTCTAACATAATATATGTATGTATGTATGTATGTGTGTATGTATGTGTGTATGTATGTATGTATGTATGTATCAACTAGAGTGTAAAGCTCACTAATCTAACTTTGCAATTTATTTACTCTATGTTCTTTACTTTCATGCAAATTTATTTATTTATGGCAAGTTTATTTTTTTTATTAGAGACTTGGCCACTTCAAGTTTTAAGAAGACCAGTCCTAAGTCTAGTCTTAGGTTTATCCATAATCAAGTCTTCTAGTGGCTTATCCACTTCAAGTCTCGGGGAGCCTTGTCATAATTCTAAGACTCCCATTTTACTTTATGTTATCTTTATATTTACATTTGCATTTCTTGTTAAGAACTTATTTTTATGCTCATCTTGATAGTAAATTGTTTAAGAATTTATTTTAGTACTCATGTACATGTAATGCTCATAGTGATGTTGTGATAATAATAAAATGGTTTTTGAACTCAAAATGCAATGAGAGCCAAAACTCTCTAAATTTAAAAGTAATAACAAGATGATGATCATATGATTATCATGATATTCACTTACTAATTTAGAGAGCCTAGTATAAAGTGCGAGATTCATGAAGTTATGAACCTCTCCATATTGACAACTTTTTGTTATGTAAAATATTTTCAAAAACATATTTTCAATGCATGGGAAACCACCTAGCAAAAGAGAAAATTGAAAACAAAACCCATCCTTTATTTTTCCTGAAAATGCCACGACACAAATATAAATAAATTGGGATATAAAACTTTGATTTTTCTTTTCAAACCAACTTCATTTTAGTGTCCTAAAAATTATCAAACAAATTAACAACTCATACTCAAAATTTTTATCATGCCACGAACTTTAAAGCATGAGTAAAGTGTGAATCTTCATTTCCAATCTTGATTTTTAGTTTTACAAAGTATGAAGTGATCACACTGAAAAGGTTTTGATTTCCTCTATCAAAGTGGATAAAGTCTTTGAACTTAATAAAGATCTCTATAAGAAAATTTTTATGAGCAACGTTACAAAGTTCATAAGTATGTAATGAATTATTATTCATATTTCATTTGTATTTGACCATAGGGATAATAAATAGAAACCCTAGAGAGTTACATAGAGTAAAATCATAGAGAATATAAAAATTGAGTTAAAACAAAAATCTAGGTGCAATTTGACCCTTGTTATTTCAAGGCACCAAAAGACCTTATATGGTTAAAATAACCTTAGAAATGGATAGAACATTTGAAGTAGGTAGAAATCGACTACTCATATACAAAATTCGGAATTAAAATTCCCAAAGTATAGCTGTTTTAAAGTCTAAACTAGGCTACCAAGAAATATAGCGAGAGTAGTAACCATATAAGTAGAAGTTTATATAAAGTTAGTCCGAAACACTCATTTAAGGTTTTTATTTGTTCAATTGATGAGGATCCCGAAGCCACATTTCTATGGATCGCTTCAATTATGGATTGGACTATGGACGAGTGAATTTTTCCCTTTGCTTTATGTATCCTATATGTGCTTGTAGAGTACTTGCACTAGTAATAAGGAAAAGATAAAAATGAAATTTTTGTGGGGATATATTGGAATGCATTTGTGCATTGTATCGTGTGATCAAAGGATCATAATTATATCAAAGCCTTATATGGTTGTTTAAATGCTATGCTACTTTACCTTATTACTATGTGTATACGACAATTGTCTACTCACCCCTAAATGAATGTTGATATGATTGGAATAAGCTAAAAAAATTGATCAAGCATAACATATTGTTGAGCCACATTTCCTTTAGCTACTACTCCTATGCATGGGACCGAATGAGTGATTAAACCTGCACAAAGTGTAATCCCTAAGATATTTCAGTACTCGAAAATGAAAACCCTAAAACTAATACCAAAACCAGTACTCTAAAACTGACCCAAGTTAAAAGTGAACTCTAGAAACCCTAGACAGGATCAGATAAAGATTTAATAACCTTATGATATATGATTATTTATGCAAAGCTCGAAACCTTAAAGGTATGTAATTTAACAAAAACTTATCACCATTAAAACAATTTCATATACTACAATCTAAGCGATTTGGTTTAACCCTAAACTTTAGAAACCTTAGAATCGATCCAAACCAATCACAAGTCCAGGAAACATTAGACAATGCTAGATAAGTTGGATAATCCTAAATGTCTTATGAGTATAATTGTAATAGAAAACCTTGAATGCTAAACCTTAAGAAAATGAGTGCCTTAAAAAACAGAACAAAAATCTTATAATCATTTGACTTGGAAATCTTACACTAAACAATTCATCTATCTTATCATTAACAAGAAATGAGACTATATATTCAAATAATATTTAATAAGAAATCATTTCCTATAATATGGTATTAAATTATCAAGTCAAAATTTCATCAATTAAACCAAACCGTTTCCATATACGATCACTAACACATTGATCAAGATAACATCATCGGGTAACAATTAATAGTAAAACATTATTAAATTAATTTTCTAATAGCACAATTTATTTTATCGTATAATAAAAACATCGGTTAAACTAAATATTACGCGTATCTTATTTCCTATCAGTATATTTTTGTCATTTCAATTACTATTTATTATTATTCACCACTATTCATATCAATGACTTTTGACTACCTATTTTTACACAATTACACACCTATTTTTACACTTACACCTTACAATTTATTTTTCTCATACAACTTTATCTAATTTATACATAACTTCTTTTTTACTTTTCTTTACTCTTTCTCATTTTTTTTATTAATTTTATTATCATTATTTACTCCTCCCCACTCTCTATAAATACCCTATCCTCCTTCACTTTTCATACTCTCCATTCTCATTCTTACACACTCAAAATCCTCTTAATTTTTCTCTTTTCTTTCTTACTCCTAAAACCGCCACTTTCACTCCTCCTTTTCCCTCTCTCGACACTGTCTCTCTAATGCACATACACATATTTCTCTTGTGTTTTATTAAGGTAGACACACTAAGCACTATCCCTATGTTATGTTTATGGTCATGTGTGTGTAAACCCCTGAAGTTTTGAATTCAAATTAAAGCTTAAACCCTAATTAGAAGTCAACCAGATTTCTAAAGTCAACAAAACCCTAGTTTACCGTAACCATTTAAGTCCGGCATTCCTGTTTAAGAAATCCTAAGAGAGTAAGAAAGAGTTTAGTGAGTAGAATAGTTCGTAATTATCCAAGGAAGCTTAAAAAGATCAGTTTAGTAAAACCGCGACTCGTTTTAAACCCGATCGGACATAGTTCTTGAAAAACGTGTTTCAGAGCTCGGAATAGTAAAAATATTCCTAATATACCGTTAGACTCATAAAAATATAAGATTTTCAAAAATATCAATTTCATAATTTTTCGGTAGCTAAAAATATCAGATATTGCATTTATATGCGTATTTTCTTACTACCGGTACTTAAATTATCATGTCTACTTTACATTACACTATTTACTACTATTCTACACTATTTATCTATCTATACTTTTTATTACAACCTACTCTTACAACCCATATCCCTATTTCTTACACATTTTCTTTTCTAATACAACTTCACATCTTTCATATCTTACTTTTAATTAACAAAATACAAAAAAATAAAATTTCTCTTCCCCATTACTCCTAAAGTAGCGCCGGCCACCCCTCTTCTTCTTCCCATTTGTTTTATTTTCAATTTATTTAATTAACACAAATTATCTCCTACATTTTCCTATAAATACCCCCTCATACTTCCACTTTCTTCACACCTCTCTTCTACTAAAGTTACTCTACCAAAAATTCTCCAAGAATTTCCTCTCAAGAAGCTCTCTCAAGTTTAGTTCTTTTAGGTAAATTTTCTTCAAGACTTCTACATGTTCATTTACTTAGTATGAGCTTAGTGTGTGTTTTCTAAACCATGAAGGTTAAGGAAAGCAACAATAGGTTCATATTTTGTTTTTGTTCATAATCTAATTTCCTTATGTTGCTTTTATGTTTATAACTATCTAATATATCTATATAGCTATATGTATTATTTAGAGCATATAAGCTCATTATTTTGCAATTTATTTACTTTCCTTACAATTTATTTACTTCCTTGCAATTTATTTATTTTCGTGTTATTTTTAAGACTAGTCTTTCTATTCTTAGACTTGTCCTCATCAAGTCAAAACATTTTCTTTTCCTTTTGGGACTAGTCTTTTCTTAGTCTTGGGATACCTTGATGAAGCTAAGGTTCCAATACTTGATTTATTTCTTATTAACTTATTCTTTCAAGTTATTATGTTTCTTTATGTTTCTATAACTTTATGATTCATATTCATGCATGAACATAATGAATTTTGTCTCAAACAAAATAAATGAGGAAATATTTTCTTAAAATAAATATTCTTTTCTAGAAATAAAAGTAGGAAGTTAATTTTTTCTAAAGACTAAGGAGTCATATTAACAAACTCAGAGGAGTTTATAAGAGATTTTATAAACTTACATGACATAGAAAGAACTTTTTCTTAAATAAACAAAAGGTTTTACACAATTTCACTTTTCATCAAATGCTAAGAATTCTTTTTGGAATAATATCAAGAAACAAAGAAATTATTTTATAAAATTGTTATTACTTTCAAAAGTTGTTGGAATCTAAGCTTAGAAAATAAAATCATTCCTTAGGAATTTAAAGCAATTACAAGAAATTAAATTTAGGAGAAAAGAAATACTCATTATAAATAACTTAAGATATTTTCAAAGCAAAATGAATATTTCAAAAGTTCTCAAGTTTCAAAATCTTTAAAGACTTTACTTTTTCATAATTTGAGACAACTTCATTAACTTCATATATTTGTTATGAGTCAATAAATATATGAATATACATTCCAAAGGTTTTTACAAGCTATTATATTACCTATCTCTTCAAAATGAGCTTTGGATAAAAGAAGGAAAACAAGTTTATAAAAATTCGTGGTGAATCTGTCCGCCACTTTTTCGGAACCCAAAAGACTTAGTTTGATGAAAATAAGTTTAGAAATAGATAGATCTTTTCGAATAGGTAGAAAACGGTATATTATATGCGAAATTTCAAGTTAAAATGAGCAAGTTATGGCCATTTTAAGTTGGAATTTCCTCTTATACGATTTTACCGCGATTTTGAGAAAGTTTAGAATCTTCAAGAATAGAGATTTCATGAAAGACTCATTTTGGGTATTTCATCTTGTTTAGGTGGAGAAGGACTCGAGATCACTTTCCCGGAAGATTACTTCGATTAGGATCTACCGACATGGAGTGAGTTAATCTTTTACTAAGTTACATTTCCTTGTTTTGTGCTTGTAAGTAGTAGCACTAGCAATAAAGAAAAAGATAAAATGAATAATTGTTGTGTGACTTGGAATTATGATTGGTTGAATATAAGTTAAGAATATCGAAAAAATGTTTGATAAATAAGTTGTGATTCTTGTATTGATATGATGAAAATTGTGTTGATCGCCTTCAACATGAACTAAACATTATTTGGTTAAATATATATTAAAATCAATTCATGCATATCATACTTGTAAGTCACATTTGTTTCACTACTATTCTTCATGTGGGGAAACGAGGAAATGGTAGTGGTGGCTGGTAGGAGTCGAAAGTCTACATGGGCTGGTAGGAGCCAGAAAGTCTACAAATCGAATATGAGCTAGTGAATCTGCAAATATTGATGGTCATATGAGCCTGTAACCTCCCAACCCTCGACATGGAGGGCGTAAAATCCATGTTACACTTGATTTCCGGTTAATCACGTGTATTTTGTTTGTTCATATGATTGGTGCATTCTCATATGCTTGATTAAACACTTGTTTGCTATATGGAAATGCCTTGTAGATGGAATTATCTCACTAAGCTAGATTTGCTTATACCCTTATAGCTTTTTGTTACAGTACTATTACCTTTGGTTGGCCCCAAGGAGCCCATATGCTAGGTACGAGTTTAAGCTACTAGGAGTTTTTGGGAGAAGCTTTATGTATTTAAGTTTTGAACATAGGCTTCTAGGAAAACCTCTATAGTAGGCTTGTGTAGCTATTGTTTTGTTGAAAGACTTCTAAAGCGGGGGAATGCCCCTAAGATGATGTAAGGATATTATTATGAAGATCTTATGTTTATTTATATAAAGTTCTTGCTTGCTTTTATTATCTACTTAAATGTAATACCCCTGTGAGTCTCCTACTATCTTGGAAGCACGCCATGCATGTGATATCGAAGCTCCTGCATGACTAAGGTTGTCAGTCATTAGCTTTAATATTATATGCGGCGGATTGCCACGTTTTGAATATGATCTAAGACTCTCATCTTTTATTTTATTATCTTTATGTTCTCATTTATTATTCTTGTCAATCTTTTATTTTATGTTCACTTTAATATTACAATGTTCACAAGTTTAATTTTTATGTTCATGTACATAAAATGCTCGTAGTGATGTTGCTATAATGCCAAAATGATTTTTGAAAATAAAATGCTATGATGGAAAAAAGTCTCTAAATTAAAGGGCAACACAAAGTGATGATCTTGTGATTATCATTGTATTCACTCACTAGTTTAGAGAGTCTAGCATAATGTGGGAGATTCACAAGGTTATGAAACTCTGCATATTGATAATTTTTTATTATGCAAAATATTTTCTAAAACTTATTTTCAATACATGGGAAATCCCTCATCAAAATCCTCCTATTCTCTTCAAAATGCCATGATCTATAAGTATAAAAATGAGATGTGAAACTTTGATGTTTTTTCCTTTCTTAAATCTACATAAATTTAATATTCATGAATTATAAAACCAAGAAATGAAATTTACTCCTAACTTTCTTATGAATGTCGAGACCTTAGGGATGGCTTTGAAAAGATGCAACTTGAAAATTCTTTTCTTAAAATCACAAAAAATTCAATGTTTCAAAAAAAAATTATCAAATGAAAATTATTTATGAAATTCTTAAGTATACAAAAATTTTCAAAAGAAGTAAAACAAATAAAGAATCTCATTTTCAAGGTTGAATCACCCATTTATAAAGTCCTAAAACAAATTTTTATTACAAGGTTCTCAAGTTTATTATCTATAAACTTAAATTTCTTAATTTCACTACAAAGGTTATCTAAGTAGAAATTCCATTTTAAGCAACATCACTAGGATCATGCTTGTATTCTGAATTGTTATTGTATTTTAATCATGTTTGAGTATAAGAATAATAAATACTTGACCTTAAGAGTCTAAATAAAGTAAAACTTTTAGAAAACATTTAGATAAAGCTAAGAGGAAGTCTGAACACGATCTGAACCCATTGAATCTGAGACCTAAATGACCTTATATACTTGAAATAACCTTAGAAATGGATAGAGCTTTCGAATTAGGTAGAAATCGACTACTCATGTGAAATTTGAAGTTAAAAATGAGAAAGTTATGGCCAATTTAATGTTAGAACTTATTAACTGGAAATTCTACCGAGAATTAGTTTACTAGAGTAAAAATTTAAGTGAGACTAATATGAAATACTCCTATCAAGTGTTTCTTTTATTTAGAAGATGAGAGCACTGAAGTTCCCTTCCTGAAAGATTACTCTAACTAAGAGCACCCAACCATAGCTGAGTGAGTTTTTTCTCTTTATTTCATTATCTTATATGTGTTTGTATAGTAGAGCACTAGAATATAGAGAAAATATAAATTGGATTTGCATGTGGGATGTCATCGGATTATACTTGTGATTCTTCTATGCTTGATCAATAAATGATAAGTGTATTGAAATCCTAAGATGGTTAATTAATGCTCCATGTTTCCATTATCATGTTATTGTGTACGTGCTTATCTTGTTGACTACCCCTAAATGGAAAGTAACTTGATTTGGAATTGAATAATAAATTGATCATGCATGGCATATCGTAGAGTCATATCATTGAATGCTACTACTCTTACATGAAAAGCTGGATGACCTATGAAATCCTATTGCAAGCTTGGAGGCATGTTTGGTTTGTTGTTTTGGCGTCGTTTTTGACATCGTTTTGGTGCCAAATAGATATTGAACCGATATAGATACGATATTGATGAAAAACCAATAGTTTTGCTCATAAAACTGTTCAAATTGAGCCAATACTAAACCGATATAGATCCGATACCTAACAATCCAAACAATCCCTAGATCTGTTCCTTCTTGAGAAAATTACTAACGTTCGGAATGCATCCTTAGGGAGCTGTGCCGGTTAATCGCTATGAGCAAGTACTTGGGAACTAGCAGTAAAGGATGCAGAAAACCTCAATTCGAAATCCCTAACCCTTGTCAAGGAAGGGTAAATCTGTTATATGTGTAGTTTCCAGATGACCATACATATTTGTGTATTTCATGTGGTTGTTACATGAGTATAGCATATGTTCTTAACTAATATACTTGTTTGTTAATGGTTGTTTATACGAATGATGGGAAGTATCTTACTAAGCATGTTGTAAGCTTATATCCCCATAGATCTTTATTTAACAGGAATACTTGAGGCTTTACCTGAGAGGCAAGATGTCAAGAAAACTACTAGTGGACTTTGGAGCTTTAATGAAAGATTTGAGAGAATAGGATGGAGTTTCTCTTGGAAACCATTTATGTTAGATATGTGATATGTTATTAATTCGAGCGATGTTAGCGGGGATATGCCCCCAAGAAATGTAATCTACTATGTTTAAATTCAATGATAAATAGTTCTCTTGTATTGCTATTTAATTGCTACCATCATATATTGCGTTACTCCAATGTGTTCCCTTTGTTGTGAAACATGCCTTGTATATAATATGGAAGCCTTTACATGATTAAGGTAGTCATTCTTAGGCTTCAATATTGTATACGACGGATTGTCACGTTTAGAGTATCTCTTCAGGTATGACAAAAAGTATCGGCCATGTTTTTTCATGAGGAACTACAACATTCAAGGAATATAGCCTCATGTTTAGAGTCGTACCAGATTAATCTCTATTAGTTGGTGCCCTGGGATTAGCAATAGTGGTCACAAGGACCCGATTTTTATCAAATCAATATTGGTTGTAAAGACCCCCTTTTTTGTAGCATTCCTTAATCGTCGATACAAAGGACGTAAATTCGTTCTACATATGGTTTCCGACTAATCGTATGTATTTGTTTGCATTCATATATTTGTTGCATACATATGCTTGATTAACAAACTCGTTTGACTTACTTTCTTTTTAGTACATTATTACGAGAATTTTCTCTCTAAGTTGGATGTAGCTTACCTTCAAATGGTTTGCTTTTTCTAGGAAGATGAAAGGTAGGATTGAGATAGGATCCGAGCGCAAAGCGTGCTAAAGATCAAGTTAAGTTAGCTAAAGGATTAAGAAGGAATAAACTAAACTTTAATGATGGAAGAATTTAAAACTTGATTTTCCTCTTTATTAAATTGTCTTTTCCCTTTAGTAATTTTTATGAAGTTAGAAGTTAGACTTAAGCTTACCTTATCTTATCTTTTGGTGTGGTCTATGAAAAAATCAGTTCCTAAAACTATTTTTATTATAATTGTATAAGCATATAACATAGCGAGAGAATAAATAATTAGAGACATGCAAACTCTGACTTGTAAGGTGGTCCTCATATTATGAGTGCACATGTGATATGATGATTTTAGAGCAATTCTCTAGACCCCTTATTAAGGTCAAGACACATTCCCTCCCTCCCCTAAATACACTATTCTATATTCATAGAATTTATTATTCCAGTCAAGTTATAGCTATAAAGTTTATGAGAAAAATAATTTATTTCTTTTATATAATTAAAAAAATTATGATAAATTAAAAAGTTAGATTCTCCTTCAATCCATAATTTCTTTCAAATAAAATAATAGAAAAAAAATCCTTAATTTTGACTTTACTCTCTCTTCTTTTTATATATGTTATATTATGGATTGAGAACTATTATAAAAAAGAGAGCTTAATTTCTTTATTTTTTTTAAGTCCCTTATGTATTTCACTTTTTTTTTTTATGACTTTTGTAAGTAATCTATAGGATTTCAAAACTATTTTGTGTAAATTATAAAAACTTACATTTTTATTTGTCAATTTTACATTTCGATCGTATATACCTTTGGACAATTCTATGTAGATTGTGAGTTTGATAATCTAGGATGTTAGCTTCCAAAAAAAGAGTTCATAATTGATGGAAAACATATAAGTCAAATATAGACAAAAACTTGAGTCGAATACCCTTGAAAGACTCATCAATAGTGGCTTTAGTAAACATCCTTTGAGAAAACAAAGCAATAAATAATTCTTCTTGTAAGCTGTAACTCACCAATTCTCTTATCATCAAGTATTAGATTATAAGAAACCGAAGTAATGGTGAGTATGACCCAATTAACCCACATATTTATAAAACCCATCTTAAGTAATATATTACAAAGGAACAACCAATGACCATGATCATAAGCTTTCATCATATGTATTTTAACTGCACAAAACTTTTTTTCTATGATTTTAGGAAATAGATAACCTCCTTAGTAGTCCCAATATTATCTTAGATATAACGAGCCGAAAACAATAATTCTTTGGAAAGAACTTATGATTTGATGTAGAAAAGGTTTTAACCTATTAGCTAAGATCTTAGAGATAATTTTAATGGACAAGTTATACAAGTTAACTGGTCTTAACTAAGTTAGAGATTCTCGTTTCCTAACCTTTGTATTAAAATGAGATTGGTTCCATTCAAACAAAGAGAAATCTTGCATGTTTCCTTAACGTGCAAGCATTTATCACAAAAGGTCCTATGATATTCTAAGAGGATTGATTAAAAAAAACCCATGAAAAACCATCTTGTCCAAGTGCTTTATATTCATGAGTTTGAATATAATCTTTGTGACTTCATTTCCAGTTAGTGGTTTAGATAGATTACCATTAATATTGTCATACCCTTTGTGACGCTATCTCCAGTGAGTCGTTTAATGGGACAAGTTCTATTTAAAAAATCATAATTTAAAGTTTTGAAATTTTGGAAAATTTTCATTTGTTTTCCCATTATTTAGATGTTTGCAAAACTTATAATTAGAACCAGTGCAAGAATAGGGTTAAAAAGATTTTAAAAAATAACATATTTATAAACATGGCCATCAATGGGGCCTTACCTAGTAGGGTTGGCCAACATAAAAAACATAAGACCTAATGGTCCCTTCAACATTAAAATTTAACTTAGGAAGAGAAAAAAGTTAATTATAGTCATCTACAATTTTAATAGATAGTTTTCAAAACAAGTCTCTCATATACCAATAATCTAGTTTAGAAATAACTCTTATCCTAAAAAACTAGGTCCATGCCATCCATAAGCTCTACCTAGACTTCAAACTTATATCCCAACGAGACATAGTGAACATCAACATAGTAATCATCAAATGTTACCCAAAAAAATAAAAAAAAATAGTAACAAAGCTAAGTACTATAGTAATATCAAGCTTATACTTGGAAGTCATACACCTGTAGTTCTAATGTAGTAGCCAAGAAACTAATTTATTTAATAGAAGTTAAGGAAGTAATATGTTCTCACAATCCCTAGAACATGCAACACAAGAGTACTTATAACTCCAAATAAACAAAAACATGAGAGATGGAAAAGGGTCTAACTTCACTTTTCGCTAATCTGAGGTTAACAAGACAAATAACCACTTACTAGATCAATTAACCACACAACATGCAACATGTAATTATTTATCCAAGTTAACTATTAGTTGGGTTTTAGTTTATACCCCGTCGAGCCTGAATTTTGCTCCTATTCTCTTAAAGGTCCCGATCCATATCGAACCCGACCCATTTGATACGGAACACTCAACAAGGAACCAATAGGGTTTTGTTAAAAAGCCCAATTTTTAGAAAGAAATTTGACTGGAGTTGCCACCGGCTAAAGCTAGAAAAAGGTGAACCAGAAACCCAATGGATGGTTTGGTTTCGGTTCGATCATTGATCTGTGTGAAAAACTAGAAATTGATAGATCTTGGGTGCTATTATTTTAAAACTTAAACAGTTATCTAGACTTTTATGGACTTTAGAAATCTGGAATATATAGGCTAAATTAATTTTGAATTTTTTGTCTTTTTTGAAAAAGAGATATTTATATATTTACAAAATATTTTTGTTTGAAAAGTTACCTAAGAGGGCAGGTGCTAGTAGGAATCAAGTCCTCGTGGTTCGTTTTGACTTTTAAAATTTTTAATTTTTTTGTCTTTTTTAATTGTGAAAATCTGTCAAGTTTGAGTTATTAATCATTTTGATTTTAATTTTAGAAATTCCTAAAGAGAACTAATTTTGATCTTTCGTTTTTTTTTCAAAAGTTCATAAAAGAAAGCTATTTTTTTGGAAAAACCCCATTTATTATTTTTTGGTATTTTAGAAAATAACTAGGTGATAAATATATATATATATGTATATTGGATAGTGAACATATTTTATTTACGAATATATCCCATATATAGGTAAAAACATTTTTGCTCCTTTTTAAAGATGTTTCCATTTTATAGTTTTTGATAAGATGATCTAATATGTATAGGGATCTAAAAAAGCTTGTAAAAGCAAATCTTATATATACAAAAGACATATAAAAAATTCTAAATTCATAACTCCTGTATTATATACAGATTTATACTAATTTATCTCTATGTAAAAAAGCTTATTTGAACTATGTCATCAAACAAAATTAAATTCGCATATAATTTCGTGTTCTAGTATTAATATATAACTTCATATTCTATAATTTCCTATAATAAATCTAATATTCACATGCTCATGACATCACACAAATAAATCCTACCAATCTATAGCTAAATAATGATAATCTTATTATTTTTATGTCCTAAAACCAAAAGATATAACAAATACACGTTCTAGCATATTTACTAGATTTAACAAATACATACCAAACAATAAATTCCAATATATAATAAATATAACAAAAATACTAAATACTATCAGTATCATAAGTATATAATACATGCGCATATATCATACGATATTAATATATATATATATCTATAGTTGTATCTATACTATTTTTCCACTATTTTTATTTTTTTGTTACATGTACAAGGATTTACAATATGATAAAATAATGAATAAATAAATAAAAAGAAAGATTAAACTAATTGACCAAATAAACAAATGAATGGATACGGGAATAGAGGAGTGGGCTTAGAGGCTAGATTTCGGATATGAATTGAGTTGAATGGAGTCAGGTCGGATGCCCATGCACTTTTGGGTTGAACTTAGATTAGATCAAGTGAGGATGAGTCGAATGGGATCAGCTCAACTCACAAATGGGTTAACTTAAAAAAGAAATGAGATCACTCTCTAGCTCTCTTAATCGAAAGGTGGTGATGCAAGGTGGTTGACGTAGTGGTGGTGTGTAGTTTTTGTGGGTTTGGTGCATGTGGCGGTTTTCGTGTTGATTTCGGTTTTTGGTGTGTTTATGCTTGGTTATGACAATGAGAGTTCTCGTGGTGTTGGTGGCATCAATGAATCCGATATGGGTTATGGGTGTTTTTGCGAATAAGTCGATGTTTATTGTGTTTTGTGTGAGTTTGAGGTTTATTTTCTAGTGATCATGGTTATCGATTTGGATTTTTAGGTTTCAAATTTGTCATTATTTTTGGTTTGGGTCATTGATTTCGAATGGTAGTGTTTGGTAATAGATTTAGTTTTGATTTCATTTTTTGGAGTTTTAGGAGTTGTTGAGTGTCGAATTCACGTGCGTTGTGTTTGGGAGATTCTAACTTGTCGAGGATCAATCTGATCGTGTATAGGGGATTTCAATTTTGAGTTTCAATTTCGAATTTTGTGTGTGTTAGTTTGAGTCGAGGTGGTTCAGTTTTTTGTTTCAGTGGCTAGGTTCGATGATCGTGGCTTTTGTTTAGGTTGGTGTTCAAGTGCATCATAGAGTTATGTTCATAGGGGGTTGGTCGGAGATGATGGTTGTTTTGAGTTGGAGTTTTAGGTAGTTGTGCGTTTCGGAAGTAGTGTTGAGTAGTGATGGAAGATGGGGATTTTGGATGTTCGCGGTAGTTTCCACAAGTGGACTGGATGGTGGATGTTGACGAAGTGGTTATGGGGGAGAGTGGTGATGTTTGGCACCATTGGTTCCTTTAGAGAGAGAGAGTCGTGAGGTGAAAGAGACCAAGAGAGCTTGAGAGGGAGCCAAGAAGAGAAAAGGAGATTTAGAAACCTTGAAGAGAGAGGAAGAGGATTATGGGGGGAGTGAGAGAGAGAGAATAGAGAAGATGAGAGGGAGCTCGAGAGTTGAGAGTTAAGAGTCTAAGATGGAGAGATGGATCCGGTTCTTAAGGTCAATGGGAGTGTTTGGTTTTTTTTAAGAAGAAGATGAGGAGTCGTTTGATTGAGAGAGAGCTTCAATAACAAGAATTGGATCGACCATTAATGGCCGTTATGATTTCAAAAGGCAGCGGCGACAGTTATGAAACTCTTTTTAAGAAGGAGAGCAAAGAGTGGAACGTTAAAATAATCTTGGCCTTTCAGATGGATTTGCAATAAAAAAAAATTCGTTATGACTTCCTTTGAGTTCTAAAGCTCAAAATGTGCATCAATGGCAAACAGGGTAGTTGAGGAAGACGACGCGCGTGTAGTATACACGTGCATCTTCCCAGGCACGTGAGCACTCTGCTAGAGTGTGGCATTGAACTGAATTGTGGCCTTCCTTATGCAAACCCAAGCACTTAAGCAACCAAGTTGCTTATGTTCTTAAGTTATAAGCCCAAATAAAATTATACTTTTAACTTAGAGAGAACAAGCCCAACATGGTCTCAATGAAAATGGGCCGAAATTGGATGAAACCTAAGGTCCAAATTGGTTTATAGATCCAGCCTAGGAAATTATAAATTGACTAATTTACCCTCTAAAGGCTTGAAATGTAATTTTCTTTATATATTTTCCTTTTTTATTTTTTATCATTTTAATTTTTTGGAAAAAGGTTTTTATTTATAGTCTCTATATAAGCCTATCTAAAAGATGAGATTTTCTAAATTTTTAATTTTTCTATTCTTTTTAAATTTGTAATTTTTATTCTTTTTTGTTAATTTTTTAATTTAACTAACATATGTATACATATATATTTTTTTATAGTTTTCAATTTTTATTGTATTTTCTATCTTTTTACAATTTTTATGATTTTTGAATTTTTCATTTTTTTAGTATTTTTAAAAGGGGACAAAAGTGGGGTATTGACATACCTTGTCAACCAAATGCAATTACTATGCATCTATACTTATTGAGGGTACTGATTCACTGATAGAGTTTCGGGCCTTGTAATCACAAAATACAGTTAATGGTGCACTAATGGGGATGCCCAGCACAGCTACTTTGATGCTAGTCAGTTCATGGGTCATCTAGTGAGATAGAAAGTAAATGATCAGATAGGAATAGCTTGCCTATACCTAATGGAGGGAAGGGTTAAGTATAGTTGTGGTCATACCAAAATAAGGCCCATCGAATCTTTTATGTTATGATTCGCTCTGAGCTGGTAGTTATGCTCAAGAGGCATGGTCAGGCCAAAGATGTCCCCTAGGGTCCCAATGTTAAGACAAGAGTCAAAAGAGATGGAATAGTCGAAAGAACTTGTAACATGTCTTCAGGTGATAACAGGTCGAGGTCGGGGTCGACAAGCATTTAACTATTCTAAACTGCTGGGAGCCGATCCCTTTGGTGGGGCAAACTCTTTTTAAGCTGGTTGAAATCATGGCCTTCAAGGCCTCTTTTGTGCCTTTGACCTAGATCGAGGTTATTGTAGGTTTGTTGGGCCATGGCATATTATTTACTAGCAACACTTATCTTCCTTACTCTCGTTGTATAGAGATAAGGAGAGTATAAAGTTAATAATTTGTGAGAACAACATGCGACTGGAATCTAAGGGTGTTTTTGGCTATCTAAGCTTCATCCCCTATTGACAGTGGGGTTTCACTTGGCAGATTGTTAGGTTATAGGGTCTTATGGGAGCTATCACTTGGGGATTTGCTCAAGCTCATGGGTTGTACTTAAGCTCTATCCATGACTATGCTAAGGAGATATAGTTGGGATAATTTAACTAGTTGGAGAAGTTTTCTGAATTTGAAGGGACACGGGCGTCCGCTAGAAAGATGTGGTTGAAGGCTATCTAGTAATGATGGATCCTGACATTTAATAGAGAAAGTGTCATCATGACGTTTTGATTTTTGAGTTTTGAAGCCAATTTTTCATTTATAGCATTCTTAGGCATGATTACGAAGGAACGAGCTGTGTATTTTTAAGTCTTAGATTTTTTTACATTTTCAATGATGTCAAGATTACGTAACTTCTACTCCGAGTCCTTTTCTTATGATTTGAGAGGAGGAGTGCATTGTTGATATGGTTAGGAGGAGTGGCAGAGGTTCATCTACTAGCTATGGAAGCTCAAGTTGGAAAAAAAGGGGGGATGGGTCAACTAGTGAGAGGATGGCCTTAGGAAATAGTGGGTCCATTGGAGGGGATGGGCTTACCGAAGCTCTTCAAGAATTTTAGATTAGGTTTAGGTCATATGGTGAGCTAATGATAATGTCACGCCCCAAAGGATACCCTAAACATGACAGTCCACTACACTCAATATTAAAGTTTAAGTGTGACAACCTTAGCCACTCCCCAAAAGCTTTGATATTAAGTGTAAAGCGTGCTCTCATAAATTTAGAGGACCATACATGGAATTATGAAGCTTAAGAAGATACAATAACATATTAAGAAAAGAGGATTCATAATATTCATTTACTTATAACAATGAGTTTACAAACTTAGGAACATTTCCCTTTTTCACTAATCTATTACAAGAATATTTTACATCTTATTCAACACTAAACTTCATCTAGGATTTTCCTAATCCATAAAGAAATTACCTGACTGTAGGGTCCTCGTGGCCTTAACCATAAATAGGGAAACTGCAAAAGATATCTATGGGGGTATAAGTTAACAGGCTTAGTGAGAATTATTTCCATAAATAACTTCTTGTAACAAAATTTCAAACAAGTTATTTGATCAAACAAATGGAATGCAATATACACGTAGGCAAACAAGACATATAGTTTTCTGGGAACTATATGTTGAATGGATTTGTGCCCTCTATTCGGGGTTTGGTGATATATAACCTCGAAACAAGTAGTTTTAGTTAAAAAGATTTATGCTTTCGACCAATGTCGCCAAGCATGTGAAGTCTACTTGAATCGAGCCTTGCTTTCGGATCTTCCGCCAAGCATTTCCTTTTCCATAACGCCGCCAAGCAATCGCTTTCGGATACTCCGCCAAGGGTTGCTTTCGACATGAGCTTACTATCCTTCTCACCCAAGAATAATAACCCAAATGCAATGTAACTCACTTCGTGGTATGCATGAATCCATTTATTTATGATATCATAATATTATTATTATCAAATTTAAGGCGATCAAAGAATTTCATACAAAGCAAGTGTTATACAAAAACAATCATTTAAATCAATTCCGGCCTCAATATTCTTAGGATTCTTTCAAAGAATCATTTTACATCCATATCCATTTGTCTTTTCCTAGCTCTAATGCAACCAAATTACAAGCACAACAAGTATAGCATATAAAGGAAATAAACTCACGATGTCATGTCCACTATTCTTCTTATACGAATGAGTCGTTCGCACACTCCACTCAATCGAAATAATCTTCGGGATATAGGTATCCTTCCTCGGAGTCACCTAGCCAAAGAAAATACCCAAAATGAGTATTTTTTAATGCTTTTCTTGAATTTTGACAAGACAATGTCAAAAGATCGTTAAAGTTCGTATAAGGGAAAGTTCCGATTTAAGATGACCATAACTTGGTCAATTTAACTCGGAATCGCACATATAATATACCGATTTCTACCTACTCGAAAAGACCTATTCATTTCTAAAACTATTTTTATCAAAATAAACCATTTATGCCCTGAAACAGTGGTGATAAAATTCACCACGAATTTTCCAACTCAAAAACAATTTTGGTTCAATCAATCAAAATTTGTTTGATAAATACTTAGTAATCTATATAGTTCAAAAATTCTCTTTTTATGGTTACTTAGCTCATATTTATTCATGCTCAAGTGTTTGTTGTCCAAATCATGTTGCTCAAGTAAAATCATGTCAATTTTGGAGTTTTAGAAAAATATAGTTTACAAGAATTCATTTTTGTAAATCTCTTGAAATGAATATTTTGTTTATTTTGTTTTCTAAAGATGTTTTATGTTGGCTTATATATATATATATATATATATATATATATTTCCAAGTAGCTTTTTGAAAATAAATTTTCTTCTTTCTAAGTTTTTTATATTAATACTAGTTTTCCTATTTATTTTCCCTATACAAATTTTTTTGTCTATTTGTTTGCAAAAAAAATCTTTATTTGAAAATTCTTCATCCTTTCCTTATATTATGTTTTTCATAGAAATCATCCTTGCATAAAAATTTATTTTCTTTATAAAAACAAAGTGGGATAACAAGTGTTTTAAGAAGCTTTTTATAGTAAAAGTAGTTTCTAAAATCTTAGTGGGTTCTTTTTAAAAAAAAAAAAAAAGAGATAACTTTATTTTTGTTTAAACCAGATATCTTGTACTTTTACATAAACTTATTTCTAAGTGTTAAAATCTCATTTTTGTCAATTATTTTTAGAACTTGAAACTTTGGATAACAATTGAAATGAACATGAATTATGAGAAAATAATAGCAAGCAAAATAACATAAATAATAAAGTCAAGTATTGGGAGTCTTAGCTTTTTCAAGGTTCTCGGGACTAAGAAGTAGACTAGTCCCAAAATAAAATGAAAGAAAGAAGAATTCGTTTTGACTTGATGAGGATAAGTCTAAGACTAGAGACTAGTATTAAAATAACAAGAAATGAATAAATAAATTGCAATGGAATAAATAAATAAATTGCATTGCATAAAATAAATAAATTGCAAGTGAGCTTATATGCTCTAAAGAATATGTATATATATATAGATAATAATACTTAGATATAGTAACAATAATATGAACAAAATAATAACATAAACATAAATAGATTTTCATGAACAAGAACAATACATGAACATAATATAGCTTCCATAACATTTAGACTTTGGAAACTCACACTATGGTCATGTAAAGTTACATGACACGAGAAGAAGAAAATAATAGGAGATGGTTACCTAAAGAAGACTTTGGTAGTGTTATGTGGTTATGGGTTTTTATTGTAGGTAGAAGTTGTTTTGGAATTATTTTGAGAGAGTTCTGGGAGGATATTTGGAGAGAGTTTTGAAAGGAGAATTTGAGAGAGTTTTTGTATAGAATTTGTGGGTAGTAAATGTGTGAAAGAAGTGAAAGAGGAAGGGGGTATTTATAGGAAAATGTGGAGTGATTTTTGTATGATCAAATTAAATGAAAATTGAAACAAATTGAGGAAGAGAGAGGAGGGGGTTGCGCCGACCACACATGTGAGGAGAGAGGGAGTGTTTTATTTTTTTTGTATTTTGTGGATTAAATGAAGTAATAAGTAAGGTAGATGTGAAATAAAGTTATGGGAAAGGTAAAAAGTAAAGGTTATAGGTTATGGTGTTTGTAAGAGTAGGTGTAAGAAAAAGTAGAGAGAAAAGAATGGTGTAGAATAGTAGTGAATAGTGTAATGTAAAGTAGATATGACTAATAAAGTACCGGTAGTAAGAAAATACGCGTATAAATGCGATATCTATTATTTTTACTTATCAAAAAATTCTAAAATTGATATTTTTGAAAACCTTATATTTTTACGAGTCTAACAGTATATTCGGAATATTTTTACTATATCAGGGTTCGAGACACGTTTTTCAAGAACCGTGTTCGATTGGGTTCGAAATGAGTTGCAGTTTTACTAATTTGATCTTTTTACGTTTCCTTAGATAATTACGCACTATTCTATATTCTAAACTCTTACTTATTCTCATCGAGTTGCTTATTTGGGAATGCCAGACTTTGAGCTATTATGTCTAACTAAGCTTTTGTTGACCTTTAGAGCTCCGTGACTTCCGGTTTAAGGTTTTAGGCTAAACCGATTCCAAAAATTTTGGGGTTTACAGATAAAGTATATCAAATCAACTTAGATGCTTACATTGATGATGGTACGGGGTCGTTGTTTGTCGACCCCTTACATATTGTGGTGGTCGAAGGCGAGAAGCCAACTAGTGTATGTAGTGATATCATTGAGAAGCTCATTGAGGAGGTTCATGTAAAGGAAATGAAGGGTTGTCTCGAAGAATGGGAGGTAGTGATCCCTTCAAAGTCGGACCGAGTTTGCTTGTTGGGAAGGAGGAGGTTTTCACTATATACTATGGAATTTAAGTTTGATCTAAGAATGCCTTTCTCTTTGTTCTAAAAGGAATTTTTCAAACACCATAGGTTATCCTCTGCTTAATTGCTTTCAAACACTTGGCGTATCTTGGTAGGCTTTGAAGCTTTATGTCTGACTATGTTGATATGGCCCACTCCAACTTTGTTCAAGAGGTATTATACCTATAAGAGGCCATGCAAAGGGTGATGGTACCTGACCCAGCAACTAAATAGCTTGTACAAGCTCTATGAGGGGCTTACAAGCTTGAATGGCTTTAGATGGATTGTGGGCGATAGGGTGTTCAGCACGAGTTCAATTTTTAGGTAGACTGGTGTACTCACATTTATCCTCACATGGCTCCAATGCTAGGGCTTCATGATGTTGAAGTTCGAAAGAGGATAGACAAATACATGAGGTTATAGAATGGGAGATCTTTAGATGTTGAATTAATGGTGGATAAGTAATTAAAGAACTGGTCCATCACTATTGGCAATTGGGGTACGGCTTCCAAAGGTGCAACAAGGTACTTCGGTATTTAGGTGCGGTGCCCTTCTCTCCCCACAAATTTTCTGTTGAGTTGAGCTCTAGTGGGAAGGAAGACTATTGCTATTGATGGCGGATTTTAGCATGGCCTAGCATTCTAGCTTGATTGGATATAATTTATTGTTTCTTATTATGTACATATATTTTTATTTGACCCTTTCTACTCTGTTTTTAGGTGTTGAAGCAGAGGTCAAGGATATCAATGAACTTCTAGTAGAGCTACCAACGGAGGGAAAGAAGAACACTGCTACTAAGAAAAGGATATTTGCTAAGAGGTCTATGATGTGTTTGACCAATCGCAATTGATCAAATTAAATGTAAAACCCTATTTTTACTTTGCGGCTAATCTGTAGGCAAGTGTACTTACCGATTGTAGTACCGATGTAAACACAGGGGTTGTCATACCAGGACTTGTAATTACTAGTATTTACCTTAATTCTACTATCTAGCTAATATAATAGAGTGATATTAATGTATCTAAGAAACTAATTAATTGTTTAACTAATCCTAGCAAAATGAGTGTGATGCTTTTAAAAGTATCAATCATAAAACTAACCCTAATCTTGATTCACCACTAAACCTGTGATTCAATCTTTATAAGATATTCATTAAAGGATATTTAGGTTCTTGAACTGCAGAAACTCTTTATTTAATTAACATCTCTTTCAAGAATATTAATTTATAACCCTACATGATTAATGGAAATGTCTTTAATCATCAATTACATATAAGATTGCATCATAGTTCAAGATTTCTAGCAAAGATTAAATCATTATATCGAAAGTTCATGTAGTCTATCTCTGGATCTACGTTCAAACTTCTCTATTCATGTTAGATCTATCTCATCAATCAATCTTTTGACCTAATTAACAAGAATCATGCATGGATCTAACACTGTGCATATATTAAATTAAAGAATAGTAAATGAATGGATTCAAGAATGCATAAACTTCCATTAATGAAACAACCAAATCTTTACATTAGGGTTAAAATTTCTCAAGATCTAGGGTATAGAGATATATTTTTCCATAGATAAAGATTTACAATAATGATATATAAAAAAAATAGGAAGAAATCATGATGAAACCCCCTTGAATCGATATCTTGTGATCTTGGATTAGCCCTTGCTTTTCTCCACTCTAAAGTACTTTTTTTCTCTCTAGGGTTCATAGGAATAATGATATGTATCATAAATGACGAGTGAAGGTGTCTATTTATAAGAAAATCCAAAATTAGTTATATCCGAGCATCCTACATGGTCATGTATGAGGCTGTATCGGATCTAAAACTATGAAATTCACAAAAATTAAGTATGCACAACGTTGAGCATGACCCATGCAAGGTGTCGGTGTAGAGTGCAAACATGTTTCTGATTACTTTCCGGACTCTACACATGTATGCTACATGACTTGTGTAACTCCTTAAGTATTTTAAAATTACTTGCGGGTCGTATTTCATTTCCTACACAAGTATCTTGCACAGCTTATGTAGAAGTTCATGCATGCTATGAATCTTCACTTTGCCCAATTGTTCATAAAAAATTTTCCTTAAGTCATCTAAATCTCTTTGTTAAGTTCTCTATCTTCTTTTATTCTTGAAATTAATATTTTAATGAAACAAGTATCATTTTCTTTAATAATTCACATGAAATCTATATAATATAGTATCCGATTAATACATATAATAAGGGTCTTTAGACACTTATTAGTCTATCATTGGAGAGGTAGTACAGGATTAGCTCGTTTCAAACCCTAAGGTAGCTTGTACCTGAAGAGAGGATGCTGGGGGATTTTCACAACATCCCAAGACAAAAAAACTAAAGATTGTAGCTGCAATTGAAGTCGCGGTTGCTAGCTCGAGCGTCTAACTTTTTTTGAGCTTGTCGTATCCTTATTCCCTCGACATGTAAAGTGTACCCAAACAGCCCCTAAGCTGCTGCTTCCCTAGTGGTCTAAGTTTCTTCTTGGACAGAGGCAGTTGGAAGTAGAACTAGCACTCTAACTAAAGGGGGAAGGTTGAGTGTGCCCGAGATTTGTCCTTCAAAAATTATCGGGGCTGGCTTATGTCACGCCTCGGAGGGTACCTTAAACGTGACAGTCCGCCGCACATAATATTAAAGCTAATGAATGACAACCTTAGTCATGCAGGAGCTTCGATATCACGTGTAAGTCGTGCTTCCAAGATAGTAGGAGACTCATAGGGGTATTACGTTTAAGCAGATAATAAAAGCATGCAAGAACTTATATAGATAATCATGTAATATTCATTAGAATAAAAGTCTTTTACAACTTCTTAGGGGCATTCCCCTATTCTAATAGTCTTGTTCAACTAAGCCATCATCAAAATATACATAAATATAACATAAGTCTACTATAGAGATTTTTCTTAGAAGTCTACATCCAAAACTAAATACATATAAACTTTCTCCAAAAACTTCTAGTGACTTTGGCTCAGACCTGACAAAAGGGGCTCCTTGGTGCCAACCACAAGTAATCATACTGTAACAAAAAGCTATAGTGGTATAAGCAAAACTAGCTTAGCGAGATAACTCCCATCTATAAAACATTTCCATAAAACACACAAGTATTTAGACAATCATATGAGAATGCATCAATCACATGAGCAAACAAAATACATACTATTAACCGCAAACCATGTGTAGCATGGATTTTACGCCCTCCATATTGGGGGTTGGGTGGTTACTGACCCATACGATCATCAATAATTGCAGACTTACCCGCTCCTACTTGCCCTATAGACTTTCCGGCTCCTACTTGCCCATGTAGACTTTCTGGCTCCTACTAGCTACCACTACAACTTCTTATTTACCCACACGAAGAATAGTAGTGAAAATAAATATGACTCACGAATATGATATGCATGAATCGTTTTCAATATAGGGTTATTCCATTATTGTCGAGTTCAAGTTAAAGGTGATCAAAACAATATTCATCATATCATTGCAAGAAAACATAAATTATTCATCAATTCCTTTTTCGATATTCTTAGCTTTTATTTATTCAATCATGAATCCAAATCACACAACATTTGTTCATTTTATCTTTTTCCTTATTTTCTAATGCTACTACTTACAAGCACAAACAATGAAGTGTAACTAGTAAGGGATTAACTCACTCCATGATGATCGCTCCTAGTCGAAGTAATCCTTCGAGAAGGCGATATCGGTTCCTTCTTCACCTAAACAAGATGAAATACCCAAAATGAGTCTTTCATAGAATTTATACTTTTGAAGATTCTAAATCTATCTTGAAATCACGGTAAAATCGGATTGAAGGAAATTCCAACTTAAAATGGCCATAACTTGCTCATTTTAACTCGAAATTTCGCATATTATATGTCGTTTTCTATCTATTCGAAAAGATCTATTCATTTCTAACGTTACTTTTACTATAAAAGGTCATTTGAGTCTCGAATTAGAAGGGTATGGATTTAATACGAAAATTCCATCCTTGAAAAACAAGAAGTTCTGATCTTTCCTTTACTAAGGCTTGTCTAAGTAAAACTCAAATATGTATATTTTTGAAAAGAATTCCTTATGTATATAAATATACTCATAATTTATGCATGAAGCTATATGTGTTTTCTTGTTTAATTTATTTCCTTAAAACAATCTTTTCTAGTGTTTTGGAAATTTGGATTTGTTAGATTTTTGCTTTATGTGGATGAAGTAACTTATAAAATTTTTGGATTATCAAAATCTAATACACTTTATCTTGATTCTTTAGTTTATCAAAAGTGAGTTGAAAATATAGTTTGGTCTTTTGAAGTTATCTACTAAATGTATTTCTAAGATAGAGTTTCCAAAAAGTTTTCTTTAGTAGTATTTGATGAGTTTATTCTTTGAAAATTCCTTTTCCTTGTAAATTGATTTTCTTGAAAACTTATTTTGCTTTTGGTTTAGAAGGTTGATAAAAATACTATCAAGTTATTATTGATATATCAAGACTTTATTTGAAAAGGATATATCTTTAGACTTTAAAGAAACTTCATTTAATAGTTTGAGATTTCATGATGAGTTTTACATAAACTTTTAAAAGAGATTTTTTTGAAAATATTTTTATAAGTCTTTGCAAAAACTTTGATCAAGTTTTATTCTTTCATAAAAAAGATTCATTTTTTTTTTATTTGGACAACTACTTATTAGCCATGCATGAATATGATTATGTAGTTTATAAAAGCTAAAGATATCATAAGATAAGATAATAAAGAGCATAACAAATAAACAAACACAATAGTAATTGTCAAGTATTGGAAGCCTTAGCATTATCAAGGCTTCTCGGGACTAAGAATAGACTAGTCCCAAAAGAAAAAGAAAATTGTTTTAATTTGATGAGGACAAGTCTAAGACCAGAGAGACTAGTCTTAAAATAACTTGAAAGTAAATAAATTGTAAAAGAAGTAAATAAATTACAATAACAAGGAGCTTATATGCTCTAAAAGATATATAACTCCATAGATATATTTAGTTAGATATATATGAAAGCAACATAAAAGAAAATAGATTCATGAACAAAAACAAAGTGTGAAGATATTGTTGCTTTCTTCACCTCCATGGTTTTAGAAAACACACACTATGCTCATACTAAGTAAATGAACATATAAAAAGCTAAAACTATTACATATAGAAGGAGTAGAAACTAGAGAAAACTTGAGAGACTTCTTGAAGAGATTTTGCGAGAGTAATTTTAGTGTATGAAAGGTGTGAAAGAAATGGAAGGAAGAGGTGGTATTTATAGAAAAAAGCGGAGGGTAATTTGTGTTAATTAAATAAATGAAAAATAAAACAAATTGAGTGTTGTAGAGGGGAGGGCCGACGCAAATTGTGAGTGAGAGAGAGAGAGAAATTTATTTTTTTTTTGTATTTTCGTTAATGAAAAGTAAGATATGAAAGATATGAAGTTGTATTGGAAATGAAAATTATAAGAAAATAGATGTTTGGTTATAAGAGTAGATTGTAAGAAAAAGTAGAGATAGATAAATAGTGTAGAATAATAATAAATAGTGTAATGTAAAGTAGACATGACAATTAAAGTACCGGTAATAAGAAAATACGCGAATAATTGCGATATATGATATTTTTAGTTATCGAAAAATTATAAAACTGGTATTTTTGAAAACCTTATGTTTTTACGAGTCTAACGGTATATTCGGAATATTTTTACTATTTTGAGTTTCGGGACACATTTTTCGAAAACTGTATCAGATTGGGCTCAAAACGAATCACGGTTTAACTAATATGATATTTTTAAGCTTTTTTTATTATTACGAACTATTCTACATACTAATCTCTTAATTACTTTCTTAGGGTTGCTTACACGGGATTGCCGGACTTAAACGGTTACGTCTGACTAGGGTTTTGTTGACTTTAGGATTTCCGGTTGACCTTCTAATTAGGGTTTAAGCTTACTTGATCACAAAACTTTGGGGGCTTACAACTTACCTCTATAGGGGGGTTGATGTTGTTAGGGGGAAGGTAATGAGGTAGAGTGATACCTTTATTGAGTAGAGCTTGTTTGAAGAGGTTGTTCGACTGCAAGATAGAGAGAGATGGAAAACTTTGTTCAAAGAGTTAAAGTCTGGGGAGCAGGTGTTGGACTTTGCTGCTTGAAAAGTTTATAAGGTAACTTGTATGTTTGTCTTTTTGTTGTGTGAGCATTAGTTTGTATCTCACATTATCTTTTATCTTGTAGAATGTGTTTGCTATGGTTGATGCAGTAAAATATGCGCAGGAGAATTAGGGAGAGTAAAATTAAAATTTCTCCTTTTACTTTTCTTTATAGTATTCCATTGCTTGGGGTGGTTTGCTAATTGATCTTTTCCGTTGCTTATTTTTAAGCTTGGAAGAGACTGAGGATTTAAAGCCTAGAGTTGCTGAGCTTGAGAAGGAGCTATTGAATGTGAGGCAAGAGGTGATGACGTAGAAAAGTGATTTGATGTGTCTCTATGATAACCATGCTAGGATGGTAAAGAGCATCGAGAATCAGGTCTTCAGGTGCTAGAATGATGTGAATAAGGGCAAGCAGGAGGTGAATTAGGCGAAGCTCATTGTTGATGATCTTTTAATGAAGTTAAAAGGATTTGAGCGATAATGAGACTTTTTGTCACAAAAACTAAAGGAGGTCATTTCGAAGCTCAATAAACTGAGGAAGTCCTTAGAGGCATTTCAATCTAACCATAGCAGGCTTAAGGTAAGATAAACGACTCAAGGTGAGGTAGATGAGACAATGCTTGCAAACCTTCCCCACTCCTCCCCCACACCCCCTATACCCCAAAGCTCAGGTTGTGAGGTTGGTAAGTGATGATGTTATGCTTCCCAAAGTCAAGAAGGAAGTGCTTGGGGACTTCATGAAGAGTAATGAGTGGATTGAGGTTCAGAGAAAGCTCGTAAGGGAGAGTATGAGGTTAGTTTGCAATGAGGTCCTTAAAGCATATATTGGTTTGGACTTGGGTTTTTTAGCTACTCTTCTCGAGGAAACTACCTCAAGTGACAACGATGAGAAGGATGAAGATTTATGTAAGGAGTTTATGAGCGCGCTTCACAAGGGATGGCTGGTGATCAGGTTGATCTAATCATCGTTATTCTAACCCAGTGTGCCCAAAGAGACGGTACAGTTCCCACTTCTACTAAAACCCTAGTTGGACCATGTAGAGATTAGGTTGAAGATCATTTAGATGCTGTTGATACTTCTAAAGGGGCTTAAACATAGATGATTATTGATGTTATTGGAATTCTAATTTGTAACAATTGTTTCTCTTTTTAGTCGTTACTCGAGCTGACATGCTGGTTCGTTTCATGTGTAATTGAGTTCTTGTATTGACCATTCATTAAATGAAGTAAGTTGTTCTTCTTTCTTCCTTTATGATATGTTTTTGTTGCACTTCCTTTGCAAATTTATTGAGGCTATGAGATCAGAATTTTGTTGCAAAGGCTCGAGTAGTTGGTCATTGATGTCGCAATTTAATGCTTGTACTCGTATTGTTAGTTAATGATGTTTTATGACAAGGTGTGTTCTGGTACATTTTTTCCAACTTATTATATCGATATTAATAGTCTTTCACCTATTTGGGGTGAAAAACCCTAAAAATATAGATGTAATTAAAAAATGAAAGAAAGGAATTAGCTTAAAAATATGGGGAAAAAATTTAAAACTTTTCAGTAAAGTGTAGAAACTAGTGGGTCAAGTTCAAACCTTTGAGTAGTTGAACTTTTAGTTGAGTAATTAACTTAATTAATTTAATTGAGTTAGTAATTGGATCATTATGTGTTAGAGATCACTCAATTCCATTCTAAACTCCTTGATTATTCAATTTCATATATTTTACATCAAAACAATTCTAGTTAGTTGATTAAAATCCTAACTAGACTCTTAAATTCAATAATTCCTTCTAAAGTCCTAAATCAAGGTTAATTAGTGTAAAATCACTAATTAACATTCCTAAATCCCAAAAGATGATTTAAAATACCTAAATTATATTCTAAAATGTTTTCTCAAACCCTCATATGCTTAAGAACCCACCTACTCACTCACATGCTTCAAGATTAAATCCTATCCTTTCATCTAATCACCAACCTAATGTCACTATCTATAAAAGCTTCTTTATTTGGCAAAACCCTAACCCTACCACACACAAATCCACACGCCACACTCCTATGGTCAGTTGCCTCCACAAACCAAAAATGTCATTTTTATTTCATCTTACACACTTGAGAGAAACCTAGGACAAATCTCTAGTCATATACCTTTGAACTTTACCAAAAATGGTTCTTTTATTCATCTAAACACATCCAAGCTTCCAGCAACCTTACATAGCTGATCAAAGAGTGAAATCAACATAAAATAACCCCCATTTAGCAAGGAAAAGCCCACGACACAAAGAGGGAAATCCAAGCTCCAAGTATCTTCATCAAAGTTAAGCTCCATTTTAACTTTTCCTCAAAATCAACTCTATTTAAAACCCTTTGTTGATCTCTAATGATATATTGATTCTTGTGGGTTTAAAATCATAAAAATCAGATTTTGGGGTCAAGCTTTAAGTGGAAATTCTGTTGAGGGTTTGGAGCTTCATCAAATTTAATTTGAATTAGTGGTTGTGTATTGAAGTTTAACTTAATTTTAAGAGTATTAGGTAAGTAAACTTTGATTCTTTGATTGATTATGTTTTTATTTGATTTAAGACTTGAAAAACACTTAATGAACCTCTTGAACACTTGCTACACATGTAAGATATATATGTATATGATGATATATTATGATGATTTTTGGATAATCATGTTAGATTTAGGTGTTAATGATGTTATAGTGAAGTATATTACATATAATCATCTTATATATGTTGAATCCTTAATATATATTGATTACCACTTGATGAGCATGCATTTATAATATGAAGAACCGGCTGTACATATTTAGAAATTCATGTTATGGATGTTCCATGTTGATATCTTTCATTGATTCATGTTAAAAATAAAGTTATATGATGATTTGAGCCTAAACTTGATGATTTTAACTTGTGTTATGATAAGATTATGATTAATCATGATTATTGACATGTTTAGTATCATGTTTAGGTGTGATATTATGTTAATGGTATTCTGATCACGTTGTGGGCCAAGTTATGTGTTTTAAACTTGTATTTGGGCTATGTTCTCAAATTCCTGTTTTCCCCTGTTTAAAATCCGATTTTAAAAATAGTTTTAGCATAAGGATTTTAGTTCATTAAAATTAGTATAATTTAGGCTCAAGAATCACTTAAAAAGGTTAAGAATTGATGAAGTTATTAGTTGTGCAATAAAACATACTACCCAGTGGATTCTGTTTTGTTCCTGTTAGTTAGCCCAATTTCAAATTATCATAACTCATCCCATACAGATTATTATCACGTGAATTAGGTACCAATAGAAATCTCTCTGAGTCTAGTTTCTAACCCAACTAGAACCACTCAAAAATTCATTTGGATGACCCAGATATGCCCATTTTAGTAAAGTATGCGCAATCTAACTTTCAAGGAAAAATTGGACAGATTTGGTCCTTTGTGAAAAACGAATTCTTAAAAATAGTTATTGGGCTCTAAAAATCATATAAAAATTCATGGAAGTATTTTTATTGATTATCTTTCAAAAGAAATTTATTTTACAAAAATCTGATATGATTTGAAGGCCCAAATAGCTAAAATGTGAGGATATACCATACTTTATTATGGGCTGGAACTATATAGTAGTTTTTGGGCCTACAACCAAACCTAAATATTTTGTATCAATTTGAACCTATTTTAATATGGGCCTATCCATATCATATCAAGGTCCATATCCCTTAAAAATAAATCTAAAAATCAAACTCATAACTTTAGCTTAAACCCCATGGGCTTAAAATATAAAAATGAGGTCCATTACCCATTTTTACTCCAAGTGGACCTTACACCCAATACTTTAAGCACATCATCTAAGATGCAAGAGTATTGACTCTTAATGGGTCCATATACATTTTATGGGCCCCATAGCTTGAATTATAACTTAGTTACTTATTGGGCCTAATAGGTTCACTCAAGGCCCAATATTCCTAAATAAGACATAATTCTAATCTTTTGGGCTTATCACATATAGTTAGGTCCAATAACTTAATTAAACTCCTAATTGGACCTAAGCCAATCATGAAGCCCAATTTAATTCTAAGCTTTATATATATAGATTTCCTTAATGGGCCCAAGCCTAGTTCAAGGCCCATTAACCTAATAAAGTGAAAATGATTAATAGTTATTTAATGGGCTTAACTAGTAAACCCTCAAGGCCCATTACTTTTAAATAAGATATTCAATTACATATGTCTTAATGGGCTTACTCTATATCTACTCCAAGCCCATTTCACCCTAAAATTTTGTAAAGTCTTATAAGTTAAGGCGTTGTTCTAAAAGCTTAATACTTGATATAATTCTTTGTAAATGCTTAATCCTGATTTTGTTAAATCTTTTGTTAACAGATTCTTCTTTCTGTTATCCTTCGGACTTCTTCGAGTTTCCTTCTGTTATACAAGGTACGCAGTAACATGCGTGTTGCTTGTTAGGACAGGCATTAAAATGGTTAAAAACTTAAAGACGGCTTAATGATTAATTGCTTGTGTTTGGTCGGGCTCGGGCCGGAGAGTTCCGACGACCCCATTAGAGTCCAACTCTAATGTGGTAGAGTGTAGGCACTTAGGCCACCCTTGGTGGTACGGTGGCTAGCTGACGGGCCGGTACAGTAGCGGGGTAACGATTAACCCCATTGAAGAGAAGTTGCACAGCTGGAAGACTACGGTAATGGGCCCGTACCTTCACTGTGTAGATGGATTGGTTCGGTTAATGTCAGATAACGGCTGGAAAACCCGGACGACGCTAGTTTCTTCCAGGGTCTTCGGACCATATCTTCCAGGGTCTAAGGACCAAGCTTCCAGGATGTGACACCGGCTTGTCATATCACATCCCCCTTTCGTGTGTGCGTATGCACGAAAGGATTTCCCTGCCCCGTGTTTGATTCGGAGTATGAGTGCTCCTGTGCTGGCTTAATTAAATACCTCAATTTATTGGTTGTGCTTGGTAGAATAAGTATGCTTGCATTCACGTCGCATGTGCTTGCGTTACTGTGTATTGGGCTTCGCCGCTCATTCTAATCATTTCAGGTACTGATTGTGTTTCTGGTGATGATGGCTATGATTCTGATGACCGCTATGACTTCTTGGGGTATGGTACCGACTTCGAGGAGTGTGCTGACGAGTTCTACGATTAGATGCGGGCATGTTTTATGCTTACTGTTATGTTCTTTTGGAGAGCCTAGTGAGGACTCTACTGTTTTTGAGATACTTATACAGTTTTTGAGATACTGTTTACTTTTGGGGCGCCTGTGCGCAAGATTATTGTTTTTTTTTCATCACTTCTTATTTCGATACTATGGTTTTATGAGTTATTTACTTTTGTGAGTAATCTTTTTGAAATTGGTATCAAATGTTTTATTTCCGCTGCAGTTAAATATTTGTGAAAACTAATTAGAGAGTTTTCGAAAACTAAAATATGTTAGAAACTCACCGTAGTTTGTAGGAGCCTTTCGTGAATTACACTTAGTGATTTGCGGGCGGGTTGTTGCACCCTATCTCGGGGCGTGACATAGGGTACGTGGTGATGTTTAGGAGATATGTGCATGCCTATGAAGCCTTCTTTTCTTTGGATTGGCTCTTTCTTGGCCTAATCCAACAGTATAATGTTGTTCTATGAATTCTCAAGGGTTTAGTAGTATTGAATGTATGTCAGGACCACATATTTATTGGCTATAAATAGCACCTCCCTTGGGATTTGAATTCATCGTGTTCTTGTCTTAGGTCGTAGAGACTTATCTTGAGTCTTTCTTCATATTTTCATCATTATGGGACTTCCTCTTTACCCTTTTATGGTTAGAAACACCAAGCATTGAGGGTAAGGTAACTATTGACTTTTGTAGCTTTATTATCCCTGTTTAATAGGATTAACAACTCTATTATCCCTGTTATATGGGATTATGGGCTATTAAGATCCTGATGTGAGGGGAGTTTGATGCTTTTCCTCCGTTACCATGATATCTTAAGGAATGAGGACTGATCTTGCCCATAAGGTGGTGCTAACTGTGGCGAGGTGAGCGTGGAACATTTGCATCTTCTCCTTTTTTTGACATATTCTTGATCTCCTTTGTTTTAGGATCTTGGTCATCAAAAGAAGGATAACATCCTTAGGGAACTAACTCAATTGTTTTCCTACCAAGGCTAGTGGACATGGTTAACCACTTTAATATTGATGGCTCGGGGCAGTCTTCCTCAAATGTTGCTAATTAAGTTGTGCTAAGGTTAGCTGCGGGTGTTCTTCCACTTTGTCAAGTTGGAGAATAGTGCACCATTGTCTTGTGCACCCGAATGTTAATTCGGGTTTTGGTCTTTAAGATAAAATTCGTTCTCTATCCTTTTAGGATTAAGGGTGTTCACAGTTTGGTTAATCAATTCGTGGTCTTATTTTTTGAACCTAACCATAATGATTAATTTTTTAATATCTCAATCCTTAATCAATCCATTATAAACAGTTAACCACCTTAATGGTTAACCATTTTTTTCTATTAATTTTTTTGGTTTTAGTTTTTAACTATTTAACGTAATGGTTTCAACAAATCAAATTGATAGTTACAACAAAACTTATTTTTCAGCTTTTATCATAAAGTTTTTCTATAAATTAGTATATATTTATTATAATGGCTAAAAAAAAGAAAAAATTAAAGAAAAAGGGAAAAAAAAGCCTTTGGATGTATCATCATCAACAAAATCAAACCAAATGAATGACCACATTAACTCCCATCAAAACATAGGGCAAAATATAGCACTATATTGAAAATCCAAGGACAATTAACATATGTAAATCATATGTATATATATGTTTTTTAAGAAAATAATGTGTATATGTAAATTATTTATATAATATATTTATAAATATTGAAACCGTTAACCATCGTTTTTTTGCAGTTACAAATCCCAATCGAAAGCAAAAAATTGCAAAAAAATAAAATCTGTATTCCTAAACCACAACCAATTGACCGATTAACCATATTTTTTCGATTGGTTTTTCGATTTTGGTTTAGTTTCATCAGTTTTTTTGCACACCCCTATTTAAGATTGTAGGAGTTTATCTTGAAAGCTGTTGGTCGAAATGCCCAAAAACTACCCTAGCTGAGATGCCAGTCAAAACTATTGTAATCAATTTGATTTGACTTAATGGAGCCCATCAACTCTTTTCGTATGTCTTGTATTTTTACTTTAAATATATGCATGTCTTCTTCTACTTATCTTCTAGGTTACTCATAAGGTCTACTCTCTATAGTAAAGTTAAGTTGTTTATATTGTTTACTTAGAAATCCTTGATCAGATTTTTTCCTCAACTTTTGTTTTTTTGAGTCTCACTTGAGTTAATATTGGTCAAGTTCGTTAAAGAAGCTATCTTTAAGGCTATTATTTAAGCTCTTTGAAGGAGTTTTCTTGTAAGAGAGTTACTTGAACTCTTTGAGGGAGTTACCCGAGCTTTTCGAGGGAGTTACCACTAAGGGAGTTATTTGAGCTTTTTGGGGAGAGTTACCTATTAGGAAAGTTGCCTGAGCTTTTTGAGGGAGTTACCACTGAGGGAGTTATCCAAGCTTTTTGATAGGAGTTACCACTTACAGAGTTACCTGAGCTCTTTAGGAGAGTTACTTCATCTCTTTGGGGGAAATACCATTGAGAGAGTTACCCAAGCTCTTTGGGGGAGTTACCCAAGTGGTATAAAAGGACGAGATCCCTCAAGCTCTTCAAGGTCACCTATTGGTTTTAGTACTCATGAGTGTAAGGTAAGTTTTTTGGGAAGTTGACCAACTGAGGCATTACGTCTTCGCTCAGTAAATATTTAGGGTTCATATCGTACCTTGGTAGAAAATTAAATGGGTAAGCGAATTAAAAGTGTAACACTTTAAATTTCATTTATTAATTGTTTTTTTGGGTTGAGCTTACAGCATGGGGAGGAAGGGTTCTTAAGACACTAATTTAAATTTTTTACAAGAAAAGATAGAGCTAAAGATCACATAGACAAATGCTTCTTTTATTTGAAAGGCTTCCTTAGGTCATTTGCTATAAGCTTTCATTTTCTTAGCTACCTGAATTCGGTTTTAGAGATTAGAATCGGAAATTGAAACCCTAAAAGAATACTCTAAGACTAGTTGGACATAGAAACCCTAAGTTTGGCAATCCCGAGAGCGAAACCTCGAAACAATAAAAATGAGTTAGCTCTAGAATATAACCCTAAATAATTTATTAAAACATAAAAAGATCAGATTTCAGATAAATTCATTCATTTCAGACCCGATCGGGATCTGTTCTCGAAAACTGGTCCCTGGGACTTGAAAATAGAAAAATATTATATAGGACTCCTTAGAACTAAAATTTAATAAGGAATTCAAAAATATAATTATAAGAATTTTTCGGTTTATAAAAATTACAGTTATCGCCTTTTATTGTATTTTTATTACTACCGGTAATTTAATTGTCTAATCTATTTTTTTATTTCTGTCACACTATTCACCAAGTACAACTACCCATACCCTATTCTTACATCCTGACAACCTATTCTGGCAATCTTACATCATTTTCTTTACATTTTCTTTTCCAATACAACTTTTACTACTTAAATTACTTATTAAATTTAAATTGTATTACACAAAATTAATCAAAGCATCACCTTCTCTCTCTTCTCTCAAAATCTGGCGCCTATCTCTCCTTGTCCTCTCTCATTTGTTTGATTTTTTTCATTTTATTAATCACACAAAAACCCTAACCTCTTTCCTATATAAACTCTCTTTTACCTTTCACTTTCTCTCTTTTTACAAAAAGATTAAACTTTGGAAAAGTTTTCTCTCCCTCTCTTGAGTTATTGTAAACCCCCCTCCCTACACCACACACACACACACACACACTTCTTTTTTTTTTTTTTAAGTTTTCTTACTCCACACATTTAATAGGTAATAGATATACACCTTACCACAATAAAACATGTAATGGCAAGATCATACATATGTGGTTCCACTAACATCCCCATGAGCTTTATGCTAGAGATGTGGAAACACTTAATCATGGATCCTTGCCACCACAATGTTATGGATCTTGATATTTAAGTTGTCTTACTATTATTTTGCTATATTATTGCTAAATGTTCTTTTTATGGATATTTTGGACATATACCCTTTCATTAAACTCATCTACATATTGTTTATGTTGCATTTGCATCCATGACATGAGTAATATAGTAGATCTATTTGTTTAGAGTACATAAATGCCATTGGTATTTGTCTTCTATACATAAAAGATTTGCAATATGATAGTCTTAATCAAGATCTATTTTGTTTCTATAAAAAAAGTAATAATTTTTGGAAATTTGGATCTTGAGAAATAACCATTTAGAAAACCTATTTTCCAACTCCAAAATGAAGATCTTACATATAAAATGAAGGGCTTAGGGGATAGGTATCATAAATAAATGATTTTTATAAGTTGAGCTTAGTTTTACTAAGATAAATTTTCAAAACAAAAAAAAGGTTATAAAAGATATGTTAGAACTTGTTTCAACCCCAATAAAAACTTGAAATTCGTAACTAGGATGAAATGCCAAGTAAACACCGATTTTCCAATCCTAAAGCAAGAGTTTTATTAAAGAAATGGAAGCCTTAGGGAGTAGGTTTGGTTAGGACTTAATTTTAGAAAGATTAAATGAGTTTTACACAAGAAATAATCTCAAATACAAGTTTAAATTCAGATCTAGAAATGACCCCCATTTAAACACCTATTTCCAAATGCCAAAATGAGGATTATAATAAAAAAAATAAAAGCCTTAGGGAATAGATGTAATAAAGACTTAATTTTGATGAGAATAAATGGATTTTATCAAAGTATCATCCTAAAGCAAAGGAAAGATTTCAAAACATGGATCAAACAATATTCTCATTCCTTAAAATTTTGTAAAATTCGTAACTGGGCAAAACCCTTATTTAAACATCTATTTTCCAACCCTTAAATGAAGAATTTTATTAAGATAATAAAGGTATTAGACATATAGGTCATCAAGGCCTTATCTTAGTAAAAATATGGATGGTTTTCAAAGATATAAAGCTAATTTTTTTAACCAAGTGTTCTTAAAGTTGTTACAAAGTAAATGTTTTTCAAAGATTCTTTTTAACCAAAAAATCATTAAGGATATACATGTAGATAGTTCATATCATGTCATTCATGACAATAACTTGTAGATATTGCATGCACATATAATATACTTGATGGGAACAATGCAAATTTCACAAAACAATTTTAGAAATGCAATTTTTAGTTACTGATCAGATATGATCCAAGCTTTCCAAGACCTAAAAGTTTTCAAAACTTAAGAATAACGTCATAAATGGATATATCTTTCGAAGTAGATAGAAATCGATAGCTTATTTGTGAAATTCCGAGTTAAAATGATCAAGTTATGGCCGTTTTAAGTTGGAATTTTATCTACCACGAAAATTACAAACTTAAGAATTTTTGTTTAATTGGCTGGAATTAGTTATGATTTGAAATACTCATTTGAGTATTTCTTTTGTTTAGGTGACTTTGAATCGGGGGAATTCTTGTTTTCGGAGTACTACTATTAGAGATCGGTGTCCATGGCTGAGTAAGTTCACTTTCCTAAATTTTATGCTTACGATTGTGCTTGTAATGATAATGGCATTAGAATTAGGACAAGATAAAATTGGAATGTGCATGTGAATTCTGCTTGGTTGAATTGATAATAAGAATATCAAAATGGGAATTGTTATAAGTATTTGTATGATTTAGTATAGAATTGAAGTGTTTGAAATATCTATGATTGCCTATAATTCACTTAAATAATATGCCATGATCTTATAACTAAATTGTCCATGCATAACATATGTTGAGTCATATTACATTTGTTATTATACCTTTGTGGGGAAAAGGCATAATAGCTAGGTAATGAGTGGGCCTAAAAACTCGGATAATGGCACAGGGTCGCCTGAATTAAAATGGAAGTGGAGTAGGCACTTGAATCAACTACATAATTAATGAGTGGGTGGACACCTAAAACAACCACTAAAAGAATGAGGAAAAATTGAAATCTATGGTCATATGGGCCTGAAAACCTAACCCTGAATAGAGGGCATAAATCCATTCAACATAGGACTCTTGGAAAGTCTTATCTATTGTATACTTTCGTGCTTGTGCATTTCATATGATTGTTTAATATAACTTGATTGCCCTATTGTTTGATGGAGTATTTAATTTGGAAGTGAAACTCACTAAGCTAACGTAACTTATACCCCCATAGCTTTTTTTTTTTTTTCTATGCAGTTCCCGTACATATGGTTACGTTCCTGGACTTCGCCAAATCAGGTAATGTGAAGTTAAGAGTTTTCCCTTAGAAGTCATAATTAGCTTTGTATAGACTCATAGGAAACCTTAAACGCTCAGGTTGTTATTAAAAACTAATATATGAATTTTTTATTTAGTGGGGGAATGCCCCTTAGTATTTTGTAAATGATCCTGAGATATCTGTGGTTTATGTTTTTATGCTTGTTCTATTAAATTAAACTATCTATCTCCAACTGTGTATGTACTCTATTGTCGTAAGGGAATGCCTTGCATCTAATACAAGACTTTTGAATGACTATGGTAGTGATTCCTAAGTCTCCTTTAGCATGCGACGAACTGTTACGTTTAGAGTATCCTTTGAGGCGTGACAATTGCTCTATAGATCCCGAGAATGAGCTCATTGGCAAGTGTTTTGGGTTTGAATGTCCTATTGTCAATGTCTTCTTTCACTCTAACTAGGCCTATTGAGCTCTAAACGCGATTGGGTAGGAATGTTAGAAAACTCCTTAACTCATGCTCCAATCTTATGGTCATCTTCAGCCTCCAAATTTCTTATCATAGCTTCACTAACTAATTTCTCTAAGCCATTTGCCTGGGATCGATGATTGTAGGTTAGACAGTTACGGTATCATAAAGCTCAAAGCTTCCGTGGATGCTTTTAGGGGAAATCTTGCCTAGACAAGTATCATGTTTACTCGTTGCCACACCTTATTAATAGAGAATGGGGGATCCATTTTTTGAACTGCCTTCATTGTGTCGAGATTATCCCCAATCCCTTTGTTAGAGACTAAATGACCATAAAACTCTTTCGAAGTTAACTCAAAAATACTTCCTCATTAGTTAACCTTGTTGGAAAGATAAGGTCAATCGAAGGTTTTGCGAAGGTCATGGACATAGACTCCAAGGCTCCTATTAGGTGGGGGTTTAAGGATTTTGGTTTCTAATTTCCAAAACATCGATATGGTGTCCTTGGTTTTGGACAGTATTATCGCACAACTAAGGGTGCTGGAAGTAGCAAGGATAGTATATACCTCATCAATTAGGTTTGCCCTAATCTTGTCATAACTCAAGAAGACATTCATGAAACTTAACAATCCATGACTCAAGATGTTGCCCATATGTAAGCCAATGCGTGAAAGCGAGGGGTGATGCCTTGGGCGTGTTTTGGGTAGATCAGTGTAGACCACGCATACTGTCCATTTATCGTAGATCTCTTGGCCCATGCTACATTAATTTACCTGGTTGAGTTTTTATCTTTTGTGATGAGTTCATCTCGCGGGGATTTCATAGTCTCCTTCAATAACTCAGCCAGTTTGCCATGGTTTCTTGGCTTAGAATCTATAATGAATACTTGGTCTCCTTTAAGGGCTCCGAGATATAGTTTTCTAGATTGTGCTTGATCTCCTTTATAGGCACCGATTCCCATTACGGTGTGGAATTTAGCCTTAACATGGGGTTAAGAGATAACCACACCAAAGATTAATTGAGCAACTCTTCCTATAATGGCATTGTAAAGAGTCCAGCATTCGACTATAGGAAGTCCTTTTGATGTATGGCATAATAATCTCCATTGCTGAGCTCGATGGGCAAGGTTGTGATTCCTTGAGGTTAAATGCGCTTGTTATCAAACCTAATGATCTCATAGTTGTATGATCTTAATTTAGTCTTGAATCAGAGCTTCATTTGGTTGTAAGCATGGTTGAAGAAGATATACGCATTGCTGCTAGTATTTATTAGTACCCTTTTAACCTTCCACCCCGATACGTGGGCTGAGACGACCAAGGAGTCTTGTTGAGGGGTCTGAACTCTTTCAAAATCTTCATCAATAAAAGAGATGGTGGTATCAACTTTTTCTCTTTTTTATTCTAAATCCATTACTCATCGACCGCCAACTAAGCTTGAGGTCGAGCCGATTCTTATCTAGCTTGTAATCAATGGTCCTTCAATTATTGTGTTAATTTTTTCATGACACGTTCTACTAACTTGAAGTCGATTGTATTGTCTCTGAGGATTGTCCTTATAGTGACGTTCTTCCCTATTAGTTCTCCTCTTTTGAGTGGGAGGCTTAGGCTTTGTAGCATCGAGGTTAATGTACTGCTTTAGTTAGCTTCTTCGTATAGCATCCTTAATGGTGCTCTTCAACTATCAACAATGCTTTATGTCATATCCATGGCCGTAGTGATGCTTACAATATTCTTTTGATACTTTTCTCTTTACATTCGGCCTCATGGGAAGAAGTGGAGGCAAAAGGCCTTAGTTTCGTGCTTTTAAAAATACATCATGTACAAGTAAATTTAGGGATATAAATTCATCATACATAAGGAAAGGTTTTCTTTTCTGATTGTCTCTATAGTTAGAACTTACGTTGTTGTGGGTAGTAGAGTTGTGATGATCTTTCATTCATCTCTTTTTTGATACGGACTAAGGTCGGCAGGATCGGCTCTTACTTCAATCTCTTTCCTAACATTCTTGGTATCTTCTTATTGGATATACTTTTGTGCCTTCTCTCTTACTCGTTCAAGAGTAGTGAGTTGGCATTTTGAGAAAAAAAATCAAAGAACAGACTATCTACCATGTTACCTTGTTTTATGTCCTTGAGGGGAACTCGTTGATTTAAATTTGGAATCTCAAGGCACGCTTTCTTAAATTATGCTAGATAATCGCAAAGAGGTTCACCTTGTTTTTGCTTCATAGTGTAGTGATATGAGGCATTTTTCTCAGATGGGTTTATTTGCCATGAAGTGAGCTTCAGAGAGCTCATCAACCTGGTCAAACGAGCTAAAGGTGTTTAGGGTTAGCTTATTGAACCAAATACAAGCTGTACCACGAAAAATGATTGGAAGGGTTTTACACTAAATGGCATTTGAAAAGTTGTGAATCGCTATAGTTGATTGGAATTGAGCAAAATGGTCTTCGTAGTCACTGGTCCCATCATACAATTCTAGCCTTGGAAGTCAAGCCTCGGTAAGAAGGATTTTAGATTGAATCAATTTCTCAAAAGGTGTCTTTCCTGGGGCCATTTTCACCATATATCCATTCCCAAAACTCTCTTTAATAGTTGAAAGTCTTCTTATCATGTCTTTGATTTCTTCAAGAGACTAGTCTATAAATTGGATTGTAACTGGTGTTATGTGTGTGATGTCCCCGTAAGCTCGAATTAAGCTAAGACTTGCATATCTCTTTTTAGAATGGTCTTGGCGGCTTGGTCGGTGATAAGTCACAGCTCGTCTTAGGTGTTAGAATGTCAAGTATCTTTGCGAAGTACCGGAGACAGTCTTTGATAGGTCCTAGAAACCGGTAGTTCTTTGGTAGGCATTTAGTGATCTCCTTTAGGTGCTAGATCGACTGTTAAGATAGGTGCAAGTCCATGGTGGGGTCACCGTGCATCGTGGGTGCCTTCTTTGTGATGTTCTGGATGATGTTGGTGACAATCGAGTAAGTGAGCTTGTCATCCCCAGGTTTTACCATAATAGGAGTTAAAAATTTGAAGAAATTAAAAATTAAGAATCTAACTTTACGACCTAAAAATAATAATGGTTTTTGTCAATATATTAATTAATATTTTCTAGTCATAAAATATATTGTTTTACCTACATTAAAAAGTGGAGCTTTTTCATGATTACATTTATTTCTAAAGTATTAGAAAATTTAATGCATCCCGGATACTAGGGGTGGGAAAAAAAAACAGACCGAACCACCAATAGAGCCGAGCCTAATCGAAAATTTGATTTTTTTTATCAATTCGATTCGGTTTACAGTTCGGTTCAGAAATAATGGTTTAGTTCGCGGTTCAGTTTGCAATTCCGAATCGAACAGCATCGTTTATTTAGAAAAAAAAAAAAATCTTTGTGGACTGGCTTAGTCGTAGCAAGCGACAGCCTTGTAAAATACCCTTACCCAACCCAAGTAAAATTTAGGGCACTCTCCTATCCCATACAATATACATACTCTTCTCTCTCCTAAACCCCAATACAATTCTTTCCCCTTTCGTCTTGTCCCTTTCCCCTTCGTCTCTCAAGCCTCTAATTTCTTATCTACTATGCTAGTGCCAGGCTCAACTCCGATCATTCTCCTTCTCCTAATGTCAGTCTCATTGCCCTTTATCTCCAAATCCTCGTTCCTCAGTCCCCTTTGTCTTTAGACCAGCCGCCACCTCCATCTCCGACAACTCCACTGGCCTTCGTCCCATCTCATAACTCTACTACTATCGTGACTCGTTAGCTGCCACTACAAAACAGACACTAGCTTCCAGTTCTAGCAGTATAGAAGCCGATATTGGATTGCTTGGTATTGTTAAACTTTATGTTCTTTTGCTTGTACTTTTTTTCCCTTTTACATTGCAAAACTCTAAGCTCTTTTAATCCCTCTACTACTGTCAACTATCGTGACTCATGGACCATGGATTATTACAATTTACACATAGAGAAGTTGGTTGATGGATGTAAGGTCTAGTACAAAATTAAAAAAAAAAAGTTGAAGGGATGTTATGAGTCAAAAACACATGTTAAAACTAGGTTGTGGCATGGTTCTTTGGTTGGCATGTCTTACATCTTCAATGCTTCAATTCTTAATTTTAACCTACTATGTTCTTGATTCAATGGTTTAATTTTAATTTAATTTTAACTTGCTATGGTCTTCATTACTTGCAGAAAAATATGTATCCTGTGTAACTTCTCTTCTTCTCTTAGAGAAGAGCAAAGCATGCTTTTTGAGCTCATTTACACATAACTGTACATTTTCTTTTCAATATTTTAAATGATAAATTATAATATGAGGAGAGATTATTCATGATATATGACATTTTCTTAAGATTAATGTTATAGGATACCTATGAACCAATGTAGTTAAGATATGATATATTTTTGGGGTAAATGTTGAAGGATGTTTGTGAACAAAAATACTTTAGGTGCTTTTTGCCAGTTGTTCTTTATAGGTTACATTACAGGGCCATTAAATTTTGTTGATGGTCAATTAATTGAAAAAAGTTTGTTGATTCATTTTTCATTTCCTTACATAAAGGTCTTTTTATTTAAAGGATGGAAATATATTGCTCATATATGCTAGTTTTATGAATACCTTTTATAAAGGTGCTTCTCCATTTACTTTATAAGCTTAGATTACCTTTCAACATAAAACAAATGGGTATAAAAGGTGTTCATAAAACTAGCATATATAATCAAATGGAGAAGCACCTTTTATGCCCATGAATTATAGAGTTTGTCAAAAGCTTTGCCAGACATCCCCTTTTTCAAATCCACAATATCGTTGGATCCTTGATAATTCTTTGTATGTGTAATACTGCCATAGTTTGGTAGCCAATATCTATAGCTTTTTGATTGGTGATTTGGTGTCTATACATCTTGCTGCCTATATTAGTGTCCAACTCTATCCATGCATGATACTCATCTTTCTTGGATGGTCCATTTTCCCTCCACTTGTCTATAAGGTCTCTACATAATCTTAGATCCTACTAGTATTTGCTTTGGTGGCCTAGGATATGACTAAATTTCTATTTCTTTGGAAGAAAATGGCTCGCTATTAGGTAATGAAAATAGAGCAAATTCTCTCTTTTTTTATTATACGGTTCAAACCGTATATCAAGCCGTATCAAACCGTTTTTTAGGTTTGAAAAAAAAGCAAACCGAACTGTATGATTGGGCTCGATTTTATAAATATAACCGAACCATAATTTTAGGTTTGGTTTGGTTCGGGGGACGAACCAAACCAAATCGTACTGTGCCCATGCCTACTGACTACTAGAGTAGAGTTGAGTCAAAAGGTATGGTATAGTAACCTTTCCGAGCGAGCCTTTAGGATCTCTTGTAAACCCCCATGATGTCGTAATGGGAGATGAAAGTTGGGGAGGAGTACTGCTGCTTAGGCCCACCACCTTCATGCAAGTATTTGAGCTTGCACAATTAAAGGAGGAGCACATTTCTTTGATAAGGAGAGAACATGAAGCTAAAGCAATGAGATCAGCTTTTGAGGCATGTGAGTGGAAGAGGTCTTCCCTTGAGACCTAGCCCTAGAGTTTTAGTCATAGTATTAGGCACTAGTGTTAATGTGAGCTCTCAAACTCTCAAACGTTTGGTCTTACTATAAACTATTTTGCCTTCCTTTTTCTACCTTAGCCGCCATACCTCTATTTCTTTCTACTCGAATTTTGTAATAGAAACTCTAATCGATAAGCCTCATCCTTTATTTTATGGGGACAGGTGCACGAACGACAACTCCAAACGTTACACATCCGCCGCCTACCTACCGTGTAGGTGGAACTAGCGATATCCAGCTAAGGTAAGGAACTTTGTGTCGCGGCTACTCCACTCCGCGCTGCCCCATTGACTAAGAAGGGGGCGGGCGCAGTAGCTACATGGACCCCTGTTTTTGTGATCATTGATTGATAAAGTGAGTTCCCTCTCAGGGTAGCTGTTGGACTGTTTGGTAACCTCATTGGAAGGGAAATCTGCAAATCAAGCTTATAAATTGTCAGTATCTAGGTGTGATAATGTCTGACCAGCATGATGAGCTCTTCATAGCATAGGACCCACAAATTCTCTCAAATAAAGCCTCTTTCATTAAATGCTGAAAGACAACTCCCAGTAAAGAATATTTATCTTTCCTCTAACATAAAAAGAAAGCTTAACAGTGATTTGAAAGTTTACACCAACTAGGAGTAGTTGTGTTCAAAAAGCGAACTCGATATTTTAAAAAATATCTACTTTTATAAAAATCATTTCTTTTTACCTTCTCAAACTTTGTTCTCTTAAAACCTTCACGTTTTAGTTGGAAAAATCCTAAGATCATGTTTATGAGCTTTACAACAAGAGTTTTGGAATGAAGAAGTAAAGTGATCTTTAAACACACAACAGGCAACTTCATTTTTACTTTTTTTTTTTTCGAGAAGTTATGAGTAGTATCTTCGTTTTAGCATGTTTTCAAAAGTTACAATAAGAGTCTTTGTTAAATACACTAGTGCATATGCACATTTCACCATTCATGCGTGAGACTTTGTTTTAGTAGACACTATGTCTTGGAAAACTGAAAAATGAATCTAGTTTGTTCAGGAACATCGAGTTTAGCAGACACATGTTTATAAAGCTAAACCTAGGCCTTGCTTTCTAAAATGTGTTAAAGTATGTTTTTTGAACTTGTTGAAGGTTAGAAGTTTTGGTAAACCTATTATCTATGTTTAAACAAATGTTTTTCAAGCTAAATCCAAATGAAGATGACGAAATATGTTATAAAACAAAATAAACCAGCCCTGTTAGTTCTTTTGATATTCTAGAGATAGGTTCTAGACGTTTAGCCTCGTGTTGGATCTATCTATTATTTGTTATGGATGAGTTAGGATGTTTCGATGTGTGTTCTGATGTTTAGATCTGACCTATATGTGTAATGAGATGATAGAGTTGTTTTAGGGTTTGTCTGTATATTGTTGCTGCTGTTGAGGCCTAGTTTTATCTTAAGAGTTACTCTGTTGTTATTGTCGAGGCGTAAGTTCTGCCCATAGTGTGGCTCTAATAGTTATTAGTGTCGCGCCTTATGTTGGCCATCGTGTAGCCCAAAGGTAAGCTTAATATAAGTATGGAGGGGTAAAGTTTTTATGAATAGTGTCTGTCGCGGCCTAAAGTTAAGCCTTGACTTACCTTCGACAAACATAAAGCTTGTTCAAGATACTTAGTGACCGTCATAGCCTACTATTGAGCTCTTGATGTGACCTACGATAGCTACTAAAGCTTGTCGAGGCCAAAGTTAAAATGAAGCCTTGAAGCACAGCTTTAGTCGAGGCCTAAGGTCGAGCCCTCATGCGAACTGTGCATGTTTTTTATCAGCCCTTCAACCCTTAAATTTATTAAGATGCGACATGTTTTCTTGCACTTAAGTACCCCGCGACCCTTTCCTAAGTGGCCCTCGACCCTTAGTTATTGTAGAACAAGCTTAGTTTTGGATAGTGATGTCACCCTCGACCCAGTTGAACGCTATAGTGCTAAGCTTAAGTTAAGAAGTTCTAGAATGTTTAAAGCTTCAATAAGAGTTCTATTTTCTTTGTTACATGTTGGTGATATGTGCTTGTTATTTTACAGGAGCTTTTGATCAAGACCTTGACTTTCCTAAAGACTACTATGGTCTTTTTGAACAAGATGTAAAGGTGGATGACTTAAATTCTTATCACGATGATGTGCTTGTATTATAGTTGCACCTATTATATATATGAATATAACTGCTTTCGTATGGGGATGGGTATAATGCTTGTTGTGTGGTGATTGGTGTTGTGATAAGCCTTAATAATGGAAGCGATAACAATCTATGTGATGCAATTGTGTAATTAATGATTGTTGATTGTCTGAATATCATGTGAACGCCAATAACTTGATTTAAGACTTGTCCAACCCTTAATCTAAAAAAGGACATGCATTACACGACAACAAGCTGCATTACCATTGTAAACATGTCACATGTTAGCATCTCGATTCCATGGTAGTCTTAAGTTCAGTGGATTTGTTTCTCCAATTGGATATCATAGGTTGCTCATATCCTAAGAATTGAAAAGGCACCGAAGGACATCACTTGTATGGGTATTGGCTAAGGAGGTGCTAGTACTTAGGGGGGATCCTGATGGTTTTAAGGTGTAGTGGTTAAGATTGTTGTGTATGTAAATAATAAAAGAATTTCAAACGAAATCCTCCCTTCTTAGATTCTACTAAGGAGCAATTTAAGTTTTGTTCAATATATACACACACATAAATATATATAATAGCTATGGTTTGTGAAAGTTCCCCCTTCTTTGGTTCTCAGTCTTTCCTGGGCATGGATTACTTAAGATTGGTCTTTCAACACCCTATGGAGGGCGTAAATCCCTATGGGTTTGGATTCTGGTCATCCAGACTATGCATTTCATATGTTTGAGTGTGACATTGCATATGATTGTAATTAAACTTGTTCGACCCTTGCTTGAAGTGTGGTTTGAATCAGGTTATCTTACTAAGCTGTGGTTTACTTACACTCTTCAAATTTTACATGCTTTTAGGATCTCTAGATGGATCCAAGATGATGATGAACGGACGCAGTAGATCTCGATGAGAAAAATCCAAGGCTCCAGTGAGAGTGATGATAAACTCCTTGTAGAGGACCTTTTGTAGTTTCCTTTAAGTTATAACCTTGTTAAGAGTTTTTCTTTGTTTTTAGATGATTTTTTTAAGAACTTATAAGTGTTGCGAAATTTCTCATCTTGATAGCCTTGCGATCCTGTTTTAAAAATTGTCCACACTATGGTGTATCTTGTAGTATGTGATGCCTATGGAAATTTTATTACAAGGCCTTGGTAGGCATCGATACTATTAGAGTATCCTATGGAGTGTGACAAATATGCTCTGTTGGGCATTGAAGGCTTGTTCCTTAAGGTGTAAGTTCTTTAAATGCTATAATCCTCTAATTCTACGATTATGGCCTAAAGTTGAGTATTATTGTTCTCATTCTCTAGATTTTTGTGTGTGAGTTCCCTACATTAATTCTTAAGATCCTAAATATGCTTCGAATCTATGTGGTTAGCATTGTTTAGGACAAGGGGATCTTGGTGTTGTTTAGGATTCTAATCATCAATGGGAGAAGTCATTAACTAAGTTGGGCCTGGGCCAATTAACTTTTTACTTTGTTGTTGTCGCAGCTTTATCGGTGTTATTTGTAAGGTAAGAGTTTATGGTTAAATGTAAGTCTTATTCAATAAAAAATTTTGGGTAAATGGGTACTACCTTTCCCACATATGACTTTAAGTATTGAGAATACTAATTCACTAGTAGAGTTTTGGGCCCTACAATCACAAAATATGGTCCCAGCATAGCTATTCCAATACTTAACTTGGTTTGTAAGTCACCTAATGAGATAGAAAGAAATTGATCAGATAGGAATTGCTTGCCTATACTTGATGGAGGGAAGGGCTATTTATAGTTGTGGTCATGCCAAATTAAGACCACATTTATCACGGGACGAGAATTTCACCCCTCAAATTGGTCTTGTGCGGCGTTCGACTATCCCTCATATCATCGTTTGTTGCTTATCTAGATAGCGAGCCAGCCTTATCTTCCCTGATTTCCCAGGTCTATTTTGAGCCCCACATTCTCATAAGGAGTGCCCTCTTGGCTTTGCCACGATCCCCATATGTTTGGGAGGTTTAACAATTACAACTTATTTCAGCCTACTTTCGCCTCATTAGAAGAGCAGTATTAACTCTCAACCAGTTTGTCCACAGGAGGCTAGATCCGCCTTCAAATGTGACCCACACCCCGAACAAACCCTTTGCTGATGATACTTATAACTCTATATGCCCAAGTTAAACACCCCCATAAAGCTCCATCGAATCTTTTCTGTTATGATTTGCTCTGAGTTGGTAGCTGACTTGGCATTGAGGTAGAGTGTTTATCTTAGATCAAGGGAGGAGGTCCTCCTAAGTGCTCAGGAGACATGGTCGAGCTAGAGATGTCCCCTTCAAGGTCCTGTTGTTGAGATAGGAGTCGTCTAAGAGGCTAGGAGAGAGGAAATAGTTGAGAGAACTTGTAGTATGTCCTTAGGTGAGAATAGGTCGAGGTCTGGGTTACGAAGCATTTAACCTTTCCAAACTGCTGGGAGTTGATCCCTTTAATGGGGCAAACTCTTTATGAGCCAGTTAGGATCATAGGCTTTGAGGTCTCTTTCATAGGCCTTTGACTTAGATTAAGGTTGTCGTGGGTTTGTTAGGCCTTGACTTATTATTTACTATCAACAATAGTCAAAGTCGCTTTCAATGCTTAAAAGTCCAACAAGGCTTAATAACTTGTTTTATGACCATATCAGTATTCAGTCCATCTCTTAATTATTATCAATTTCTCTTAATTGCCCTTTTCAATTTGATGACTCGTCTGAATCCTTTCTATAGGACTTAATTTGATTTTAGGACATTAGGTCCTATTTAATTTAGATAATTTACTTTATAGTTCTAAGTTACCAATTTTTATAATGGTCAGGTTTAGTTAGGATTAGTTTTAGGGTTTTATGTTAGACCAAATCTTAGATAACTAAATCTTTGTAAGTTTTAGTTCTTAGACTTCTAAAAATAGATTTTCGTAGTCCATTAATCAAATCATAATCATTAATGTCCTATTTCAATTACTAGGTTTAAACTAACCATAACCTAATTATAATATGTCTAGCTATATATCCATGGTTGTCAAATTCTCTAGTTTACTCGTCAATTTTTACAAGTTTGTGATTCTACAAGGCTTTTTCAAGTTAAAAAAGATATAAAACCATTTTGGTGCAAACTTATGGTGGAAGAGCTTGGTTATATGATTCTATAAGCTTTTGATTATACCAATTCTATACAATTCCATATGATATCATGCGATTCTACTTGATTTGGGTCTAATGAGATATTAAAATTAAAGGGAAAAATGTGCTCTTCTATTTAAAAAAAGTTCATCAAATCATGAGTAAAATGATATTATGTTTAGTTCTTTAAATAGATCGTACTACTAATTCACTATTGAAAATCTATTATCCATGATAGTAAATAGTTAAGGAAGAAGGTGTATTTAATTCATTGAATTAAATCTAGTTAGGTATTTATTTAAGTGAATGAAGTAAGGAAACAAGTAAAAGTGTTATTATGAAGGAAGTTCGTGCACATGTAGATTTAAAGAGTCAAAGGATCAAGATGATTTAATATTCATGACAGTGTTGGTATTGAAGATGAAGTATGAATAGATATTTGAAAAGACCTGGATAATAATATATAGATATAACTAATAGTAATATAACCGCAGTATTGCAAAAATGATAATAGTCACAACTTAAATAGGGTTAAGGCTTCTATAGTTTTGCTAAATATAACATTTCAGTATTATATGCAAAAGCTACAATAAACACCACATTTTTGCTCAATTAAACTTAAAAGTATATGAATATGGATATATATATATATATATTTAGTTTATGATAAATATAAAATATTGTGTTAAACTGAAAATTCCACAATTTAAATATTTTCAATGGTATAAAATTCAATTTTTATAAGCCTTAGAAGAATTATATGAGTTTAATGTATTGTAATTTTTATCATATACTTAATTTAGGAAAATGGTCCTAGATTATAACCTTTAGAGAAATTTTTTTATGCTGATGTTAGCATGACATATCATCCCCTACCTCTAAACACACAAGAACAAGCCTAGTGAAGCTAATCTAGCTCCATTTTTGCCACTTTTGGTTTGTAATTTTGAGAAATTGATCGCGAAATTGTCAAAATAGACTTGAAGTAGTTTTCATTGATACCAAGTTTGTAATATTTCATGGGGTTTTACTAAATCATATCGGAGCATGAAAATTGGGAAAACTTGATATTATACTTGCCTAAAAGATCATGACCTGTGCCAATTTTGTATATTTTAGGCAAGATAGAAGATAGAGTAAGCTTCTTAATAGTGTACAAGCATCAAGTATCTAATTTAATTGGAAAATTACGTCATAATTTGATAAATTCCCAGATTTTGCTTTAAAAATAACTTTAAAACCCTATATTCATAATTGATTTGAATTAGCAAGCTTGGAGCACAAATTCATGGCTCTAGCGCTATAAATAGGACATAAGAAACTCATTCTAAGCACGAAGTACATTAATTTCACTCAAAATACGAACTTAGTTTTCTTGTTCTTTGTTTACTGTTTCGGAGTTCTTGAGCAAATCGATGTTCATATAGGTTGAATTGAAGAAATTAGAGACTACAAGAGTGATCAGAAGGCTAAGATATAGGAATCCTAGCCTTTAGTTACCACCAACGACCACCAGGAAGACCTCGTCCAAGAAACTTCAACCTCTACCATCCTTCCTTCTTCCAAACATCACCTCGTGGTGATTCTCGATCGAGCCCACCATTACCAAACTGATGGGTATTTCATTTTCAATAAGAAGGATATCATCAACATATAAAACTAGGAACACTATTGCGCTCCCACTCACCTTCTCACAAATGTAAGGTTCTTCTAGATTTCTAAGATAGCCAAATTCCTTGACTGCCTCATCGAATCTCAAATTCTAACTCTGAGAAGCTTGCTTTAATCCATAAATGGACCTCTTCAGCTTACAGATTTTATTTACATTCTATGGATTTGCAAAATCAAGAGGTTGTACATGTACACTTTCTTCTTTAACTTTCCATTAAGAAATGCCATTTTGATAGCCATTTACCAAATCTTGTAAAACTTGTAAGCAGCTGTTGCAAGCAAAATTCGAATGGACTTAAGCATTGCTACAGGTGAAAAGGTTTCATCAAAATCAATTCCATGACATTAGGTGAAACTTTTTGCTACTAGTCTTGCTTTATAGGTACTTACATTTCCATCTATGTCGGTCTTCTTTTTAGAGACCCATTGCACCCTACAGGTTTAACCCTAACTTGTGCATCCACCAAGATCCATACTTGGTTAGTGTACATGGATTCCATCTCGGATTTTATAGCTTCTTGCCATTTCTTAGAATCTGGTGAAGCAATTGCTTCATCATAGGTTAATGGCTTGTCATTCTCAACGAGTAATACATCATTTTAAGGTCTATTTAGATAGTTTGTTTTTTATCTATATCTGTCTCTATATCGAAACAATATGTGTAAATGTGTCTGATTTACTTTTATATTTTATCTATATTTGATCTCTTTATGAAAAGTGCCACCTTTTTTTATTTGTATCTATTTCTTGATAAACAATTTGCTAGAAAATTTTTTGAAAAAAGTGTTTGTGTCTACCAGAAAAAGCTAGCCAAACAGATTTGTTACAAAAAGATTTAATCTTTTATGTACTCGACGTACTCTTGTTGACCTTCGTAGTTCTTGCGTTTTAAGAGTAATTTTTAGTTATGACATCATTGACACTTGGGGTATTTGTTCTACTTCCAATTACTTATGTTCCAACTCACTTATAAAATCTCGAATCTCTTCAAGATCTATTTTTACTCCCACTACTTTCTTTGGAGATGAACTCTCTCTCTAAGAATGTAGCATATTGAGCAATAAAAATTTTATGCTTTCTTAGAAGATAATAGTAGTATCCCTTGGTTTCTTTGGGATATCTAACAAGAGTGCATTTAATGGATCTTGTTGCAAGCTTATTAGAGAATCTACTCTTCACTTAAGCATCATAACCCCAAACTTTGAGACAAGACAAATCGATTTTTTTTTCCAAACCATTGTTTATATGGTGTCTTACTTGCTGCCTTAGTTGGAATTTGGTTGAGTGTATATGTTGCTATTTCCAAAGCATAGCCTAAAAGCTTAAAGGAAAACTCACATGACTCATCATTGACCTAACCATGTCCATTAGTGCGGTTCCTCCTTTTTGAAACACCATTCCATTTTGGTGTTCAAGGAGGTATTAACAGTGAAATTATTCCATACTCTTTTAGGTAGTCAATGAATACTTGGCTAACATATTATCTACCTCTATCAATTTAAAATGTCTTTATTTTCTTGCTAAGTTGATTTTCTACCTCACTTTTAAATTCTTTGAATTTATCAAAAGCTTCCGACTTGTGCCTCAAAGTAAGTATATCCATATCTACTCAAATCATAAGTAAAAGTCCAAAGTAAGAAAAAATCCACCTCTAGCTTGAGTTGATAGTGGCCCACACACATGACTATGAGTTTTAACAACTCTTTTGCCCTTTCACCTTTCTTTGTGAAAGGTTTCTTATCCATTTTACCTTGTAAACATGCTTCATAAGTATCTATGGATTCAAAATCAAATGAATCCAAGTGTCACGGTCCTAAGCTTTTTACTAGCACAATGGAACTATGCAGCGCTTACTATTACACCTTGGTAGTATCAAGCAAGCCTAACGCAACACTATTCGGTTAACAATTGGGCCTTAATATCTGTAAGAAACACACATAGGCAACAGTAAATAACCAACAGTAAGTAAAAAAGGACACACATAAGAATCAATATGAAAAGTATCACACTTTATTAGTATCTCATGTACAGGCAATAGTAAAGTGTGTGGGGAGTTTGTGTAAAATGGGATATCATTGACTGTGAGTAGTCAACCGTTGAGTAAGAGTATAAATTTACAAGAGTACTCACACCCCCACAAAGAGCTTTATTAGCTTTTGTGGTCCTGACATAAGGAGACATTACATTTGGTGAGGAGGCAATAGCAAAAATAAAATAAATAATAAAATATTTACAATAATCCCCCCATATATTCCTAATATACAAGAGATTGTCATACCCTCCCCCACTTAATCTATTGATATCCTTGGTAAGGTGTGCTAGAGCTTGACCTTGATGCTTGAATCTTCATTGCTTTAATTGCTCTCCTCTTAGCTTGAGGCACAAGATCTTCTTCTATCTCATAGCTGTTATTTTCTTCTCCACGATCTTTCCACTTCACTAAGTATTCAGTATGTATTGCTCCAGTGGTTGGATCTTTGACGCTTCGTTTAGCAAGGGTGTCTTTGACGGCTTCTCTGACGTTGAAGTTAAATTTGATATTCGGCCACTTTGACTCATTGCGCCTTGAGTCTTCCATGTCGAGGTAGTATGGCTTTAAAACACTTACATGAAAGATATGATGGAATTTCAACCGTTTAGATGGCTCCACTTGGTAGCTAGCTTTCCAATATTGGCAATGATGGGGACTGGACCAACATACTTTTTCATAAGTTTTTTGCCTTTATGCTTCAATGGTTTGATCTGATCTGGAAAAAGCCTAATGAGGACTTGATCCCCAACATTGAATTCTCTAGGTTTACGCTTCTCGTCTGCCCATTTCTTCATGGGTTTGAAAGCCCTTTCAAGATTGGCCTTAGCAACTTCATATTTCTGCTTCTAATCTCTTACAAACATATAAGCTTTTGGGCATTTCCCAGTATATGACGTTGCCACTGCGTAGGGCAATAGTGGTTGCTAACCCATAAAAATTTCCATAGGATTCTTGTTGGAGGAAGAGCTCCGCTGGATGTTGAAATAGAACTGGGCAATATCCAGCAAATCCACCCAATTCATCTGGTTGGCACCAACAAAGTGCTGCAAATATTCCTCTAGCATCCTATTAAACCGCTCTGTCTATCCGTCACTTTGAAGATGGTTGCTGGAGGACATACTGAGTTCGAACCCTAAAATGTTGAACAATTTGGTTTAGAACTTCCTTGTGAGTCTGGTATCCTGATCACTTACAATGTCTTGAGGCATACCCCAAAACTTCACAACATGCTTGAAGAAAAGCTGGGAATTCTCTGTAGCATTCAAACTTTTTATGTTGGAATGAAGGTGCCATACTTTGAAAATCTGTCTACTACAACCAAGATGTATGAGAGTTCGCCCACTTTAGGTAGGCAAGTGATGAAATCTATGGAGACATCCTCCCATGGACGAGAAGGCACTGGAAGGGGCTCTAACAACCCTGTAGGTTTCTACCTCTCGATCTTGTCCTGCTGACAGGTTAAGCACATGCTGGTGTAGTTCATCATGTCCTCCTTCATATCCGACCAGTAATAATCCTGCTTCAACAAGTTCATCATCCTCTACCAACCAGGATGATCAGCCCATAATGTATCATGGCACTCCCTCATGAGTGCCTTCCTCACGTTCCATGCCTTGGGATCATACAGGCATCGAACTTTAGTGTAGATCAAATCACCTTTAACCTAAAATCTACGAGTCTTGCCCTCATCAATCAATTTCTTCAAGTTCTTGGCCAACAGGTCTTGGCTTAAGTGTTCTTTAATCTGTTTTTGGATAGTACCAGCAACTCGACTGGCAGACTGTTGGGCTATCTTGGCCGAATAAGACAAATTTGCTCTTCTACTCAAAGCATTTGCCACCTAATTTGTACGCCAACTACGATACACAATCTCTATATCAAACTCTGCAAGGAATTCCTACCATCTTACCTTCTTGGTTGACAGTTTCGGTTGGGTAAGAATATGGCTGGCAATAGAATTATTAGTTCTCACAAGGAACTTAGCCCCCAATAAGTAATGCTTCCACATTCTGAGGCAGTGTACAATAGCTAGCAGCTCTTTCTCTTGTGCTGAGTATCTACGCTTAGTGGGGTTCAGCTTCCGACTTTCGTATGCCATTGGATGGCCCTTCTGGATCAATACCCCACCTAAGGCGATATCAGAGGCATCCGTGTGGACTTCAAAAGGTTTGGCGATGTTAGGTAGGGCGAGGACCGGCTCCTATGTCATAACCCGCTTCAACTCTTCGAAGGCAGCCTGACATTCCTCATTCCAAGACCATACTCAGTCCTTCTTCAAAAGATCTGTAAGGGGAGTAACCCTCCTGGAATACCCCTCTACAAATCATCGATAATAATTGGCAAGTCCAAGAAACGAGCGTAACTCGGTGACACTTCTTGGAATAGGCCACTCTTGAATAGCATCTACCTTGGCCCCATCCATCATGATCTGCCTTTCTTCAATCACATGCCCAAGAAAGTTGATGCACTTCTGGGCAAAGGCACATATTTCACGTTTCACGTACAAATGGTTTTCCCTCAACTTCTGAAATATCATATGTAAGTGTTTCACGTGGTCCTCCAATATCTTGCTATACACAACAATATCGTCTAGATAGATAACAACAAATTTATCCAGATAATCACAAAAGACATTATTCATTAAAGTACAAGAAGTTGCAGGAGCATTAGTGAGACTGAATGGCATCACCAGGAATTCGTAAGCCCCGTAGCAAGTTACACAAGTAGTTTTAGGCTCATCATCCTCAGCAATGCAAACTTGATGATAGCCTAAGCAAAGATCCAATTTGGTGAAGTATTTAGCGCCATTCAGTTGATCAAACAAATCAACAATAAGAGGACAGAGATAATGATTTCTCACTGTAAGTTTATTGAGAGCTCGATAATCAATACATAATCACAAACTCCTATCATGCTTCTTCTGAAATAAGATAGTCGCCTTATATGGTGCTTTTGATGGATGAATGAAACCCGTCTCTAACAACTCATCAAGTTGCTTTCTCAATTCTATTAGTTTTGGAGGCCACATTCTATATGGAGCCTTGGCAGGTGGCTTGGCCCTTAGGATCAGCTCAATCTCATGATCCACGGGCCTTCTTGGAAGTAACTCCTTCGGGAGCTTGTCCGGCATAACAGAACCATACTCTTTCAGGATATTCTGAATTATCACCGGGATCTCAGCATTCCCTCCATCCTCTTTCTTTGTCAAGATGGCAAGGAATGTTAGCTCCTGATGCTAGAGCCCTCGCTTCAATTGGAGCACTGAAAGCATCATTGCCTCAATGTTCTTACCACTGCTAGTCCCATTACCAGCTTTCCTCCTCCGAACGGGCACATAACATGGCTTATCACCCATGAACACTAGGCAATCAGCTGCTGGCAAGGAAACAACTCAGGCACTTCCCAGAAAATTCTAATTGCAGGACTATTTTAAGGTCATGTAAAGGGACATCAGTGAAGTTGAGATTCCCGCTCCAATCTCCAACCTTCACCTTCACACTCTTTGCAACTCCCTAAACTAGATAGGACTTGGAGTTTATAGCTTTATTTTGGCTAGAATCATCAGACAATACTAGCCCCAATGTCTGTGCTTCGAGTACATTGTTTGGCTCCCGAATCAATCATTACTCTGATACTCTTGCCGTTGATGTGCAATTGAACAAACATTAGTTCATTGTCAGTCTTGGATTTGCTAGGCACTGTGGAGGCCTTCCCAACGGCTGACAACATGTGTAAAGCTCCCATCTTGTACTGCTCTTTACAATCTTCCTCAAACTAATTATTCGAGCAAACACTCTCCACCTTCTTCGTTAGGGCATTGAGTATAGCCTTGGTTGGACATTCTGCTACCCTGTGAGGTCTGTTACACAGGAAATAAGCGAGTGCAGGCTTCTTGCCACTGCTTCATGCACCATTTTTTCCTGTCTATCGAAAGCCATAAAATTTCTTCTACCCCCCTCTACTATCGTAGCTGTTAGAACTTGAAGCTCCTCCACTCTTGGGTTTGCCCGACTTGCCAGACTTTCCATCATCGTGTCTCGATGACATACCCTTCCCTCTGGAATCATTAGTGTAGTCTGTCAAGCGCTCAGTGGTTCTCTACTCGTTGCCTCTGTAACTCATTCCTAGCATATGGCTTTAATCCCTCTAGAAAATAGAATAGCTTGTTATCCTCACTCATACTCTTGATATCAAGCATAAGTGCCAAAAAATCTCTGACATACTGCCGGATGTCATCGCCATGGCGAAGCTCACATAGCTTCTTCGTGGTGTTATACTCAACATTCTCAGGGAAGAATTGAGTTCACAACTCAGTTCTTAACTATGCCCATGTATCTACATGTATCGTACCATTCTAGATATGCTCATATTTGGTACGCCACCACAGCTTGGCATCGCCTAGTAGGAACATTGTCGCTATGGAGACCTTTGTGCCTTCATTAGCATGTCCCATAGTTGTGAAATACTATTCCATGTCAAAGATGAAGTTCTCCAACATTTTAGCCTCCCATACGCCAATGAATGGTCTTGGCTCAGGCACTTTAGGTTGAGTAGTAGGAGCTTGAGCTTGGGTGGGAGCATTCGCAATAGCTTTCGTCAACAATGTGACTTGCTACCTTAACTCTTCCACTACCTCTATAGTGGCATATCTCTCTAGCTCGTTTCTCGCCCCTTCAACAACTACCTAAGATTCCTCCCGAAGAGTGGCAATAGTAACCCTGAATTCTTCAACCATCTCACCAAACCTCATGGTGATTTCTTGGCTTAATGCATCAACATTATTCATTCTCTTATTAAGCGATAATAAGGCATCAAGACACCGAGAAACAATTGCTACCCACTCGTTTAAGACATCTAGTCTTCGAGCAACTCTTCTTACCGTATCATGGTTGTTCCTACTGGAATAACCTGAGCTTCGATACCAACTATCATGGTCCTTAACTTTTTACTAGTACAATGGAACCACACGGTGCTTACTGTTACACCTTGGTAGTAGTAAGCAAGCTTAACGCAACACTATTCGATTAATGATCGTGTCTTAATATCTGTAAGAAACACATGTAGGCAACAGTAAATAACCAACAGTAAGTAAAAAGGGACATAGGTAAGATTCAATCTGAAAAGTACACACGTTATTAATATCTCATGTATAGGCAATAATAAAGTATGTGTGGAAGTTTGAGTAAAATGGGATATCATTGACTGTGAGCAGTCAACCGATGAGTAAGAGCTTGATCCACAAGAGTACTCATATCCCTACAAAGAGCTTTTATTAGCTTTTGTGGTTTTGGCATGAGGAGACATTACATTTGGAACGTAGTAATAGTTTTCTAACACTAATACAAGGCCACTAGGTAAGGAGATATAATAAGTCCCTATAGCTAAAGTAGTAACTTTCGCTCCATTAGTTACCCGTAGGTCCATTTTTCCCTTGGATAGCTTCCTGCTTTCATTTAGGCCTTGCAAGTTAATACCGATATGAGAATCACATCTTAAATCTATGACCCATGCAGAAAAAACAGAAAGATTGCATTTAATCATAAAGATACCTAAGTAATTACCCTCGCTTGACATCTTTTTCTTGAACTGAATACAATTCCTCTTCTAGTGACCCTTTTTGCCACAATGAAAACAAACGACATCCTTCTAATCAAAATTAAGCTTTTGTTGTCCTTTCTTTTTCTGGGGTTGCTCACCCTTCTTTATCTACTCAGCCTTAGGATTGCTAATTCTACTAGCCTTTCTTTTATTGGACTTGCCAATCACAAGAACTTGTTGAGGTGCCATTGACTTGGACTTCATGTTCTTTTCTGCTGTCCTCAGCATGGCAAGTAGATCTGTCAAAGACATCTCCATATGGTTCATGTTAAAGTTCATGACAAACTGGGAGAAAAAATCTGGTAGAGAGGACAATATAAAATTGATGGCAAAGTTGTCATCTAGCTTGGAGCACAAGTTCTTGAGCCTCTCTATGTACCCTATCATCTTGAATACATGTGGCCCAACTTGGCTTCCTTCAGCCATCTTACAGTTAAACAAGGCTCGAGATATATCACACTGCTCAGCTCTAGCACTTTCTTGGAATAGCTCTTGCAAATGAATATATATCTCTTTTGTAGACATATTTTCATGCTGCTTCTGCAATTCTAGTGACATTGTAGACAACATGAGACACTGGACATCAATAGACTCATCCAAGTATTTTCGATGTGGCTCATACTGTGTAAAGGTGGCATCCTTACTCGGTTCCATAATCTCTTCCTCTTCTAGGACATATAATTTCCTTTCATGTCTAAGGATTATTTTCAACTTCTTTAGCCACTCAAGAAAATTGGTCCAACGAGGAGGTTATTTTTATCAAGTATAGATTGCAACGATATGTTATTGTTGTTTGCGATTTTAGATCCTCATAAAATAAATGCAAAGTTTAGTATTCATGAATAATTTATTTAATAAAAAGTCTTTTAATTTTTTTGATCTGCCACTATTTTTTAAATTCCAATAGCTTTCTCTATTAGATTCGAAGAACCATGTTGGAAGGTTCTCTAGTGGATCCAAAAACCCAAATAAAATTAATATGCACACAACTAAGCTATACCTAGTTACTACATTATTTTAGGTAGGCCTTAATTAACTCACCAATCATAAATTTTATACGAATTTTGGATTTTTTGTTGGACTAACTCTTTAAATAAAACCATATTTAAAACCCAACACTAGCCCATTAAATTATTAACTTTAGTTGAGCTAACAATTAAAAATTTAATCTTAAGTTAACTCATTAACAAATGCTAAAAATAACAATGTTATATGAGCCCACAATTGAGCTGTATTGACTTATATAAAAGTCTAAATATTTTATAGTTCATAATTGGAGGGCATAATTTTTAATATTCTAGCTTAATATATTTAGAGGATTTGTATTTATGTCTCACCAATATTTCTAATATCATTGATTAATATAAACAATACTTTTATTTAATAATAATAAATAAATAAACAAACAAACAACAACAAAATAAACAATGCAATGATCATGGGCCAACAAAATATACAGGCTAAGCCCAAGCCTATATTTAAGGGTTACAAGACCAAAAAAATCCATTAACGCGGATCGTGGCTCCTTTTGGTCTTCTAACATTTCTTGTGTCTTGAGTAAATCATGAACTTTCCATCTTGAAAGTATGTATTTCTAAATACATTAAAATTACATTTTATCTATGGGTATACAAACCCAACAAAATATAAAATTATAAATGATTTTCGGACTTAAAATGTCCGAAGGACTCGTAGGCCGTATTTAATACAAACCACAATAATTCACACATTGTCCACAAAATCCAAAGCCCCTGATCATGCAGCATGTAAAATAATTCCATAAAATATCAACTAATCAATTCAAATAATTAATATAAACTTGGCATTAATTTAATACTATGTTACGGACTTGTAACACTAAGAAACACTATCGCAATTCTAAAAGTTGGCCATGCTTTAAAATATATCCATAAATTAAAACATGCCCAAAATTAATCCCATAAGATATCAAGATTATGAATAATCAATTTATGAATAAATTTTATTTTAAGATAATATTCACAATATTTTACATAAAGACAAGTTGCTCTGATACCACCGTTGGGTTTTGTAATTTTAGAAAACACAGCAGAAATATTTTTTTTAATTACAAAACCTATCTCACAATATCCATGTGTAACATGTAAAATAATACATATAACAAAATTAATTGTTAACATGGTTTATAGGAATTATACTTCTTGCAAAAGATATACCTTCTCCTGTTGGGATTGAGTTCATGTGAGATATAAAACTCATAGAGCTTATTACAAAATCTATATTCTATTCACTACAAGGACACCAAGTGTTGTCCCTCTAGGGGTATCCACACACACGATAATATGAACCAATTTGTCCCTATACTACTAGGTAACATGTATTAGGATTTCTATAGTATTTTCAATGAAGAGAATTATCTTTCTAGTAGGCTTTCTCTTTCCTCTTCTTTGATATTTACACACACACACACACACACACACACACATCTCTAATATACATATATCTCTATATAGATAAGAGAGAATCTTTTCTTTTTAGGAAAAATATATTTGAAATCAAATCTTTCAAAATAGTAAGTAATATATTAAAAAAAGATATTATTTAGATTACATAATATCCACTTGACAATAAAATACTCTTCATATTATTTAGTTTATTTTAAAATAAATAGATAATATAATTTAGTCTAATTCTAAAATAAATGTCATTCCTATTAATCGTGTTATTGTGTGTAACCTAATTGAGTGTAACCCTCTAGGTTTCTATACACATAGCCTAGGTAATATATTTTATACATAAACCAAGGTAACTATCTAACAATAGTTATTAGTCATCCTATGCGATAAAATGGTATCAGAATATCCTGAGGGAAGCATCATATATCATAGGAATTAAGATATATCGAGATAGGTTTAGATTGCTGCTTGGACTAAATCAAGGCATGTACATTGACAAAATATTAAATAGATTCAATATGCAAAATTCTAAGGGAGTTTTTTTGCCCATGTCACATGGTATACACCTCTCCAAGGCAATGTGTCCTCAAACACAAGTGGGTAAGGATAAGATGGATAAAATACCATATACTTCGACAATTGAGTCCATCATGTATGCCATGATATGTATGCGGCTAGATATCTCTTATGCTATAAGCATGACTAGTAGATATCATAGTGACCTAGGTGAGGGTCACTAAGCTGCAGTTAAGACCATTCTCAAGTACTTAAAAAGAACAATCGATGAGTAGTAGATATCCCCTATTAGGATGAATGAAGAAGAATCGAATGATACATTTGCGCCAAGAGATCCACAGGAAAAACAATTTAAAAGAATTTTCAGTAGAAAAAGAAAGAAAACATAAAGAATCGTATATGATTCATTTGTAAATAGATAAATTGTAAATATATTTACTTTGGTTTGTATTTAATGATACTATGATATTGTATCTTTTGCATGATTTAGTTGGTTTACTTATGCTGAATGAAATGATGATGAGATGTTATTGAAAAGTTGAAATATTGATCGATAGATGGATGGAGTGGTGGAGTTGATTATTGAAATAAGATATAATTGTTGAAAATTTTGCCTGGCAATTAGATGAAGTGGGGAACAAAATGATGAAAAATTAGGTGTTTGATGTGTATATATGTACTGCAACAGGTGATTCTATAGGTACATGTAAAAAGTTAGCTAAAAAAAAGGTAAAATGTCAAAAATGTAATAGGTCAGGCCATGCATCACATATGATGTACGCAATATAGGCCTAAACATATGTCACATCTTAGTGATGCGATAAAGATAATACTATGTGTATCACATCTATAAAGTATGATACACATGAAAAGCTATATCGCACAATCGTTATGCGATATAGCAATACTATTCATGTAGTTTTTTCTCTAATTTTGTTTTATATAATTTTTTTAAAGGTATATTAAATATGTAATATTCTCATTACTACACATACAACCACACATAATATTATTTTTTATAATATTTTATTCAATAATTTTAAAATATTGTCTTTACTTTAAAATCATGTTTTAAAGACATATTTTAATTTATTGTGAAATTGTATTTTCTAATCCACATTTCAATTGCCCTATTTTTAATATTTAAAAAAAAAATAAATATTTTTTTCCCTTTAACGTAGGTTTTGACTTTATATGTTATGTTATATTTGACTCCTAGTTCTATATTTTTTTTATTAAAATGACATTTTGGTCTAGAATTTTAAAGTAAAAACCAATTTAAGAGAGGAAAAAGAAAAAAAAAAACAAAGGATTGCAAAAAGTTTTTGAGAGAATAAAATATGGGAAAAGGAAGACAATATTTAACTTTTTTAAAAAATTACCAAATTGCCATGAAGATAAAACTAATCCCAATTTTGGGCAAGTTGACCGCATCTCTTCAAGAAACAAGGTTAGCGGGCATATTTTTGCTCGCCATCTTCTTTTTCTGCCTCATTCGAATGCTTCTCTCACTAAAATACCCCAAATCGTGAAACCTCTACCTTAACATTAATTTCCTCAATTGCACCACTGATTTTCATAAAATTAAGGCATTATCTTGAATAGGTTTCGATCACCTGGTGTTGTAAAAGTCATTAGTACGTGAAAAAACGAAGCAATTTGTGTGAAAAGTCAAGCAATTTGCAACGAACTCCATATGTAAGTGCTTTAAATTTTCGCTTGATTTTTTACAATTATTGATGTTGCATTTTTGAATTTTGTGTGTTATATGTGTTGTTGGATTTTTTTTTTTCAAATAGTGAAGCACATTGTATGTTAGATTTATGGGTGTTGTACATAGTGTTGGATGAGTTGTATTATGGAGTGGTAATGTGATTTCCATGCTTACTATATGCGCTGTTGATGTTGCTTTGTAGACAATGTGTAATGTAATGGGGAGAAACTTGCTTGGCATGGCTATACAGGCTATGCATGGCTTCCTAGATAGAAATGAATGATATAGCACGACCTCTTGTAATTCTGCAGATTTAAGCCTGGGAGCACTTCCCATAAATCATCATGCTGCGTCGACAGATCATAGCAATTATTGTGAGACGCCCACTCATAAGTTAATGGGTTGCCACTTTTGATGTCGCTTAACCCCCTACTTATTTGCTATTTGAGTATAGGGGTGCTTTGATCTACAGATTCCCGACCAGGTATGGTTTTGTATGTCTTATGTGTTCAAACGTGCACAATTTCATTATTTTTACTTATGTATAACTTACTTTTTTCTTCAACAGGTTGTTTGGGATCCCTGCTCTGCTATCATGGATTCCCCACCTGAGTACTGCCAGGCTAGCAGTGATGTATGGCGTGCACAGGTTCCCTTGATTTGCTTTCATATTGTCGAGCACTACTATCCAGATAGAGTACTCTGACAGTTTGGTAGTTTCTAGGAGATCCTAAACCTTCAGTAGATATGAGAGCCTTACATTAGCTGGACTTACAAGAGCATTCCAAGTGGAATTAGGTAGTAGAGCACGTTAGGTGGGTCACAAAATGGGATGACAGGCGTGATCGCATTGTGGAGATGCCAGATATCCGAGCTGGTACATCTAGAGATTATTTTGATTGGTATCATACGATCACCAGGCAGTGGATTAGTTGTACAAGGGCTATTATATGATATATGGTAAGTTCAACGATTAGATAAGGTATATATGGATGTTTATTATGTTCGTTGTTTCCTAATCTACATGTTTGCTATTGCTTGTAGGCAGATTTCATTTATAGAGTCTTGGACATGCCACTAGAGAATACTCTTGCTACTATAGGAGATGTCATTCGTATAGTAGATGAGTTCATGGGACTTAATTTAAATGATTCAATGCTAATGCCAGCACCAGCACTGGATGACCCATAACCTCAGCTTATACAGAGATGATGGCCATAGAGAGAGAAGAGTGGGCAAGGACGGGATCAGGAGCAAGGGCAATGCCGAGTTGTAGATATCGGATACGAGCTTGCACCCTCGCATGTTCATGTACCTAACGAGCCTGGCCTTTTACACTATTAGCATGATGTGTCTTGTCCATCATCATCATCATATGCTCATCTTTCAGACACTTTGATGCTAGACATCGCATACACAGAGGTCCACACCTCCTTGCTCCACAAAAGAACTATCGTCACCACCACATGATATAGGGGAAGGACTTACCCAGGTGAATCCAGATCCTGTATTATTTCATCCTTACAGCACTCGTGATAGAGATGGAGATGCCGCACTCACATAAGTTGATTTATTTATGGAGCATACCTATCAAGATGTGTATTAGCGTATACCATTCCATCAGACTTTTGTCAGGTGGAGATGAGGGAGGCAGGGCTCCCAGGAGTAGAGATTGTATCTATTCTTATGTTTTATCATTGTTGTATGTAGAATTTTCATATACTTTTGATGTAATTAATTGAACAATAGTGCAATCATTTCATATTATATTTTATGAGTTTTTTACTACGTTTGCAGTGAATCGTTTAACAATATTGTTGTGGTTGGATGGATTGGGTTTGGAAATACTGTTACAGTTCAGTTATGTAGTCTAGAAGTTATTTACCCATGGTGGATGTGTAATGAATGATTTATATAGTTGATTATATATGATTTTGATAGGTTATTATAATTAATGTAAAAGAGAGTGATATACGAGATGTGGTTTGGTTGGGGGGAATAAAATTTGTGTTAAGAGACGAGGTTCATTCACGATAAGATTTTTATGATGTTAAATCTCTTAAAGAGATGATGTTAATTTGTTTAAGACTCAAATTATTTTGGTCTTAGTGATAATTTTATAATTTTTAAGAAAAAGCTAAATATTATTTTTTCCCTAAAAATATTTTGAGAAAATAAGGAAAGAAAAAGGGGGAAAAAAAAAATTCAACGAAAGGTCCAGCTGCTGTTGTTTCCAAGTACAGCCTATCGCCTCTTCTGTCTCCCATTCTCATCCGCGTCTGGATTTCTCTTTTTTTTTTTTTAATCACGTAACATCGCATGTGCTCTCTCTCTACCTATCTCCTTCCCTTTTATTGCCAATCGACACTGCTTCATATATTTGAATCTTCTTTAATTGGCTTCTTCGTACTTTGGTTTGCATTACGTTAATAATAATGTGATGAATTAGTTAAATTTTGGAAATGAATGGTCTCATTTGATTGTTGTGGCTTTTACTCATCTGGGTCTTTTGCACTTGGGTCAAAAGTTGAAAACTTTGTGTGCTTTGGATTGATTAGTATGTGAAGGAAAATATATGGTGTTGTCAGAACTCAGAAGTGGATGCACCCAAGAAAGGGTTTTTCGCTTTTCTTCAAACGATAAAGCGAACAGGACGTTCTTCAGGTACTTTTTTTTCATATGAATTTTGCTTACAGAAGTTTCGACCCCATTTAAAGTTTGAATCGATGAGTTAGTATTTTGTCCATATTTGGGAGGTGAAATTATCGGTTCTTTGTATGAATTATGATAAAGAAGATATTTGGTAACCTTCCTCGTAAATCATCAAAGTCTGGTGGGAATCGTGATCATCATGGTGGGGGGAGTTCTAATCCTTATTTTAGCGCATCTATCAATCGGAGGGGTGGGGAATCGGGTAATGGGAAACATGGGAGAGTAAACTCTAGCTCAAATGCTGCTTCTGGTCATGGTTTGGATAAGGGATTGAATCATGGTAACAATAATACAAGAGGTGGAAATTCAAAGTTCAATGGGAGTTTCGCGTCTTCTGCTTATGAAGCACTGCCTGCATTCAAGGAAGTTCTGAGTTCTGAAAAGCAGATCCTGTTTATAAGGAAACTGCATTTGTGCTGTGTTGTGTTTGACTTTATTGATCCAACAAAGAACCTCAAAGAGAAGGATATCAAAAAGCAGACCTTGGTAGAGTTGGTGGAGTATGTTGCTTCGGCTAATGGGAAATTTACTGAAGTAGTCATGCAAGAAGTTTTGAAGATGGTGTCTGCTAATATATTTAGGTCGTTCACACCGCAACCGCATGAGAATAAGGTTGTTGAGGCATTTGATTTGGAAGAAGAGGAGCCGTCAATGGATCCTGCATGGCCCCATTTGCAGCTTGTGTATGAATTCTTCTTGAGATTTATTGCGTCACCTGAGACTGATGCAAAGCTATTTAAAAGGTTTATTGATCACTCTTTCATACTTAAGCTATTGGATCTGTTTGACTCGGAAGATCTTAGAGAAAGGGAGTACTTGAAAACTATCTTGCACCGGCTCTACGGGAAGTTTATGGTTCATCGTCCGTTTATTAGGAAGGCTATTAACAACATATTTTACCGATTTATTTTTGAAACCGAGAAGCATAATGGTATTGCGGAACTACTGGAAATTTTGGGCAGTATCATCAATGGTTTTGCTTTACCGTTGAAAGAAGAGCACAAGTTGTTCCTTGTCCGAGTATTAATCCCTCTGCACAAGCCAAAATGCTTGGCTATGTACCATCAGCAACTGTCCTACTGCATTACACAATTTGCAGAGAAAGACCGCAAGCTGGCTGATACTGTCATAAGAGGTTTACTTAAATACTGGCCAGTCACAAATAGTTCAAAGGAAGTGATGTTTCTGGGTGAGTTGGAGGAGATTTTGGAAGCAACTCAGCCACCAGAATTTCAGCGGTGTATGGTGCCCCTGTTTCGTCAAATTGCACGCTGTTTGAGCAGTTCTCACTTTCAGGTATGAGATCCTTCGCAGACTGGTTCTTCTACAATTTTTTAGTTTCCTTCGATTATTGTATCCTTTATTTTCTGGGTTAGTATCATTGGTGTCTTTTTGAACATGCGTCTATTTTGCAGTATCGCTTGCATAATTGGGTCTGATAATTTTTGCTATAACGGTTTGACTCTTGAAGCTTTTTGAATATGTTAAAAATTCTAGCTTCTTGATGCTTCCTACTATTTGCTCTGGACATCTTTAAGTCATGTTCCAGTTATTGTGGGTATCAATTAATGCCTTGAGGGATCAAATATAAAATACAAAACATGCTCGGTATGGTGTTTTGGTTCCAAGGAGTTATCCAGAGGTTGAGAGCATATGTGAATGACCTCTCTTCTGGGGTTCACAGACTTGGAAAGGGACTTCTTGCATATAAAATCATCGTGTATGTCATCGTTTTGGTTCAACTTAGACTAAATAAATTGACATTACTACTCTTCTTGTTTGCTTAAGACTGGGCCTTTTTTATGGGCCTTTCTTTTTTATCTATATAAAATACTTTGAGAGATTTAATAGTGGAGATGCCAGATCACAATCTTTGCTCATTTTTGTTTTATTTGTGCGGTTTAATGGATGACCTTATTGATAGCAATTTAATAATGCCAGTTCAATGATCCTTGCAACTAACAACTATAATTTATTTAAAAGTTTATTTTTTTAATAAATATATTTAATTCTTTTTTTTTTTTTTTTGGTAATAAATGACTGCTTCAAGCATGATGTATTAAGTGAATTCTTTAACTACCTGGGATCCGCTCTTCACCGAGCACGAAATCCAGGTTCAGCCAATGGTCCTGTTGATTTCAGAGGCATCTTTGATGTTTGTACTTAAAATTCAGGCAAAATGAGTGTGAAAGACCAAGATATACTTAAGATATGCCTACAGCATATATGTAATTGGGTTGCAAGCCCCTTATAGCCTTTTTCTATTTGCCAGCAGAGATGAATAGATAAGCTAGCAGTATAGCTTTTGATATTAGGGCTCTGTGTTGATGATTTTTCTTCTTTTCATGAGTTAGTTAATAATTATTTTATTGTTATATTTTAATAGAATTCCTGACAGGCTGGTTAAATATAGATAATCCCCTTAGCTGCAAAGTAGGAACTAACTCTTTTATTCTCAAATTGCGTGCAACCGACCATGATGAGGATCCGACCCATATATCCTTGAAGTATACTCAAAATGACTCAAATGTGATGTTTAGTTGTTGCTGAAGATCTGTTGAGAATATTTAGCATCAAACAACTCTTGGACTTTTTTCAGCAGCTTGCACTGCTAGAAAATGTTTCAACGGTGAAAAAACTTATTCTTAATTATGACTTGCTTTCTTCTTTTTGTCTACCTTAATAGTTTACTTTCTGGATATGTCATTTGACCCTTCAGTTGTTTAACTGTATAATATTTCTATGAATTGCTGAAACCATCAGTGATCTTGTGATGCTCATATCTTTTACTGTTTTAAAAAATCATGCCCTGTTTTCTCAGTCAATGTGATGTTAATTATACATGGGGATTCCTTTTCAGTTGAGATTATATAGCTTTGTAGATTTTTTCTCAAGTGTGAGGTCAACTCAATCCTGTATCAGGTTCTGTGTAATGTAAACACTTCATAAGTAGCCTAAAAGAAATATTTTGATGCAGTTAAAGTACTTTTTCAGATCAAGCCTATGAATTGGCAGAATTTCCAAGTCAACAAAATAAGACTTGAGTAGATATCTATAACCTGATGGTTTTCTATATTTTCTGTGCTATCTTTTACAATGTATGAGAAACACTTTCAATTCTCCATTTTACTGCAAGGTAATGTCTTGATGGTAATATCATGGGAAGAATGACCCTTTGTATCTCACATGTGCAGATGCACAGATTTATTTTCACTACTGCTGTAGTTATCTTAGGAATCCCCTCAGGTGGTTTTTCTGATAGTGGGGTTGTTGTTTCTAGTCAGTGTCTTCCTTTTAAGTTTCTTTGGTCTGAGGATTCTAATCCCTTTTCATATACCATTAATGAATTCTAACTTCATCTTGCAACATATAGTAATTTTTGAAATAATCAATTTTTCACCGACTAGATCCAAAATTACTGATATTCCTTAGTGATATGAATCTGAGGGGGTTGGAAATTCTTCACTTCACAAATCTAGGGTTCTTCGTCTTTTTAGGGTTTTCCAAATATATAAACTCTAAAAAATCTAAAAGATATGGATGAAATCGTGAATCGAAATACGAATCACAAAAACAAACTGGTTCGCAATAGAATTGCAATTCGATATGACTCACGAATTGCAAAACAGATTATTGTGTCAAAGAAATCAAAGATTCAATCAGCAGAAAATGAATAAAGAAAATTTCAATATCTCTCAATATTCATAAACATTTGCAATCACAAGTTCTTATCACAAGAACTCACAAAATACTCTCACCAAGGAGGAACTCTCATAGAGAAAATATCATATATGTTATGTTTGTAAAACTAAATAAAAGTCCTATATATAATAATAACCAAGGAAACTTAAAAGACCTAAAAACAAATACAATAAATGACCCTATTGAATAACTAAAGGAATACAAAAAGACAAAATTCAAAACATCAACGAATTACATAGAAGCTAGTAGCTTATATGTCGAACGCTGGCTGCTTATATGTCGAATGCTGGCGGCTTATATATTCTACACGGGCAGTGTAAGCTTCGGCTTTAAAATTTCACAATCTGGAATGCTTCAACGCCGGTGGAAGGCCGGTGATGTACCTTGATACACTGGCGGTGTAGGGCTTCAAGGCTGGTGGCTTAAGGCCGGTGTAGGACTCCTGCAGACTTTTATCAGCTTCTTTCTTCCTTGTTGAATCCATAAGCTTCGTTACTCCGTTATTCAATCGAGTTTTCCCACATGCATTTGATGCTCGATCCTTCCTTGCAGTCAAATTGGCTTGGTCTTGATGCATTCGCATCACTTAGTCCTCTTCTCTGATCTTAAGCTTTCCAAGACATCTGGCTCTGTTATTTATCTATTTGTTTAAGATGAAGTAAAAGCTTGCCATTTTCTCCCTACTAGATACCCATTTTGCTGTTTTCAGGTTTCAAAGACAGGCTTAGGTGACTCCCCTGTTTGGTATTGGGTATAGCTAGTGGCATTACTTTACAAAGTATTGGCAAATAAGAGGATATTGATGTTTTGACCTTTAGGTACTATGTTTGTATATGTTGTGCTTACATAGTTATAATTGCAGCACATGGAGAAAAAGGCTCCAGCTATTGTCACGCCTCATATATACAGTTGGGAAAAATTGATGTATGTGGGCTTTATGATTGTGATTGGAGAGATTTGGCATTAGTTGTTTTAAGAGCCATCTCTTGCTAAATAGAGGTTAAGTGGCTTTGTTGTGTGACCAAGTTAATAGCCCCTGGTATTGGTGGTCCTATTTCGCAGATTCAGTTTCATATTCGCTTGGAGTTGTAACATTGCATTTCTTTGCACATATTTTTCCTGCAGCCTTCCCCCTGGATTTCCATGTCCTTGCTCTTATGTATTGCTGGGTCTTTTTTAGCCATTAATAATTTTTTAAGTTTGGAAATCTTCTAATCGTCCCAGCTCGAGTCCTTTTTCCATGTATATTATTTGTCATGCTACAAGGGGTACCCTTGTTGTAGTAGCCTGCGATGCATGCTTTGCAAAATGTAAATGACCTGTAGGTTATCGTAATGCATAAAAGATTAGTACAGCAAGAAAATCCTATAAGGACATAAAGCATCTCCTAGTGACACTTGGCCAACATAGGAGCTTATAATTGTTTCAAAAAAATATGTATGTAGGATTTTGATTATAACGAAACCAAGTTTTATGTCCACTGAAATAGAGTAGAAGTTCACTTTTCCTTAACGACACTTGCATCAAGTAAGGATGGATAAAAGTGCCTTTTGTAGCATCTTACCAATAAAGAAAGAGCAATGACCAAACATGGTGCATAGTTCTCTTAACTGGAGACTATAACAAGTTTACTTGTACAGAAAACATGTTTTAAATTTCTCCAAAGCCCATTAGCCCAAGGTGCACAATGGGTTCCCTTGTAGTCTTACCATAGTTAACCTTCTATGGATCATGCTTTGTATTTACTTGCAAAGGCAAGGGGTAGATTGTAGGGGTGAGTAAAGTCAAGGCTTAGTGAAGTATTCCTTCTCTACACAACCACACACACGAGGCAAGTCAAAGAAGCTATAAATCAATTTTATGCACTGCAGACAAATATATGAGCAAAATCCACATGCCAGTTTGCCAGTGCTGATATGAAGTTAAAAAAAAGTAAGCTCCTTTCAGTGAAAGTTGGGGATATTGCCAAATAATTAGCTCCAATCAAATTGAAGCGAACTATTTCCTTTGTGAAGCTTCTCTGATACTTGACTTGCACCCTTTTGACTTTTGCATGATAAGAGTGTCCTCTGGGTTACATCACACCTGGGTGACCCTAGGGTCATCGGCCCCTATCAAACTCAAGGCATACTTTGCCCAAAGTAGAGTTTCTGATATGGCTCCATAATGCATGGCATTCTGCAGTGATAAGTAGTTTGCAGAGTACAGGGCAAGCATAATGGTCCGAGGACACTTGTCTTATTGCCTCTTGTCTTGATATAATGTTGACGACCATTGAAGAATGTGTGTGGTGCAATGCTTACCTCACCATGGCTAAAGCTCAGTCAAAATAATCTTTTGTCACTTGCTTAGATCAAGCGAGTCTCTTAAAGCACAACCATAAGTTTAACATAGCTTTCATAAGCACTGAGATAAAATTTAGTGAGATTTAACTTATTTCCATTTAATTTCAGCTTTGATGCTCACATTAAAACATTCAAACTTTATTTCAACTTTAATTTTCATGATCTTGGTTTCCTTTAAAGCCTAGGATGTCTACTTTTACTTTTCCTCTTAGATTTAATCAGATCAGTTTCTATTCTGTGTGTTTTAGTTAAATCATAATCCAATTTTCTTTTCTTAGTTTTGGTTTAATAATTGTTGTATTAAGGTATATAAGACTCAGTTTAGTTAAGTCACCATCATTATGTCTATGACAAGTTTTCTTAATACATTTAAGATTTCGGTGTATTTTTTTTTTACTAGTTCTATTATTTACATTGAAATATACGTCATTTTTCATAGTTACTTAGTTTTGGTAGCTACATTTAGCTTCTTGTTAAATTAATCTGAAGATTCAGTAGCTTACAAATTGCATTTACCAGAAGGATGCCAAATCCATCCCCTTTTTCATGTGTCACTTCTGAAGAAATCGTTGGAGATTCTGATGTTAGCTTGTCTTTCTTAGAGGATTTGCCAGCTGATGTGTTGGTTTCTCCTCAGCCTCAACATATTTTGGGTTGTCGTTTGACGCGTTTTTTGTATTTGTGATGTCAAAAGATTGCTCAATTTCTTGTTCATTGACAAGGAAAGTCTGTTGATGATGCTTCATGAGTTGACTAAGATGCATTTTCAATTTCCTTGATTTGACCTTGGGAACAGGGTCAATGCTTACAGGGGAGGTATTTATATATCTCCTAGGGTGGTTCAGCCTATAGTGAATGGGTATACTTAGAAGGAGCCATGTTTTATTGTGGTAGGTATGATGATGTGGCAAGTTGGTGCAAGTATTAGTAATTGTGTGACAGTTAGTGCTTAGCTAGCAAAGTTAGATTAGTTGTTGGATATTTTTAGTGGAGTGATTGATAGTATAAATACTAAAATATCATAGTATCTGATTTTTTCCCTTTTCTTTTAGCAGAACATTTATTAGAGAAGGAATTTGGGCAAGTGTGCTCAAGAGGCTTCATAGCTGGAGCCAGTGTATGAGTTTTCTCTTGAAAGTCAATAAAAAAGCCTATTGCTTTGCTAAAAGTAGTGATAATTCACATCATCTAGGTTTCATGGCTTGCATTTTAGGAAGGATAGGGCGGTACATTTTGAGGGATCCGTGTTTTGACTAGACAAGGCAAACCAACTATTTTTTCAGGCTTTAGCTCAATCAATTGTTATCACATTACACTATTAATTTGGTCTCTTGGTTTTGTATCTTTGAACCAGACATAGTCCATACTCATATTGTTCATGCAGTTGTCCGCCCATCTTAATGATGAAATAAATTCAGTCGGCTTTCAAACACATTGAGGAAATCTGAATGCATTTTCAAATGCAAACCTTAATTCTTGATTGTATATTATCGCGCAATTTGGCTGATAATAAGTCAGAACGTGTAATATTGTCCTCAAACTTACAATTTCATGCAATTGTAGACTCTGTTTCTTATAAAAAATAAAAGAAGTCAAAGTAGCCTAAATTTGAGCTTAGGACATGATTATTGGGCAAGCATCACGGGTTGAGATGGTATGTAGAATCATGTGGAAGCAAATTTACATGTAAAAAAACCAAGTGGCGTGCAAATGAACAAAAAGGAACATCTAGTGTTTTGGAAAAATTAACTTAAACTTTGCCGCAAAAGGTTCATTTTGCTCAAAGCCAGTAGACTTGAATTCTTCTAGAGTAGTTGTCCCATGCACAAAGTGCTCTTCAGCTAGTACTAGGATTAGGGGTGAGAGGTAGATGCCAGGGGGATCTCTTTAGGAAGTAAGGCATATGTATGCAGCCTTACCCTTGCATTTTGCAAAGAGGTTGTTTCCATGCTTCGAATGCATGGCCAATGAAGCAACTTAATTGTAGTACCATGGCTCACCCTCGGCTCGAATTTCTCTTGGAATTCTTACAGGTCAAGTTGTAATTGCTCTTATACTGTTGGATGTTGGATGAAAGGAATAATATCACGAGCATTACTTGAACTTTAAAACTTTGTTTGCTTCAGTCTTGAAATCTATTTCCTAAATCCCAATTCATTGGAATTCAATTTATCGTTTGGTAATTTTTAAAGAATGGACATGGAATGGTAGTACTTCAAAGGTGTATTTGGTGAATTAGAATCTTCATAATAGGATAAGAAAAGAAATGGGATTCCATGGATATAAGGAATATGATTTCTTTCGAAATTTCCTAACTTGTCTTGATTATTAAACAGTATCGGAATCCTATTCTTAGCAACCAAACAAGACCCAAGTGTTTTTGAATTTATATTTGAACATTAGAATTGGTAATTATTATACTGGGATAAGGGGCGAGAGGTAGATGCCAGAGGCATCTCTTTAGGAAGTAAGGCATGTGTATGTGGCCTTACCCTTGCATTTTGCACAGAGGTTGTTTCTGTGCTTTGAATGCATGACCAATGGAGCAACTTAATTGTAGTACCATGGCTCACCCTCAGCTTCAATATCTCTTGGAATTCTTATAGGTCAAGTTGTAATTGCTCTTATATTGTTGGATGTTGGATGAAAGTGAATGTCACGAGCATTACTTGAACTTTAAAACTTTGTTTGCTTCAGTCTTGAAATCTATTTCCTAAATCCCAATTCATAGGAATTCAATTAGTTGTTTGGTAATTAATAAAGAATGGATATGGATTGGTACTACTTCAAAGGTGTATTTGGTGAATTAGAATCTTAATAATAGGATGGGAAAAGAAATGGGATTCCATGGATATAAGGAATATGATTTCTTTCGAAATTTCCTAACTTGTCTTGATTACCAAACAGTATCGTATTTCTATTCTTAGCAACCAAACAAGGCCCGCATTGGTAATTATCATACTAAATTGATCTTTTTCTATTCAACCTGAACTGTGATGTTGTTGAATTATTCAATTTAATTTTAACATTGCTAAATGGCAATACTATTCAAACATTGATTATTCTCTTTTTTCCTAGTTGATAACATATGTGAATGCCATACATGTGTTTCTTTTCATGTGTTGCATTGTATTGCTTCGAATGTACACGTGGGATGACATATGTAAGGAAAGTAAACACATATAGTAACATTAACAAGTAAAAACTTCAATCAAGTTTTGGAATGAAATCAGAAAATCATTCAGAGTTGAGGTACCATGTGACATTATCATCTGTTAATGGTTTATGATATTGGAGGGATCTCTCTTAGTGAGCCTTCAAATCCTAAATTTAAAAACTTTAATTTCATCATAGGTTCTGGCAAGAATAGCAAGGCATTTATCATCTATGATTTTGCCCTTAATTGCCTCTAGACTAGGCCTTAAACCTGGGTCCATGACATGTGTTCCTGCTGATCTGAAAATCCCTGTTTGGTGATTGTAAGTTTGCTGTGCAAGAGATCAATTATATACAGGCATTTAGGAGATATATTATGTTATGAGTAGTCCATCGGCTAAAGCAAGGTCAAATGCATGTTAATATGTCCCTTTCTAGCATTTGTTCCCTTGCAAGAAAATGAATCTCCGGTAATATCTTTCTCTATGAGCTTTATGGTGTTGGCACTGTTTCTAGGTGGTGTTGTTATTGTAATTAAATAGGTTTGGATTACTGTATTATGAATATTTTAATATGGGTGAGTAATGTGCGCATGTTTAGGAGCAGTTATGTTAGATTCATTTGATCTCTGTGTCTTGAAAATGGGAAACAGTTTCCTTGTACGCAACTGTGGTACACTTACAAAGGTAAGCTAATTAAAAAGGAAACAAGTTCCCTTTTCCAGAAAATCCCAATTCTTAAGAGATCACACAATTTGCTTGAACCTACCCTAAACTTGATTGCTGTAACATAGAAATGAGGGAGAGAAACCAATAAGCACAAAATAGAATCAGGTTTCTCTGTTATTAGCCTTATAAATAGGAAATTTTCCCCAACATTTTACCAGGATACCTATTAATATGTGGCCCAGTGGTGGAGTTTTTATACAGGCCCCTTCCAACTTTTGAAAAACAATTTCCTTGCAATTGTCTTCATGGCCTTCCATTTACAATGTTTTTTTATTTTATTTATGTACTTTTTTCCATACAAGTCCAATGCACTCTTTAGATGGTACTTTGTTCTCTTTAAGATAATTAGGGTGACATGCATTTGATTGCTCATCAAAATGCATGGTTATAAGAACACTACCATCACTACCCACTCACAGACCCATGTTCACTGTATCTTTTTTTATTTTTTATCCCCCCCCCCCCCCCCTTGAAAATTATATATTATAAAGTGTATAGTAAAATGCGCAATTTTGGATTAATGGTATAAATTAATCCAGTTTGTACGTTTGATTTTGTAGGTGGCAGAGAGAGCGCTATTTTTCTGGAACAATGATCACATCACAAACTTGATAAAGCAAAATCGTAAAGTTATATTGCCAATCATCTTTCCTCACCTGGAGAAAAATGCTAGGAGTCATTGGAATCAGGCTGTACATGGTCTGACACTAAATGTCCGCAAAATCTTTTATGATCTTGATCCTGAGCTCTTTAAAGAATGTCTACTCAAATTTGACGAAGATGAAGCAAAAGAAAATGAGATTCGTGCAAGGCGGGAGGATACATGGAAACGTTTGGAAGAACTTGCTGCAAAGAAGGCAGCAAATAAAGAAGCTGTTCTCCTTCCTGCTAAAGCTACCTCCAGGACTTCTTCAGTTTAGCTACAGCAAGACTGTAGTTGCTTCTTCCTGTGGCCTTGAATTTATTCTTTTGTTGGGTGGATTCATTATGTATACATAGCATGGTTTTGGGTGGGGGCTCCGCTGGGTTGGGGGTGGTTTGAATATTTGTGAACTTTTAGATTATTACTCCAGTAAAGGAGCTAAGGCTGTCTGGTGGAGGAAAAAAAAAAAAAAAAATACCAGGCCCCCCAACAGAAAGGTCACAATCAATCTGCTGTTTCCAGAATTATGTGCTATCAAAGTTAAGAACACAACATAGATGCATTTTATATATTTATGAAGGTGGTGCATAGGGACATACGTAGGGTGCAACCAAACAGCATAACATCCTTTGTATTGTAGCATTGATTTGATACAGCTTTGCTCTCAAATCCATTTCTTGAGCATTCTGCATATACTGTTGTGCAATGATAAATGATTAGATACAAATAACTAACAGATGATAAACAGACAATTCTAATCATAACAAGATCAAATAGATAAGATACAAATCATATATAAATGACAAATGAATATAGATATAGATAGAGATGAAAAACAGATCATCCAAACAAATCATAATATGCTGAGAGGCAGACGTGGTAGCTGCTCCATGATGCTGCATCTCCCCTTGATGTATTTATTGTCCACGATTCCGGGATGTTCATGGAAGATGGAAGTTAAAACTTGGTCATGATGCTTTGTTCAATTATTTACTTATTTTTTTCGAATGTTATGCTTCTGAGTTCTGATGATTAGTGGATGGGCCAATCCTGGGCACGAGTCATACCCGTTTTGACGGAATCTGCTGAGTCGCATTAAAGTAGTTTAAATTTTTAGTATCACTTATTTTTATGTACATATATTTGCAATTTTCCTTTGTCGTAGTTAATTTTTTTATTTTATTTTTAATTTTTATTATACATATATATTTTAAGTTTCGGTGGGCTCAGTTGCTGGCCCTGTTCATAGACCTTATTATTATTATTATTATTTTTTTTTTTTAAAGCTAGAAAGGACAAAATGTTCATGATATCGGTGGGAACAATCACAATGGAGTAAATTCAAGGGGGGGAAAAATGTAAAAGAGAAGAAAAAAAGGACACTGCATTGTGGACTGAAAAAATAGCTCAACGATTTGCCATCTATTCAAGGTCTAAGGGTCTGTTTTTCTAATCTTATTCTAGGGGTTTTGAATTCCTATTTCTGTTGTTTTTAAATAGATGTTTGTTAACAAGAAGATATAAATGAAAAACAAACATTTTTATTCATATCAAATAGATTGGATACAAATAAGATATAGATAAATTACAAATAAAAATCAAATGTAGATTAAATATAAATAAGATATAGATGAAAATTAGACGATCCAAACATACCCAAGATATACTATTTTGAGTTGCTTGATATATATTGAAAATTTCAATGATAATTTAAAAAAAAAAGTTATGGGTTTTGGTAAGAAATTAACTTCTGACTTGAATGTGTTAGAGCTTGTCTAATTTATGTCAGGGGAAATGTCAAATTTGGTTTTTGATTTCCACAAGAAAATTTATTTTAGTTACTAAATTATACAAAATAATATACAATCAAACTTTTTGTAGCAATTTTTGCTCCATCTTTAATATCTTTTTTTTTTTTTTTTTATGTTGATTTGATTTTAATGTGGGAATGATAGTTTGTTATTGAATTTTTACTTTCCTTGATGTTGTTTAATGTTGATAGACTACCTCTTCTACGTCAACGAACAAAGCAAATAGTGTGAGTGAGGTTAGTAAAAATAGTCATCAAAAGTTTAATTGTATATTAAATAGATTACTTTAAATTTTAAGTATTGAATTTAAATTTTGTATAAAGTTGATGTACCCAAATTTGACATTTTTCCATTATCTTATCCAATTTTGTGAGATGAAAAGTCATAATTAATTGTTATGATTAATTTGTGAAGTGTTGAGAGGAATTAATTATTAAGAGAATTGCACACACATAATATGTATATGTGTATATATATATATATATATATATATAGGAAAAACATATTTAGTTTTTGTGTTCTTTTACTTTTAGTAGGGTTAATTTTGCATTTCATGCCTCAACTTTCCCCATATGGATACAAGTACTTGAATTTTGAATTACTCAATTTAATTAATCAATTTTTGACAGCTTACTAATACTAGCACTAACAGAGTTAACATCGTTTGTTAATGTAGCCAAATTGATAATGAGAGAATTACATGTGGAAATTGAAAACTAAAGAAAAAATTTCCAATCCTTTTTATCAACTAAAAGAAAACAAAAAATACCAATATAACTTAGATTAATTTAAATAAAATAGATGAAAAGTTATGGTGCATATTGATATTATTCTCTTCTTTCATTGGAACTTAAATTTTTCTTGGTCTCCACTTTTTTTATTTTTAAAGTGAATTTTGGAGATATTTGTTAGTTTTATTAATAACTATGAGAAAATCATGTAATTTCTACATTAAAATAATGAATATTCAAACAATATACTTTCCTTTTATAGTTTCTCTCCCTTTCCTTTTCCTTTTCCTTTCACTTCTCCTTCCTTTCCCTTTCTTCTCTTTCCCTTTTTTCTTGTATTCTTTTCTTTCCGACTTCCATATTATACTCTTCTCTTTCCCTTTTTTCTTATATTCTTTTCTTTCCGACTTCCATATTATGCTCTCTTTTATCATGGTGAGTGAGTCCCACTTGTCAATTTGTCATTCACTCGTAAATTAGAGTTACATCCATTAGCATATGTTGTTTTAATGGACTCATAAAATTTGATCATGTATTAAGTATTAAATTGATTAAATTCAAAATTTAAGTATTTAATTGCATATATAGAGAAAGTTAAGATACTAAACACAATATTAATTCTTTTTAATATGTTGGTTTTTTTTTTCAAGTTATGTAACCTCAACCTCATTTCTATACCTTCTCGTTTCATAGGTATGTGTGATTTTCTTTTTTCTTCTCGATTATATCCACAACTTTCTATATAGAATATTTGTATCATTATTTTTATAATTATATAAAGATTAGAAACCGGGTATAGGATGTGTGAGGTATGAGATCTTAGCCGTGTAGTAGGTACTAAGATTAGGAACCGAACTCATCTATGACATGCAAGAAGTATCATGGAACCAAGACACTGTATGTACAGTATATTATTATTTCTTTGTAATATCAAATTTCAACGTAGTCCAGCAACATGTCAATTTTTCCATGTATTTGTGATCAGAATATTCACAACTAGTTCATCTCTACCCACTTAACCTTATGTTGCAATCTTTTATGTAGAGGGTCAAATTCATATAATTCAATTGTCGAATTACCATATTGCCATGCAAGATTCAAATAGAATTGTGAGGTACTTAAATCTATTGAAGCTTGTATTGCATGCAAGATATTGTATTTGATTTTGCAATAAAGAAAAAGGGATTTGTTATGAGATTTATTAGGATTTGTTGAGAGATTTACTTGAAAGGATATATATATATGTGTGTGTGTGTGTTTTATATGTTGGTAGCACATTTTAAAAGTTCTTTTGTTTCGTATTATTTAAAACTAAAATATTTTCTCAACTTATTAATTAATTCAATTATATGTAGAGCAAGTAAAAAGAGATGAGCTTGTGTACATGAGAATTTACCAAAAAGTCTGAATCTAATACACTCCTTTATGCGCATGAAAAATGTGTGAGGGCCTCGTTCTTACAACCAATATTTTAATTATTTGAAATTAATGTTTTTGCTATGGCCATTGCAAGCATTACATATTTAAAATTATAACCGTTATATGCATTACCTATTTTTAAACTATGCCCATTACAAATGTTACCATTTGTTAATTGTCTAACATTTATAGCCGTTATCTGTTACGGAAATTATAGATTTTCAAGAATTAAAAATATCTTTTTTTTTCCAAAAATTCATAAAACAATTTTTTTTGTTTTTCACTCTTCATCTTTTCTCTTTTCTCTTTTGTTGGGTTCTAATTTTTTATCCTATTCTTAGTTCTTAATGATTGCTAGAAGAACTTGTTGAATTTTGAGGTATAAGCTCTTTTGTTATTTTACTAATTTATTGTATAGGGCAAGTTATCTTTAAGGACACAACCTATCATGTCTCAAGTGGAAATACTCAATTTTCTCCATGGCATATGAATTTATCCATCTAGATTGGAAGATTAGTTGAAATCTCTAATGCGAACTTATGCATGAAAATTAATTCAATGAGGCAAATAACTCACATAAATCAAATGGTTAAGGAGTATTGACTTAATGAAGACACTTGCCCACTTGAAGAAAATTTATTTAATATAAAATTTCCACAGGGACAAATCTCATGTAAGTAATCTCTTTGTAATGCACCTAACTAGAGTGGTTGCAAGCTTGCATATTGTAGTGTAAATATATGTAACGATTCGAGCTATAGCATTGGTGCTTAGCATTTTCTCCATGATTTAACTACTGAAAGCAAAATCTCTAGCTCTTTGAGTGCACATGGTAGTAGTAGTGCCAGCTTAAGGCTTTCATGTGCTGAGTAACAATCAATTATGTAGAAATGGAAGTGATGATCATAGTACTTAAACTCCGTAAAAAAATTTTTGGTCAATGGATAACATATAAAGGGCAATTTAATTATATTAAAATATATGGATATGATATTTGGGCTAGGTGATAAGACTTGAAGAGTCAAATCCATGCTTTACAATGACTTAAGGGAGATTTGACCTAATGAGCTTTGGATAAAGATTGCCAAGCCAACTTGTTTGCTCTCAATTATTCTCAGAGAAGCTTATACACTTGAAAAGATTCTCCATGGTTTAGACTTAAGATGAGCCCATGAATGGATCCATCTATACTCCACGTGATTTGATGGACATTGTTAATGTTGAGAATTCTCTGTCTTAATCTAAGGCGTACCATAAATGCATTCTTTGACCCTCAATTAAATGCACCCTTTGACCAATCATTTATAGGAGTTTAAATGACTGATTCTTTCATTTATTTTGTAATCAATATTTATGTGTATTTATTCTCTTATACCATCTGTAAACATATATATATATATATATATAAATGAAAGGCTCTCACCACAAAAAGTATGGTGGTTTCAAAACACTTTCATGGTATCAGAGCACAATTAGGATTAACATCCCTCGATCCCCAAATGGCCTCTGATTCTTCTCCCACCGTCCTTCCCTTCAACACCATGATTCACATGGTCACAATCAAACTCTCATCCCTAACTATCTCTTATGGAAGAGCCAACTTCTTCCTCTTCTTGAGAGCCCTTGAGCCGCCACCTCCATTTGATCCTCCTACCTCTTCAACACCAAATGCCAAATACTTGGCATGGAAAGCCACCGATCAATGTCTCCTAAGCCTTCTCCTCTCCTCTCTCATAGAGGAAGCCTTGGCTGAAGCTATCGGCCTCTCTATATCCCGCGAGGTTTGGACCGCTCTCGAAAATACCTTTAGCCAATGCTCCAAAGCCCGAGAAATATGCCTTAAAGATGACCTCCAATTGATGAAGCGCGGCATTCGTCCAGTCACTGCCTATGCCCGTGCCTTCAAGACCGTTTGCGATCAAATTCATGCTATTGGTCGCCCTGTTGATAAAACCAACAAAGTTAACTGGTTTCTTCGTGGTCTCGGATCCGATTTCTCCAGTTTCTCTACTGTCCAGGTGGCACAAATGCCTCTTCCTTGCTTCTCGGATCTTGTATTCAAGGCAGAGAGTTTTAAACTCTTTAAAAAATCTCTTGTGACTCCGGCACCTTTAGTTGCGGCGTTCACCGTGCATCGAGGATCTTCTCAACGTAGGGGTGGCCGCTCTCGCTTCAGACGTAGTCGTGGAAATGGCAGTGCCCAACCCACTCAAGGTTGTCGTCTGCCACGGTGCCAGATCTGCCGTTTGGAAGGCCACTATGCTGATCGGTGCAGGCAACACTACGATTGGCATCAACATGACCAATCAATACAACTTACCGAATCCTTCACTGCTTCATGCTTTGTGTCTAGAAGTGACGCTTCCGATTGGTTCTTAGACACAGGAGCTTCGGCCCATATGACTCCAGCTTTCTCCACTTTGGACCAATCCACTAATTACACGGGTAAGGATTGTGTGATTGTTGGAAATGGTGCGTCTCTACCCATTACCCACACTGGTCAAATTTCTCCTTCCCCAAATCTTCATCTGTTAGACGTTTTAGTTGTCCCTCGCCTCACAAAAAATCTTTGGTCCATTAGTAAATTAACACATGATTTTCCGTTATCCGTTACTTTTACTAATGATTTTTTCACTGTTCAGAATCGTCAAACGGGATGGGTGGTGGCAACCGGTAAACGAGATGGAGGCTTATATGTGCTAGAACGTGAACATTCCGCTTTTATTTCTGTCTTTAAAAATAAATCTCTTCATGCTTCATATGAATTATGGCATGCTCGCCTTGGACATGTAAACCATTCTGTTATTTCCTTTTTAAATAAAAAAAGACAGCTTCATCTTACTTCTTTATTACCATCTCCTACATTATGTGATACATGCCAATTTGCAAAAAATCATCGTTTGCTTTATTCTCGTAATGAACGTCGATCGTCTAATGTTTTAGATCTTATTCATTGTGATATATGGGGTCCTTCACCTGTAAAATCAAATTTAGGCTTTGCCTACTATGTTTTATTTATTGATGATTATTCTCGTTTCACTTGGCTTTATCCATTAAAATTCAAATATGACTTTTATGATACTTTTATCCAATTTCAAAAATTTGTGGAAAATCAAAATTCTACTCGTATAAAAATATTTCAAAGTGATAGTGGCGTAGGATTTACCAGCAATTGCTTTAAAACTCATCTTCATACTTTTGGCATTTATCATCAACTTTCCTATCCATATACTCCCGCCCAAAATAGTCACGCAGAAGAAAACACCATCATGTGACTGAAACCGGTTTGGCCTTGCTTTTCTACTCTCACACTCCCCCTCGTTTTTGGGTTGACGCCTTTAACACTGCGGCCTACATCATCAACCGTTTGCCAACACCACTTCTTGAAGGAAAGTCTCCCTTTGAGCTTCTATATGGTTCTTCTCCGAAATATGAAAATTTTCATCCATTTGGTTGTCGTGTTTGTCCTTGTTTACGTGATTATATGTCTAATAAATTTTCCTCCCGCAGTATTCCTTGCATTTTTATGGGTTACAGCCCCTCTTATAAAGCGTTCCGTTGTCTTGACCCCACCACCTCTAGGATCTATTTCACCCGACATGCTCAATTTGATGAGACTCACTTTCCCTTCCTCAATACCTCCCAGGCTCAATCCATATCGTCCCTTCACTTTTCAAATTTTCTGGAACCAAGTCTTTTCCTTACAAACACGCTTCCATCTTTATCTGTGCCCTATCCCTAGCACATTATACAATCTGGATCTAACTCGTGTGGTCTTTGTACTGATCCAGTGCATGAGTCTTTGTACGCCAATAATTCTCTTGCAGGTCCATCTTTGCTACCTTCAAATCCTAGCTCCGCTTCTCTTGAGCTGCCCACCGAGCTGCCTATTCCTGCTCCTACTGCGGCTACTTCGATGGCCTTTTATCCCATGATTACACGAGCCAAAGCTGGTATTTTCAAACCTCGCAACCCGGCAAATCTTGCTCTCTTAGGCTCCTCTAGTCTTTTCTCTGCCCTCCTTGCGTCTATTGAGCCCAAAGGATTCAAATCTGCTGCTAAGAATCCTGCTTGGCTCACTGCTATGGATGAAGAAGTTCAAGCCCTGCAAAATAATCGTACTTGAATTTTGGTCTCTCGACCTGCCAACACTAACATTGTGGGCTCTAAATGGGTGTTTTGAACCAAATACTTGTCTGATGGATCCATTGAGTGCCTCAAAGCCTGCCTTGTTGCCAAAGGCTATACACAGGTACCTAGTCTTGACCACTGATACTTTTAGCCCGGTTATCAAGGCTACTACTGTTCGTGTTGTACTCTCTCTTGCTGTGACCAATAAATGGCCTCTCCGCCAACTTGATGTGAAGAATGCGTTTCATAATGGTCATCTTACTTGACCTATATTTATGGAACAACCTCCCAGGTATATCAACCCTCGCTTTCCTAATCATGTTTGTCAGTTGAAGAAAGCTCTTTATGGTTTCAAACAAGCTCCTCGTGCCTAGTTTCAATGACTTAGCTCTTTTCTTATTCAACTTGGTTTTTATTCCAGTCGTGCAGACACATCACTTTTTGTCTTTCACAAGCAGTCTGACATTATTTATTTGCTGCTTTATGTTGATGACATCATTATTACAGGCAATAACTCTTCTCTTCTTGATAGATTTATTCGTAAGCTTCATTCTGAGTTTGCTACTAAGGATTTGGGTTCTCTTAGTTACTTTCTTGGTTTAGAAGCTACATCCACCACTAATGGTCTATTTATCAGTCAGCTCAAATATGCACGGGATATTCTCACACGAACTCAGTTACTTGACAGCAAGCCTGTTCACACCCCAATGGTTGTCTCTCAGCACTTGTCTTCTGACAGTCCTCTGTTTTCGGATCCCACTTTTTACCACTCTCTAGTTGGTGCTCTCCAGTATTTAACTATCACGCGTCTCGATATTGCTTACGTCGTAAACTCTGTCAGTCAATTTCTGCACTCTCCAATTGAAGACCATTTTCTTGCTATAAAACGCATTCTTCACTATGTTAAGGGCACACTGCATTTTGGCCTTACTTTTAGTCCATTTGCTGCTCCTAGTGCTTTAGTTGCTTACTCTGATGCCAACTGGGTAGGATGTCCTGACACTCGTCGCTCTACTTCTGGTTATTCTATTTTCCTTGGCAACAACTTGGTTTCTTGGAGTGCAAGAAGCAACCTACAGTTTCTCGTTCAAGCTGTGAGTCTGAGTGAGTATGCGCTCTCACTACCGCTGAACTTCTTTGGCTCACGTATCTTCTTCGTCACCTTAGAATTTCTCTTCCATAGCAGCTTGTTCTTCTCTGTGACAACAAAAGTGCAATTTTTATGAGTTCTAACCCCATCTCTCACAAGCGAGCCAATCATGTCGAGTTAGACTACCATTTTCTTCGTGAACTTGTTATTGATGGTAAACTTCGCACTCAGTATGTGCTTTCTCACTTACAGGTTGCCGATATCTTCACCAAAAGTATACCTCAGCCTCTTTTTCAATTTTTTTGCTCTAAGCTTCACGTCTGCTCAAATCCGACGCTGAGCTTGCGGGGGGGAGGGTGTTGAGGATTCTCTGTCTTAATTTAAGGCGTACTATAAATGCATTCTTTGAACCTCAATTAAATGCACCCTTTGACCAATCATTTATAGGAGTTTGAATGGCTGATTTTTTCATTTATTTTGTAATCAATATTTATGTGTATTTATTCTCTTATGCCATCTATAAACATATATATATATATATATAAATATAAATGAAAGGCTCTCACCACAAAAAGTGTGGTGGTCTCAAAACACTTTCAGTTAATGGCTGAACTTTATAAATATCCTAGGATCCTCCTCATTTGATACTAAAAGCTTCAGAGAAATGTGATTGTGCCATCGGATTGTAATATTAGAATATTAAATAGGGTTTACAACAAAGAATACATTACCTTTCTTTAAGAATTATGGGATTGATGTCATATAGTTTCTCCACTTATTACACATGTGTTTGAGCCCTTTTAGATTGTTTACTTTTCCCTTTGCCATCTTTTCTTGAGCTATCCTTAGGTATTATTGTCAAGTCCTTGAAGCCATAAATATTGCACACATTTAATCACTATAGTCGGATCCTTTATCTACAACTTTTATTATGATTACTTTTTGTATAGAAAAAACACAAACATCTAGCACCGTTTATCATTAATTTTATTTAAATAAAAAATTCCCAAAAGATTCAATTTGAAGCAATGATGACACTAACAATTGCAAAAGGATTCTTTCATGTTTGGCTACGAACAACATGGGAAAGGGAGGATGAAAAAAGCGAAAAGTTTTTTCATTGTTAATGACATCAACCATTGAAAATTGAAATAGTTTTCCAAAGTTTTCTATGTTTGGCAACGAGGTCACAAAGGGCCGACGGGAAAAACCATTTTCCATCATAACCGTTCGTTTTTTTAGTTTTACATTTTTTTAATATAATGAATTATTGCGAATAACAGTACTGATCAATTTGTTCAACGTTGATCAGTTTTTTTTTTTTTTTCCTTCCTTTTTCAGGTGTTTCAACAAGGGTTGTGCAAGAAAAGCCCAATTGAACCATAAACCAAAATTTTGGTTTTCTTCAAATGGGTTCGATTCGGTGAAGGGTGTTTAATTTGTGTTTTTGATTTGCAACTTCGAATCAAATAATATGATTCAAACCTAGCTGAATCATGTTGCATATTAGAAGAAAAAAAAAAAAAAAGAAAAAACACAAATTATGCCAAAAGGAACTCTCAGTAATTATGCCTTCAACAAATGATAAAGGAAAAAACTACTAAAATTCTTTATTATATATTATATATTATATATATATTTTAAAGTTCGGCTGCTTTAAGCATTATGCTTCCAAGAAAGGCTACAATAGCACTTGTGACTAATGTGTCCGTAAAGGTTTAAGGTCGACGTTCACGTGGACCGCCACGCCATCTTGCAAGAGCTCATTTAAATTAGGGTGTGAAAAAAAAAATGAATGTTTGGGATAACTGTATTAAAATTGAAAAATCAATCCGAAAAAAAATTAATTAGTCAATCGATTTCGGTTTAGGATTAGAGTTTTTAATTTTTTTCATATTTTGGTTTCGGTTTTGTTTTATAGAATAAAAAACCAACGCTATCGTCTATATATATATATATAATTTATAATATACTTGCATAATTATTTTGTTAAAAATATAGATAGTCGGATATTATAACTTGTTGGGTATACTTGTATTGAGTATGTAAAAGTTGCAGTTAAATAGTTAAGACAACACAGGAGCTAGCTATGATCGAATTCTTAACATGTTGATTTGTGAATAGTCAGAACAAGAAAAGTTAAAAAGTTATATATAACTCTTTAGATTATGTATATATATATATATATATATATAACTTAGCTTATAATAATTATATACATTTGAAAGTTGGCAGAAGACAGGCCCCACAATAATTGTCCTTATGCTAATGCCAAACAGAATAAGCTCTCTAATGATCCGGAATGGGGTGTCCACGCAAAATTTATTAGAGAAGAATTTCCATAGAGCAATTCAACATTGATAATAAAGTTCTTATCGACAAGCATAATAATGCCATTTGAAGAACACATTTTATCTTTATGGCTTATTAAAATAAGCCATTATGTTAAATGATTAAAAACCATTTAAATAGTCGAATATAAGGTAAAAACCATTTCACCTCCAAGGCTTATTAGAATAAACCATTATATAAATAGTCGGATATAATTCAATTATAGTTAACAGTAAGTTTTGCATAACCATTATGAAATGATTAAAAACTGAAAACAAAAAAGATTAACCCCAAAAAAAGGCTAATTGTTAAGGCGGTTAACTGTTTATAATAGATCAGTTTAGGATTGGGATATTAAAAAATCAATCATTACGATATCGATTTTAAAAAATAAGGCTACGGATTTGTTAACCGAACCTTGAACACCCCTAATTTAAATGCCTATAGAATAAGACTTTTAAATGTGTAACATTTCAAATAGATAAGTAATTAAAAGAAAAGAATTGTTCGTGATATAGTGGTATTAAAGTGTTGCTCTATTCATGATATTTTTTACGAAGAGATTGTGCTCATGCTTTTTTTTATTTTTTTGCATGCAAAATTGTTAGCACTCATTCTTATTGGATCAAGGACAAGTGTTGGTAAAATATCGAATATCAGTGTCTCTATTTCTATTAGTGATAAGTAAGATTGCAAAATCAATTAAATCGAGACAAGCCAGTTAAGCTAAGGTTTTGAAGGCTTAGAGTTGGCTTATCTAAAAATTAATAAACTTAAGCTTGGGCTAAACTTTTTTTTTGAAGTTAAAGTTTTAGTTCGAATTAAGCTTGTTTAGATAAATGAGTTACATTTCAAGCTTGGATGATTCTGTTCTCAAGTTTAAACATGCTTATTCATAAATTGACTTATGGGCCTAAATTACAACCTAAGCTCAACTTTTTTCATTAAAGGAGTTTTGTTTTGAGCTCATGATTGACTTATTTATTATCTAAGCTCAAGTTGAGCCAAAATTGTATCAAGCAGAATTTAAGGAGCTTGCGAGTAGCTTAACACATTTGTAGTTCGGTGTCTATTGCTAAGTCATGCATTGAAATCTTTCAGTGTGATGTGTTTTTTTAATTAAACAAAATAATGTTAGAACTGTGAATCGAAACATTTTTTTTCATTTAAAAAAAATCAATAAAATCGTATGGTTAGATCTGAATTAATAAGAAAAGCCAAATCATAATATAAAGTTTGGTTTGATTCAAGGAACGCTCTAGACTAGGCTGAATCACACTGTGTCCTCTCTCGGTTTCAATTATTCACTTTATTTCAAATCTTTTTTTTAAATTTATATTTGCTCATATTATCAATGATACAAACAAAAGACTAAAAAAAAAAAAAAAGAAATTATAGATCTAATCTCAGTATTTCATTTCATATATACATATATATTAATGACAAGATGACTGTAAAATACCCCTTTGAACTTTTAACTAGATGCATATTCACTCCCGAAACTTTGAAAGTGTATTTTTTCACCTTCTAAACTCTAAATATTTGGCAAAAAATTAACACTTTTCATGTGCATTTTGAAAACTTACGGGGTAAATCTACACATAGTTTGAGGGCTAATTTGCAATTTTCGCCATTTTGTTTTAACAGTAGAGGTTAACCGTCCTTAATAGTGCTAATTTTTTAAAGTTTAATGTGTCTTAAAATGTATTTTAAAAGTTTAGGGAATGAATCTGCACCAAGATCGAAGTTTAAGGACTTAATTTGCAATTTTCCCTTTAATAATTTATGTTACATATATAAGACACGTACATAGTTCAATGTGATAATTAGACTTGTCATATGCATGCTCCTTATGTTAACAATTGTTCCTCTGAAGTTTAATGTCATGTTAAATGTTTAATATAATGGTTACACAACAATTGTGTTTTTTCCTTGAGGAAAAATAAAAGTCATGCACTTTTTCTCCAAAATATAAAGTTATGTACTTGATTATTGTCATAGCACCCTTAATTTTAGGATGAATTGTGGAGTCTTTTATTTGTTATTTAATGGGAAATCATCTAGAACTGTTACTTAATTGATCAATATGTTGCTTTTAGGTTCTATAAATTCAATTGTGATAAAAACAAGCCAAAGCAACAAGGAAAACAAGAGAATTGAAGATAGAATCCACCATGCCCCATGCCAAAGGGGCGTGCCAAAGATGAAAAATTGAAGATCGAAGCCACCACGCCTCTTGGCATGGGGCGTGGTAAGGGTATGGTGAGCCAGCTCCACTTGCCCGACTTTTGTTTCTCCTCTAGTGTCTTGTAGCTATATATATATATATCTTTATGAGGAAAAAAAAAACAAGTCTGCTAGGGTTTCATTTTTTTTAGGAGATCTTATTTTTCTTCACAACAACAACCCAAGAAGATCCAATCTATTGAAGCATTTAAGATCAAATCTTTCCAGGTTGTAATCATGAACTCTTTCTCTCTTACTCCTTGTATGTTCATTTTTAATATTATGAGAGAGTAGACCACGAATCTAGATCTCTTTTGAACCACTTGTCATGTGATGAGGAACTGTTCTTAATGAATTTATTCATGTTCTTATGTTCCATTGCTTGTTCTTCATTGTTATCATAGATTCATGTATCCGGAGTATGAATTTATGTTAGATATCATTTAAGTTAATTGAGAAGTTGCTTTTATGATGGGATCTATGCAATGTATGAGATTTGCTTACATTTCTAGAGATATAATAGAAAAAATCTTTTGTACTTGGTTAACTAGTGGATAGGTTCATGTGTTTAATGTGATTCTAGATTGCTATTAGTTGAGGAGAGATCCTGGCTGATAAATCTAGGGTTCTATTAGCTTTTAACTTGAGAAAGTTATTAGTTTACTTTCTGAAACTTTGCAGCTTAAGAACTCAATAAATCTGGTCTTTCGTCTAATGATTCACATGATAAGAGAGGTGTAGAATGAGATCTAGGTTATTTTGATAATTGATTTAATCCTTGTTCCTTGTTGAAGCTTGAATCTAGATTAGTTTAGCATAATTCAGTAGTTAATTAGTTAAAGGTCTATGATCCTTATCATTTTTATTCGACAGTTAGATAATAGGGACAAAGTTAGTACTAGTAATTAGTGGCTCCCTACGGAACGACCCTGTGCTAAACACTATATTGCATTGATGATAGGTATACTTGCCTATTGCATCGTAGTTGGAACTAGGAATAAGTATTTAATTTATTAAAGCTACGGTTGGTAACGATCAGAACTTCTATTACCTCTTCATGTTTACAAACTTTTCTTTTTTAAATTACAACAAGTGGGGATTTGAATGTGCTTTATCCAACTTAGGAGAACAATGTTGATGCTATTTTAGATCATATGGTCTTTGGTTGTTTACAAACAAAAATAAACACCATTACATAAATAAAAACTAAACATCATTTCAATTTGTCCATTATGTATGTAAGAGCAATTATATGGCTTTGATACCTATATTGGTTAATAAATACAAAATATATATCAAAGTAGATCCGCTAACTTTTTATAGACTGTGGAGACAATCATGAACATAAGTTGAATAACTAACACTATAAGTGTTGATCATCATGTAATCATGTATACTTGTATGTATTCATTATTAAAATGTAGTTACTCGTAAGAAAAAACTCTTAATCCACAATTTAAAATGTTTTGTTGAAATAGATAATAATGAAGGATTTTTCATGATACTTTCTCAATATATATACATATATATTTTATAGGGTAATAAAAGAATGACAAAAGATTAAGACTTTTGATGGTCATCTCAATTTATAAAGATATGATTCTTTATAGGAAAATTCACAACTCTTCTATAAATACCTCATTTAAGAAAAGGTTATGCCATTTTATAATCAATTAAAAGATCAAAGCCTTCTAATGATCTACTTAAATTTTTATTTGTTTTTCCAAAAAAAGCCATTAGGTGACCTACTTAACCTATTAACCTATTTAGTAAAGATTTTTATTGATTGATAAATTTATGTGGACTTTCCTAAAATTTTATAAAACTCATTTTGTATTGCGATCATGATATTACACCTTAGATTATTTATGAATTATTAATAGGATTCAACATAAAAAAGTATGTTGATTTGATTCAGTAAATTGATTGATAAAATAGTCAAAACATGGTGCATTTCATTGAATTTTCAATTAATATATTCTATTAATGCTGCCCATTTAGTTGGGTTTCATGCGAACACGAGATTAAAACCTATTCATTGGTCTATTGGATGGATCATGTCCTAAACACAAACACCAAAGGACTGTGCCCCAATTGTCGACCTAAGCACAACTATCAGACTTCACTAATATCTACAATATCAATTTAAAGTAGGGACTATGTAGTCCTACCTTTGAAAATCTTCCAAAGTAAAGACACACATCCTAAAAATGAGACTGCAATTAGCCTTAATAAAATATGGTTAAAGGTTGTATCTTACTCTCTGTGAAGGTATTGATGAAAAATACCTTCGAGGGATTTCCACGAGGATTACAATCATTGCCTTGCAAAAGTTTACTCTGCAACGTACAATATCCTCAAGCAACTAAAATGATAGAAATTAAGATGTCATTAAGTAGCATCTTTAGATTACGGGTTACAACTTTTAGCCATAAAACACAAGAAGAGATCTTCCATTATCAAGAATTGGTAAATGTTTTATTGTGAATGAAAATTCGAATATAGTTCCATTTGTTTGTTAGGTATCAAGCCCAAAAAGAGAGCTCAACTTAAAAGCCTAGCCTATCAGGTGGAAGAGCACTCCAGGCTTAAGTATCCTTTTGCTATTTCTTGTGGAATTGATGTGGGATCTTAACATTTTACCCATCCCTTGAGAAGCCAACACCTTTAATGGCCTACTCCTGGTAGCCCACATTGGACAGCTTTCATTCTAATCTTTTCTGCTAGGTAGCCCTTTTCCAGGTTGTCTTTTTGCTGGCACCGACATTTTCAATAAGAGTACCAAATGTTAAGTATCAAGTCCGAAGGAAGAGCCCAACTCAAAAGATTAGCCTATTAGATGGGAGAGCTCTCTAAGTTTAAGTACCATTTTATAATTTCATGCGGAATCGACGTAGGATAGTAATATTGCCTACCTCTTGAGATGCTGACGCCCACGATAGCCCACTCTGGACGGCTTTCACTTTAGGCTTCTCTGCTAGATAACCCTTTCCTAAGTTGCTACTGACTTTTTCAATGAAAGCATCAAATGTTAGGTACCAAGCCCAAAAAAAGAGTCAAATCTAAAAGATTAGCCTATGACGTGGGAGAGCCGCATGCTTAAGTACCATTCTATAATTTCTTATAGAATAGATGTGAGCTCGTAACATTGCTCTATGATAATTAGAAGAGGGTATTAAATTACAAATAAATCAGCTTATTATTGATAGATGTTGAGCAAATAAGCATATAACAATTTACCCTTTTGGTAGAATATTCACACCCCAAGACTATCCATAGACAACGTCCATGCCATGTTGTATAGATTGCTGATGAAGAAAGGTTAGCTGCAAAATACACTTGGCCAGTATTATAATTTATACTAGAAGTGAGTTGCACCAAATCCGAGACACACAAGCTCTTCGTTCAATCTTGGTGGACGTTGTGTGGACGAGTTGAATCCATTTACATGAATCCACATACGCTTTGTGGGGCCAAGAAAATGAATTGATCAACACCTCAATTAGTGTTATTGAATATGAGTTTAACTGTAATTGATATTTTAACATCAAAATAATGAAACAATTGGTCTCAATTTGAATTAAAAGTGATGAATCAAAATGTAAATATTGTCTTTATAGGTTTTTAACGGGTGATGAAGATCACAAGGTAAGTATAGAGTGCAATTTATTTGGAACATGCTTTGATAGCACAGGCTACATTTATAATATTTTTGTTCTCTATAAAAACCATGTAAGCTATAAATAGGATACAAGATCTAGCATTTTCAAATTTAATCATTGCTAGTAAATGAAAAAGAATATCATATTTATATTTCTAAAATCTATGTTCTACCCAAAAGAAAGAGAAATAAATATATAATTAAATAATAGAGTAAAGAGATTGAGTAATCTCAAGTCATCATTGCGTTATTATTATAATGGAATAATGATAGAACAAATACCTGTACTTTCAATTTTTGACAATTCAGTGTCTTATCTTTAAATTTTGATAAATTAACGCTTGAACCTTTAAAATATGTGCAATTCAGTGTCTTTGTTAAATAATATCTAATAGACGTTTATTTTATTGACAGGATAATGGCAGATCAATTGCTTAGACTTTCAAATTTTTGTAATTTTTTGTCATTTTAATATTCATCTTTAGATTTTGGCAATTTTTGACTAAGTGTCTACCATTATCCTGTTATCAAAATAAAAGTCTATCGAATATTATTGGATAGAGACATTGAATTGTATATATTTTGAAAGTACAACTACTTATTTGATAAAATCTAAAGATAAGACAATAAATCGTAAAAAATTAAAAGTATAGGCACTTAGCTTACCTTTAACCTTAGTATAATAGTGTGCATATAAAAGTAAAATTAAGATAAAAGTGTCCACTTATAAATGTCAATGAAATCTTGAATAAAATTTGCTATTTTGAAATGTAATTTGCTCTCTTTCTAGTCTAGTGATGGTTATCACTTGTGTACCATTGGTAATGAACTTTATCCTTTATGCAAGTGTGTCTCTTAAACCTTCTCTCCCTTATGGGTTGAGACTTTGGTTTGAAAGGGTGTCACGCCTTGAGAGGTTCTATAAATATGATAGCCTACTATACACAATATTAAAGCCTAGGAGTAACTACCTTAGTCATGCAAAGGTTTCCATATCATGCACAAGGTATACATCACAACTAAGGAAACACTTTGAAGTAACGCAATTTACATTGATAACAATTACGTAACAAAGCAAGAGAAGTACTTATCATTAAACATAAATAAGATTGATTACAATTCTTAGGAGCATACCCCTGCTAATGAATTCAAGACTACATAAATACATTTTCCAATGCTCTCCAAATTATTAACAAATATTACTTATAAAGAAATTTCAAGAGAGTAAATTTATCCAATGCTCCCACTTCTTTTGTAAGAGTTCAAAAATCCACTAATGATTTTCTTAATGTCCTGATCCTCGAATAGAGCTACAAGTATACCTGTATCAACAAAGATCTATGGGGATATAAACTTACAATGAGCTTAGTAAGATATTCCCTTTTATCTGCACCGTGATTTTAAATAAGTTTATTAATTTGCGCATATGCTATGCATGCTATGCATTAACCATATGATACAAACAATTATATATGAGTATCTGGAAACCATACACATAATGGATTTACACCCTCTATATTGAGGGTTAGGGAATGGTATTTGAAGGTCTTCACGATCTTCTACTGCTAGTCCCCAGATGTACCCTAACCTCAACGATTGATCGGCACAGCTCATCCTTAGGATATATCCCTGGTATGTCTTAGTTCCCTAAGAATGGGCATAGTTGTGGGCTTTCTTAGCTTCAGACCTTCCCGATTCTTCGCATAGGAGTAGCAGCTTTCGACATGTGACTCGACGGATGCAATGCATACCCATTTAATTTATATCAAAGCCGAGTACAGTTATAGTATACTTCATACACACATAACAACATATAATATTAATGATATTTTTAAATAATCATTTGTTGGTTTCATTATACTTAACATCCATTATCACACATACATAAAAAGCATATACATACAAACCAATAATCCCATTATAAATCTAGTGCAACTATCTACAAGTACAAGCAAGGTAACGAAATAGTAAGGGAAGACTCACTCATCCATATCGTAATTTTCTTAGTCGTAGTAATCCTCAAGAAGGAGAGTCTCATATTCCTCGTCACCTAGACAAAAGAAATACTCGGAATGAGTATTTAATAGAAGCTCTACTCAAGCTTTCCAACGCTATTTTGTTATTTTCATCAAATTTTGTTTATGCAGAACTCAACTCAAAATGGTCATAACTTGCTTATTTTAATTAGGAATTTCGCATATAAGATGTCATTTTCTACCTACTTGAAAAGATCTATCTATTTCTAAAGTTATTTTGAACATTTGAAGTTGTTTATGTTCGAAAATTGGTCGGTACAGCTCTAATATGAAAATTCCAGCCTTAAATTGTAATTTTTCTAAATTCTATTTCATCAAAAAATCAATAGCAATACATAAATATTTATATAGTTGAAAAAATCCTTTTAATATATACATAGACTCATATTATATGCATGATTCTAGTGATACTGTCTCAAAAATAAATTTGTAAACAACTTTTGTGAAAGATAGAGTTTTGTGAAAGGTCATCATTTGACTTGTGATTAAATTGCTATGTGACTTAAAAACAAGGAAATCATAATTCAATATGTAATATATATATATATATATTTTAAAATCTTTAAAGGTCTTATATTTGTTCATAAATTCTTATTTAACAATTCATTTTATAAAACATGGTTTTACCAGTTTGTGATATAAAATCCAAGTGTATGTTCCCTTTTTAAAGAATTTCCCAAGTTTGACTCTTTAAACAAAATTTTTAATTCATAGATTTTGAAAATATGAAACTTGATTAACGAAAATCATGATTTCATATTCATTTTGAGTTTATGAATATTTTATTTTCGTACTAAACTTCTTTTAACTAATTATTTTCTAAAACATGAACTTTTATATGGTTGTGATGAAAAATCATTCTGAGTTTCATAACAAAAATGTTTCAAGTTTTAGTATATAAGAAGAATTAAGTGAATGACTTGTTCTAAACTTTTATGCTTATAATATTTCCTTCTTAATTCGTAATTTTTCATCACATGGACGTTTAGCAGGTTTTTAGAAGAAAACTAAAATTTTTTGTTGTTACAAGCGAGTGTCTATATATTATAACTAGTATTCATATTTTCTTAACTTCATAATAAGGAGGAATTTTAATTCTTAAAACTTGATTCCTTAAATTGTACACCTATTTTATTTCTAAGTGGATTTTAACTAGTGAGTTAATTTTAACTTGACTTGAAAAAATTGTCTAGTTCTTAGTTTTTATTAAATTATTGGTGATGATCTTATAAATAAGTTTTTAAGAAAAAATTTCATAACAAAGAATTATTAACCTTAAGGTTTAATAATATGTTTTTAATTTAATGGTTGGAAAAAGAGAGAGTAATGAAACTACTTAGTTGAATCTTGAAGAAGTTTGTAATATTAATACTAAAAAATTCATGATGAACTTGTCTAAATTTATGAAAAGAATTTTGTTGAAATAAAATTTCTAAATCTTTAATGGAAAATCTTTCCTAAGTGATAAAACTTACTTTTATGGTGAGCTTAGTCATATTTTCTTTATTAAAGAAAGAACTCATTTTATTTTATCAAGATAACAATACTATGGTCATGCAGGAATATGAACTTGTAGCTAAATAATATGAAAAAAAATAATTCATATAAATATAAAAGACATAGAAATAAAATAAGTACATAATAAAAGTCAAGTATTGGAAAGTCTTAGCCTGTATTAAGGCTTCCTGGACTTAGACATAGGCAAGTCCATAAAGAAAATAAGAAAACAAAAGGAAAATTTGTTTTGACTTGATGAGGACAAGTCTAAGACTAGAAAGACTAGTCTTAATAAAATTACATGAAATAAATAAATAAATTGCAAGAAATAAAAGAGCATGAATAAATAAAAGTTATGTTAGTGAGCTTCTAGATCCTAAGAATACATATACATATATATATATATATATATATACTTAGTAATATATAAAAGTTAGGTTAGGAGCAATAATAAAACATAATAATATAACAACCATAATAACAATACTTGAATATTGTTAAACAAGATATGAACATATTATCCATAGGTTTATAAAATATACAATATGGTCTTGTTATGTTAACATGAACATGAAAATAGATTTAGTAATTTTTACTTAAGGTTATTTGTTGGTTGAAGGAAGAATGAAGTATTAGTAGTTGTAGGTGGATGATAGTTTTATGAAGAGAAGAGAGAGTTAGGAAGAGAAGTTTGGAGTGTGATTATGTGAAGAGAATTTGAGAGAGTTTTGGTATGTTAAAGAAGTGTGGGCAAGAAATGGAGCGAGAGGGAGTATTTATAGATAAACGTGGAGGAAAATTAGTTATAATTAAATAAAATGAAAAAGAAAAAAATAAGGTAGTGGAGGAGAGAGGGGGCGCCGATTTGCATGGGAGGAGGGAGAGAGAGTGATGAAAAAAATAATTTTGATAAAGAAAAGTAATAAAGTGTAAGAGAAATTTAGTAAAAAATTATATTGAAAATGAAAATGTAAGATATAGGTGTGTAAGTTATAAGAATAGGTAGTAAGAAAAAGTAGAGATAGGTGAATAGTAGGATAGTACAATGATTTGTAAACAAGACAAATAAATTATCGGTAATAAAGAAAATACACGTAAAAATGCTATATCTGTTATTTTTAAATATAAAAAAATTACGAGACTGATATTTTATAAATCTTTACGAAATTATGAATCTATATTTATTTCCGGAATAGTTTTACTATCCCAAGCCTTGGGACACGTTTTTGAGAACTGATCCCGTTTAGATCCGAAACGATCAAATTTTTTATGAATCTGATATCTTTGGGTTGTATCACATTTTTTTAAATCGTAATCTAAGACTATCTTATTTTTACTATTTTAAGGTTTCGCATGCAAGATTGCCGGATCTAGATTCACTAAGTTTTATTATTACTCTAGGTTGACTTTAGAGTTCTAGTTTGGCTTCCAGCTTTTTGATTTACTCGTAAGATCATAAAATTTTAGGATTTATGACCATGTTATATTTTTGGCTCAAAATTAAAGTTTTACTTTATTTTTATAATTTATTTAATATTTTATAGTTCTCGAGATTGTTTAATAGAATCTAGGGTTACATGATGACTTGGTTTGATTTTCGGTATTAATTTAGATTTTTTATTCTAAAATTAACCAAAGGGTTTAAGGTTTTAAAATTTTGTCATTGAATTTTGCTTGAATATTCTGTCTCGATTTTCGTGTTAGAGGTCAGATATGTGAATTGTTTAGCGTATGGTTTTTGAGTCGAACGTTTATTGATTTTCCCATTTTGTTTTTGAAGGTTCTTATTTTCTTAAGGTTAGGAAATTTCGTATTTGATCTGGTTTGAAATTCAGTTTTAACTTGGATCAGTTTTTAGAGTTTCAGTATTTAACTTTAGGATTATTTTTTAAGAGTTGTGAAAATACTCTAACTATTTTAGTTATTTAAGAAGGTTCTTATTTAACCCTCTATTAGTGGGCCTTCTACAAATATCCGGCTAGCCCACTAAAACTAATTCCTAATGCTATTAACTTTGTTTCTCTATTACTCACTTCCTTAGCTACATGATTTAAGCTAAGTACTTTTCTCTTTCTCTTATGTTTCACTCTCTCTCTTAGGGTTTACTCACTAATGTTATGATTTGTGTTTTTGTAGGTGAATGAACTATTCGAGCTGTTCATGCTCCGATGACTCACGAATGAGACACCAAAGTTAGTAAAACCGGGATCCATTCATCATATTATATTTATAGTAATCCATTGTTTAGATATGTTATTTTCAATTACAATCGGTTAGAGATAATACTTTAACTATTTCAGTTATTTCTATTACAACTATATTTGACATAGTTCTATTCATGTAACTGTTCTGATATGAAAAGTACGATGCTATTACATTTTGTAATCTTTAAACCAATTAGGTTGTCTTCAGGATCTTGTTGTAACGAATGGCTCCACGTGTTGAAATTCGACCTTATCCTTGAGGTCGTAAGATAAATAAATATATTTAAAAGGCTCCAATTCTTCTTATGTAGTGTCCTTCTGAGCTAATCCATCCTATTAGATTAAAACTTGTTTCTATTTGACTCCATTATTTTAAATAATCTAACCACTTAAATCTGTTTAGGCCGAATAAAAAATTTATCATTCATCATATCCCTAGGTAACTCTAGTGATTCCTCTATAGAGCCATAGGCTTTTTTGAGTTGTGAGACATGAAACACATCATGTATTTGTGCATGAGAAGGTAGAGCTACTCAATAAGCACATGAGTCAATACGCTCTATTATTTTATAAGGCCAATAAAATCTTTGCGACAATGTGTGAAGTTTCTGTCTTGATACAGAAATTTGCTTGTATGCATGTAATTTGAGAAAAACTTAATCTCCTGGTAGCAGCTCCGTGTCTCTTTTTCTGATCAACATACTATTTCATTCGTAATTGAGTCTTCAAAAGGTTGTCACACAACTCCTTTAAAAGTATATCCCTTATCCTAAGCTCCCAATCCATAGCTTCTACTCTAGAATTCCCCTGATAAGATGAAATAGTAGGTGAAGATCTTCCATGAACTAGTTCAAAGAGGCATTATAGGCAAATTCTTCCCATGACAAATACCTAAACCATAAAGTGGGATAATCCATGACATAGGCTCTCAAATACTATTGAATGTGAGATTTAAAATTTCTGTTTGACCATTTGTTTATGGACGATATGCACTACTCATCTTCAAAGCTATGCTACTAAAAGCAAACAATTTTGCCCAAAATTTACTCATAAAGATAAAGTCTCTATCGGGCACTATAGATCTTGGAAACCCATAAAGTTTCACCAATATATTCATAAATAGTTGAATAACCTTAGTTGATATAAAATGGGTGTCAAGTGGACCCAAATGGCAATATTTTGTGTCTGTCTACTATCACCATTATCACAGTAAACTCATTTGATTTTAGTGAGCATGTAATAAAATCCATATTTACATTAGTCCAAACTTGCTCCAGTATGGGAAGTGGATTAAGTAAACTAGCTGGAGATTTAGTTTCAGACTTTTTCTGTTGGTAGATAGCACAATTATGAACATATGATGTAATTTATGCACACATCCCTTCCCAAAAAATTCATCTATAATCCTCTTGAATGTTTTTAAAAATTTGAAGTAGCCCACCATTGGAGAATCATGAAATTCCTTGAGAATAATAGGAATTATAGATGATTGAGGCACCAAAAATAGTTTGTCCTCATAATATAACAATCCATCACTCCGCTTCAAAGCCATTTCATTGGAATACCTTCAAGAACCCTGTTGGTCCCACTTAAATAATCAAGAAGGGGGGTTAAATTTATTATTAATAAAAATTTATGCCTTTAAAAATATCCCCTTCGGTTTTAAAAATGAGAACCAGATATGCAATTAAACAAATATGAACATAAATTGCGAAAATTGAAAAGATAAAGTATAGAAAATCAGGCAACGATTTATAATGGTTCTGTCTTGTGCATCAGTCCACTCTTCCAGCTCCGAGTTGGGGACCCCGTTATGCTATAGGTTTGTTCCACTATATCTAATAAATTCAAATTACAAGATAGTGCAATTCTCTCTACTCGATTCTCACAGCTATCCTCTAGCTACAACTGATCTATAGAGTCTAATCCTGTAATTTCTTTTCTTTTCAATTACAAAAAGAAAAGAAATTTTCAAGATAAAAAAGCAAAAAGAAAGATTGCAAAGAGATCAGCTCGCTTGTTGAAACGTAAGAAAAAATTATGAATATTTTAGGCAAAATGAAACTTCTGGGTTTTGTTCTATATATACTTGGTAAGAAAAAGAGCTTCTTTTTTGTGTGTGAATAGTATCATCTCTGTATTTGCAGGAGAGAAAGAGAGAGATAGATCACAAGTTTTTTTTTTATATGTTCCTTCTTCTCTATCTTCAGAAATATATTCCTTCTTCTCCTTAACGTTCCAAAAGCTGTTTGGAAGATGGATAAGCTTTCCCAAAAATCTCGATTAAAAATCTTTTGTTCCTTATCTCTTTTTCAAATTTGAATTCTTCCATTTCTTTAATTGGGTAAAAGATAAGATGAGATGTGTTTCTTCCAGATATTGTGGTGACATTTATCTTGATTTGAAATTTGAAAACGGAAACTGATTCATCATAATCTGATCTTCTTCTTCTTTATTTAAACCAAAAGTAGATAATGTCTCTTTTTTGAACTCACACATGAATCTCATAAAAATAGGTAATTGATGGACTTATCCTTGTCTTGAAACATTATAGATACTGATATTTCACTTGTCTTGAAGGAGAAAAATGTGCAACAGCTATTCAAATAAGGTCTGGTACTGTTCATGAAGATTTCCATCGTTGAAGACATTGATGAGAGAGAAACTTTGATGGAAACATTAAATCTCCTTGGATTAAACCAACTTAAGTGGAATAAATGAGTATATTACCTAAATAAACTCATTTACTTAGAGCTAGGTCTTCAAGATTCATTTTTGTACCGAACTGGAATGATTTGCATCAAGTTGGAGAAGATGAACAATGAAATCACGTGATATAGAGCTGCTGTCAAAAGTGAAGTAAAAGGTTCTATAAAAGGTTCTAGATTTTTAGAAAAATTCTTTATCCTTAAAGAAACCTTCTGGAAAACATTCTGGATTCTGAATAATTTTCATCATTTTTCTTCTTTCTCTTTAACTTGATACTACACACTTAATAAACTCATTAGTTATCATTTTTACTCTTTTGTTATCATCAAAACCTATTTTAAGAGAATCTAACACACCCGATCAATCATCCGCTTAAATTTAGCAAGTGTGCGGTATTCTTATTTTAGAGTATCAATAAAATGAAAACAAGGGATTGAATAGCCTAAATAATTCAACTCAGCTATATCTCTTCTTGATAAAGCATCCATAACTTGATTAGAAATTCTTGCTTTATAGACTGTTGAATAGTCATATCCGAGTAACTTAACCAAATATTTTTGTTGTTCCAACATCTTAATTAATTGAGACAAAATCCCTTTAAGACTTCTATGATTAGTCTGAATTAAATGAGATCCTAAAAGATATTGTCTCCACTTTTTAACAACTTTTACTAAAGCAAATAACTCACAAACATATGCGGATGCCTTTTGTAAGTGAGGTGGTAATTTCTTACCACAATAAGAAACTGGGTGTTTTTTTTTTTTAATAGCATAGCTCTTACTCCACTCCTAGAAGCATCTATTTTCACCACAAATGGCAATGAAAAATTTGGTAGTGCCAGAATTGGAGCTTCAACCAGTACACTTTTAAGTTTGTCGAATGTTGCTAGAGTTGTTGCAATCCACTCAAAGTTGTCTGCTTTTAACATGTTTGTTAAAGGACTAGCTATCGAAGAAGGCTTTCAATTTATTCATGTTCTTAATTAAAGGCCATGCCTTCACCGCTTCAATTTTTGATTGATTTGGTGCTACTCCTCCATTAGAGTTAATATGGCCTAAATATTCAATGGTAGTTTTGCCAAAAGAGCACTTAGTTTTCTTTAAGTAAAAACTATTTTCCACCAAAGTACTTAAGACCTTCTCTAAATGAATCAAATGTTCATCCATAGATGAACTATATAAGAGTATATCATTGAAAGAAACTATTACAAACTTACTTAAGAAAGGCTGAAACATATGGTCCATGATGCCTTAAAATGCGGCTGGTGTGTTGCATAAGCTAAATGGCATCGCTGTGAATTCATAATGGCTTTGATGGGTCTGAAAAGATATCTTCTCTATATCTCCAAGGTACATTCTGATTTGATGATATCTAACATGAAAGTTTAATTTTGAAAATACTTTGGCTGCTTTGAGTTCATCTAATAGTTCACCAATAGCTGGTAGTGGGAATTCATCCTTTACTATTGGTTAGTTCAATGCTCTGTAATTACTAATAAGACTGGTGAAGAGAAGAGACTTAAACTATGTTGGATCAAAACTTGTTTCAACATGTCTTCCACTTGCTTTTCTATCTCGTATTCTTTTGAAAATGAGGATATCTGTACGATTGAACATTAATAGGCTCATGTTGCTTAAGATGAATTTGACGTTGTACTTGTCTTAATGGTGGCAGTGATGAAGGAGCCTCAAATATGCTAGTACATTTTCCCAACAATTCATCTAATGAATTATTATCGGTGGATTTATGATCATTTGAAACACTCAATGTTTGAGCCACCAAATGAAAGCAAGATGCCACTCCATTTGTTTCTATCAGTCTTTTAAAATGATTATGAGAAATCTGGGTCCCATTATCTTAATTTGACCCCATGAAAGAAACTTTCTGGCGCTCTTTGTGAAATTCCATAGTAAGTCTCCCATAATCAGTTGTAATTGATTCTAGCCTTTGCAGCCACTGGATGCCTAATACAATTTATGCCTCCTAAATTTGTAAGACATAAAATGTTTTCCAGAATTGTTTGTCTTGAATTTTTAGAAAAACTTTGATACATTGACCCTCATAATTCAATTTTACCTCTACTGCCAATCATTACATAAAATTATGGACTAGGAAAGACTGTTAAATTTAAATTTTTAACAGCTATAGTCTATATAAAGTTGTGCATAGTTCCATTATCAACTAATACATTAACACTCTTTCCATTAATGAAACCTTGAAATTTCAAAGTTTTAGGCATTAAAGTGCTTGTTAGTGCATGATAACTAATACTTGAAGGATTGATATCAGCATCATTATCCATTTTCTTTGAAATTGGCAAATTCTACATCAATTGATTCTTCTTCACTCAACAATAGCACAAATTTTGGTTTGCATTTATGGTTCTTGGAATTTTTTTTGTTACAATTATAATACAATCCTTGTTCCTTTCGGGCCTGTAACTCTTGTTGTGACAATTTTCTTATGGATAAAGATGGTTTATCTTGGTTCATAGAAGAAGAAGGGTTAGTGCTTGTTAGAAAAGGTTTTGAAAACTATAAAGTGTGTTTAGAGGAAAAAGAAGATGGTTTAAGGGTTTGGTTTGGTTTGAATGTTTTCCTTCATATAGTTTGGCAAGTGAAATGGCTTGAATAAGAGATTTTGGTTTATTGAGTTGGACATCACGTTTCAAATATGGCTTAAGGTTAGAAATGAAACAACTAATGAGAAAACTTTCATTAAGGTCAAATACTCTATTTGAAAGGTTTTAAAAGATGATTGATATTCTGCTATTGTATTAATCTAAGTAAGTTTTGCCAATTTACCTTGAGGGTCATCAAATTCCGATGATCTAAATCACATTTTTACATCTTCTAAGGATCTTGGCCGTGTTGTCAACATATTATTCAAGTCCAACTATTGCATCCACTCTAGAGCTTCATTTTCCAAAGCAAACAAAGTTATTGTCCAGCGTTGGTCCACAGGTACTTTATGAAAACTGAAAAATTTCTTTGTTTTGTACATCCATTGTATTGGATCTCCTCCTTGGAATTTTGGAATCTCGACTTTGACATTCTTTAATAAAGACTCAAACAAGGTAAAATGTGATGAACTCTCAATTCCAAAATTAATATTGACCATATCTTGACGATTATCTTGTGAGTTGCTTTTTTCAATTTTGTCATTTGAAACTCTAACAAAATCTTGCAAAGAAGAATTCAAAGATTGCATTGAATCTTGCATTTGTATTTGCATTATTTTCACTATTTTGGCTAAAGAAGCCATTATTGAATGCAATTTATTAATCTCTAATTGTTGCATGATTGTCTTCTTTGTTCTTGGCATGAATCACGATGGGAACGATGAGACCATCAAATGTTAGGTATTAAGCTCGAAGAAAGAGCCAAACCCAAAAAACTAATCTATTAGGTGGGAGAGCCCTCTAGGATTAAGTACTATTCCATAATTTTTTGTGGGATTGATGTTGGATTGTAACATTTGCTGACCCATTGAGAAGCCAATATCCTTGACGGCTTATTTTAGGCGGTTCACTTTAGACAGCTTTCACTCTAACCTTCTCTGCTAAGTAGCCTTTTTTCAAGTCACCCCTTCTACTGGCACCAACACTCTTAATGAGAGCACCCGATGTTAGGTACTAAACCCTCAGAGAGGGGCCAACTTAAAAGACTAGCCTATAAGGTAAGAGAGCTTTTTGGGCTTAAGTACCCTTCTATAATTTTTTTGTGGAATCATAATAGCCGTGAACTTTAAGGATGGAGACTTTGGTGTTGTTACTTATTCTTAAAGGTCGATCATTATCGAAGCAAGCTATAAGCTGATGGTGTCTTATAGTTAAGTAATGCCATTAGGAAACATGATTTGCATCTAAGATTGCAAGTTGTGCTTGATTTTCGATCTTATCTATTCCACTGGCTTCTGACTACCCAATATAAGTGGTGATTTTTTAGAAACCACCAGGAGGGTGGTTTTCCCTTAACCCTCCAACCATGCAACAATAGACCTCGTGTAGCGATTTAAACACCTATTAAGCTAAATCAAGCTCACATTCTAAATTTTTAAAAAATTATAAAACCTAAAATAATCTATTCCTTACCTTAATTATTGTAGTGTATTCAAATTCTATTTTCTTGGTTGAATTCTCAGCATGACTTCCCATATTGTAAAAAGAAATAGACAAAAGTTTTAGGTTTTGACTTGTTTAAGTTGTTATCTGACTACCTTAGGTGTATTTCCAATTTTTTTATGAAATCCTCACTGTGGTACTTGTACTTCTATTGACATTTGGAGCTCCAGGTTAATGTAAGATTTGACCTTTGGAATTTAAAAATATAGTTAAGATTTTAAGCTTTCTCAACATCGCTCGAGGAATTGAATTGAAGATTTAATACAATAAAGTCGAGGCAAGATTTCTTGATGAATATTGTTAATAAGTTTAAGTTATAGTCAAGAGGTGTTGTGAAGTAACGTAGGAAGTGAATCTAAATTGAGTGGTGAAAGTTAAGAATTAAAGAGACATCGATGGAATTATATTCTTGCTAGTAGATATAAGCATGAAGATGGGTCAATATGGTGTAAAAAATCAGAAACAAGAAGAAAAGGAGTGATAGACAGCTGATAGATACATAGATAAAAAGGAGATAGTGAATCGAGTAACTTTCGAGGATTAGAGCAAAACATTCTCGATAAGGAATAACACAAAAATCACACTCAAAGATCAAATCTAAGAAATTGTTAGAAGTTATGGTTTCAATTTTTTCTTTTGAAATCCTTCACTTGTAGGTGAAATTGAAGCAAATGGTGATTACAGAGAGGTTTTTGGCAATGTAAGCTTTTGATCTGTAGGTTTGATGTTATTCAACACCACCAAGACCACTGTTGACCAATAGCACCATCAATCGTTGCTTATGAAGCTTGAACAATTAGCTACCAACTATATTTAGGATGAACGAATGCCATTAGATTCATCCTCACCCCATTCTTGACCCGTTTGACACACCCATAGCCCTCCAGTGCTGCCAGAGCGATGGATTTCACTTCCATCGGCTGCCTCCAATAAGTCAAGTCAGACAAGCCAACTAATTAACCCAGATCTGCGAACCTTCGCTCCAAGATCCGCCCATGCACTTGATTTGAATTTCCAAGTAAGTTTTTTTTTAACTAATTAACTAACTTGATTAATTGAAAAAAAAATAAATAAAAACGAAAAAAAGAAATAAAAAAAGGAAATAATAGTTTATAGAATTTATAACACCTAAAAGACTATTTTTTCCAAAATGATAAAAATTAAGAAACTTATAGCAAAAAGAGTTTAAAAAAATTAAAAGATACCAATCCACAAACATTTTGTGAAAAAAGAACTATGCAATGTCTACTCTCGATTAGAGGATACATAGATACCTATAGGGCGACTTAAAAAATGAAAAATATTTTCTTTTTTCCTTATATTTTAGATATCAATATGATTTGTAGTTACTTTCAAATTATTGTTTTGTAATTATTAATGTAAATAATAATTAAACTACTTCGTAAATTCTTAGCTTGCAAATACTATACTCTATAAATATCTTAAATTTCAGCAAATTTAAGGGCATTAAAGGACTGATCTTTAATTAGGTGGTAACCAAGTGGTTTTAACAAGATAGACTTCGGATTCATTGAAACTCTCTTTACTTTTTTTTTTAAATTCAATTTTTTGTAGATTAGTAGCTAAATTAAGATCAATCTATCTATTGATCCTAATTTAATTTTTCAAACCTCAGTTGGTGGTGACTCCCAAAACTTTTGGAAAACTAAGTTTCTTTTAATTCCCAGTCGAGGGTTTGTGTCAAATGGGTTAAGTTTTGATACAAATCAGATTAAAAAAAAAATAAACCAAAAATAAAAAATCTAGGCTCGATAGTATTGTGTTGTATTTACATACAAAAAACTAGGGTTGTATTTTACATAGAGGTCGATTTTTAGTCTTGTTCACCTCTTTAATATAATTAAGAATATCCTTTTACCTTTCCTTAAGATAAATTTACATAGCAACGTGTCATATTTTTCTATATTCTTAATACCTTAGGACTAGCACTTAAATGATTCAAAGATATGATATATAGATTATTGTTTCCTTAGTTTGCTAGTAGAGTGTCTTTGATTTGAACCTCAAATTGTGTAGGTCTGCAAAACAACAAAAGGTTAGTGGGAATCAACCACTCCACTAATCAAGTTTGTAACATGTTGATAGAGTAGACAAATTACTATAATAAGGGCTATATGTGTGCAAACATGTCTTTTAAGATGTCCTAATGAAGTATCTATAGGGCATCGAAGGTTAATAGTTAGATGTAGTAACTATTAGATTGTGAAGATAATGGAGGTTCGTAGATGTTCATGGGTAGTAGCCCTAACCCCTATGCTTCAATCGTGGGGCGATTGACCAGCGTTATTTCTGTGAGAGTTTTTAAATAAACGGATAGGAAACATTGTAAAACTAAACGGTTGTATCTAAGCATTGTTGAGTCCATTAAGGATGACCGAACACACAATAGAGGGTTAGCAAAGGAGTGTATGGGTCTCTAGGCATCTTAATAGGATTAGATTAGGCTTAAGAAGCCCTTTGTATAAATTTGATCATCAACATAGATAAAATTAGATTCAATTAATATATAGATAAAGCAAGATTTGAGAAAATTTCATATACTGTTGTATTAGTATTGATTATACGAAAATATTGTGAGATGGACTGTATGGTGCATTGTGAGCGATAAACAATGAAATTATAGAAACAATTTTTAATTTTTTAATTACATAAAAAATTTGTATTAATAAAACATTTATACTCATATTACATAAAAATTGTATTAATAAAAAGTTATAGAATCTCGTGTGGTTGATTAGCTTCAAAAAAATGCCAAAAGCTGGCATTTAAGGATAGGGGGTTGTAAAGGTGGTAAGCTTCTTTGATGACAGTAGCATGATGGTCTTTAAAGTGCATTGAACCCACCAATTTGCATATCCTAAGCCTCAAAAGCTTCCTATAGGATCTAATTAGCTCAAATTTTCCTTAAAAACCACGAACTAGAAGATCAATATCCAAAACACTAGATTATAATTATGAATTTGAATTCAAAAATTAGAGAGAGATTAAAGTAAACCATGCCTAAGTTTTTTATGTCTTATTTATAGTGTTAGGGTTTCAATATCATCCTTTGAACTTGCAAATTCAATCCATTGTGAATATAGGGTTTTTTAGATATTTTTACCATGAAATTTTGGAATCTATCAAATTAGAGGATAATTTCCCAATTAAACTAGATAGATGATGCTTGTATTATGTTAAAAAGATTCCTATGTCTTCTAATTTGCCTAAAAAACTCAAATTTAACGCGGATTGTCATTTTTTAAGAAAGTATCAAGATGATTTTTCTTAATTTTCACGAGTCGATTTAATCTATGAAGACCTTAATTTAACTTGCAAGTTTGATACCAATTAGAAGTACTTTGCACCTAGTTTGCAATTCCACCATCAATTTGGTGAAATTGAAAAAAAAAAAAAAAACAAAAGGCACTTTTGCTTCTCTCCTAGTTTAAACCAATTACCTCTTGTTTGCATATGTGTATGTCATACTAATAAGACATTGACTTTTTTCTTGTTAATGTATGCACACGAAATACCTTTAAAGCTTACGGTTTAGGCTCATTCAAATTAATTATTTAATTAAATGAATGCTAAATTAAATATATGATAAAAACCATATTATATTAAATACAAATAATTTTCCTAAGGCTCATGAAATCAAATATTGATGTGATTTTTTGGGTTTAACATGATATTTTATTTTTTATCATATACTTAAATATATATAAAATTTTTGTTTATATATTTGTAAGACTAATTAAGAAAAATGGGTGTCTATAATACCGTTGCAAAATCACATATAAGACATGCGGATTTTTTATTTAAAAATTCAAAAAATCGAATATTGCAACAATATATTTGTAATTATCTTTATATAACCGGTATTTGTGTGAATAATTTTGTGACAAATTTGTAGACAAACAAATATCTCTATTTAAAGTTTCTCAATTTTCCTCTGTTTAGGCCTCAAAATGTTGCCGCATAGATATTAATAATGATGGTCCAAATTAACTCTTTTTTTTTTTTTAGTCATACCCTTAAATACCATATTTCAAACCCTAATATAAATTTTCTCCAAAAACCATAAATTTATTTAATATATAAATATTGGTGTTTAAAAAGGTTATAAGTGATGATTTATATGTTATATGAATACACATATACATATATACGTTGTAGATGTTTATTACACTCACATATTTTTATTTCTTTATATAAAATATGTGTTAATATATAACTTATATATATATATATATATATATGGACGATAGGTTAATATATGATTATAATACTATAGTATATAATATATACTATAATATGCTGTAGATATTCATCACAGCAACTGTAATCTTACTAAATATGAAATTAAGTTGCTAACTTTTATAAATATTGATGGTAAACTAAAATTACTCTATCAAATGGTTTTAATCATATAGCTTACAAATCTTAAGTGTTGTTGAATAAAATATAAAATTTACAATAAAAATGATTTTGAAGAATCAATAAATCTATTAAATATGTAATTGTACCACATATGTTTATTACTTTTAAGTAATTTTCACATACAAATCGTGTTTTTTTTAGAATACATACAAATCATTTAGTAATTAATTTTATTTATAAAATTATACTTGTTTCAATTTTTTTGTAACATTGATATATTTAATTTTTTTATATTTTAAATTTGATTATTCTAACACGTTTAATTTTTGCGTTGATAATTAAATGTATTGCATTGTATTTTCATTTTATATGCGAAACACCATGGTTATATTTTACAAAGAGATCGGTTTTTAGTCCTGTTCACCTCTTTAATATAATTAAGAATATCCTTTTTATTTTTCCCAACATAAATTTACATAGAAAAATGTCATCTTCTTCTATACCCTTAATACCTTAGCACTAGCACTTAAATGATTCAAAGATATGGTATGTAGATTGTTGTTTCCTTAGTTTATGTATAGAGTGTCATGAATTTGGACAAAGGGTAAGTGGGCATCGACCACTCTAATGGTCAAGTTCATAATGTATTAATAGAGTAGATAAATTAATACAGTAAGAGCCTATATGTGTGCAAACGTGTCTTTTAAGATGTCATGATGGAGTATCTATAGGACATCAAAGGTTGGTGGTTAGTTGTAATAATTATCAGATTGTGGAGATAGTGGATTTTCGTAGATGTTCATGGTAGTTGTAAAGACCCGACCTATATATAATTAAAACTTTACATGTCAAGTCCCCAACCACATATAATATATGGAGATATTATACGTAAAGTTGTCAACAAATGAAGGAGTTTATGGAAATTGCTTGCTTAACCTACTAAAATACAAAACTTTACAAAAACTACTCAATCAAGAGTAGATAACTTAAATTATACATATGATAGTATCAGCATATATGATACTTCAGATTTTACAAACCAAACTTGGAATCTCAACTATACAAGGAAAGAAACTTAAGTGCTTTAGATTTACAAACATAAGCTTTTAAGTAAGATTTAATCTATATAATTATACCCCCAAAACCAAGTCTTTCTTCTTACTTCCTAAGAAAACAACATTATAAAGTCAGGGAGTCCTAGTCGTCCCACTCATCAAGAAAGGTCTCCCAATTTGTACCATAGCCCACGTCATCATAATATTCATCATCACCTGTGAAGGAAAAAGTGAGCTAAAGGCTCAGTACACAACAACATAAACAAATACTAGATGTCATACAAAAGAAGCAAGACTGATCAGAAGATAAGGACCTTGGAATTTCAACTGGAGATCAGGTATACTTAAGGATAAAGAGTATATATTGTGTGCGCTCCCAAGGAAAATTGAGCCCACAATACATTGAACTTTTTTGAGATGCTAAAACAAGTTGGAAATTTAGATTATCATCTAGTCTTATCGCCAAACCTGTTGGGAGTACATGATGTGTTTCACATCTCTATGGAACAATTGACCCAAGAATAAGTTTTGGAGTTAAAGCCAGTGCTCTTAAAGGAAGATCACACCTCTAAGGAACACCCATTACAAATCCTTAACCGAAAAATTCAAAAGTTGGAAAAATAACGAAATCAAGTATGTCAAGGCTCCATGGAGGAATCTTTTTCACAAGTAAGCAACATAAGAAGACGTGGATGAGATACGGCACAAGTACCCGAGTTTGTTTGAAGCTTCAAATACGAATTTTCAAGTTTTGAGGACAAAACTTTTTTGAAGGGGGGTAGGTTGTAAACCCCCAAAGTTTTGTGACCGGTTTAACTTAAACCCTATTTGGAAAGTCAACCGGAAACCCTAAAATCAACAAACCTTAGTTAAACGAAATGGTTTAAGTTTGGCAATCCCATATAAGCAACCCTAAGAAAGTAAGTAAGAGATTGGTATGTAGAATAGTTCGTAATTAGATAAGGAAGCTTAAAAAGATCAGATTAGTAAAACCGTAAATCATTTTGAACCCAAACGGATATAGTTTTTGACAAACTGTCCCGGGGCTCAGAATAGTAAAAATATTTCGAATATACCATTAGACTCGTAAAAATGTAAGGTTTTCAAAAATATCAGTTTTATAATTTTTCGGTAAGGAAAAATAACAGATATCGCAATTATACGTGTATTTTCTTACTACCGGTACTTTATTAGTCATATCTACTTTATATTACAAAATTCATTACTATTCTATACTATTCTTTTATCTCTACTTTTTCTAACACCTACTCTTATAACACCATAACCTATTATCTTTACTTTTTACCTTTCCCATAACTTTATTTCATATCTACCTCACTTATTACTTCATTTAATCAACAAAAATGAAAAATAAATCTCTCTTCCTCCCCTCTCTCTTAATGACCAGCGCATCACTCTCTCCCTCTCCCTCTCCCTCAATTTTGTTTCATTTTCTCTTTATTTAAATCACACAAAAATTTACTCCTCATTTTCTATAAATATCCCCCTCCTCTTTCACTTCTTTCACACAATTACTACCAACAAATTTATTACCAAATCTCTCTCAAATTTTCCTCTCAACACTCTCTCTAAATACTCTCTCAAAACTTTCTCAAAATAATCTCAAACCACCTTCTACATACACAAAACCCATTACCACATAATACTTCAAAAACTCTATTTAGGTAAACTTTTATTTACAAGTTCTTTCTTCTCATGTTATGTAACTTTACATGACCATGGTGTGAGTTTTCAAAAATTAAATGTTATGAAAGCTACACTATGTTCATGTATTATTCTTGTTCATGAATATCTATTTATGTTTATATTGTTATTTTGCATTGTTCATATTATTATTGTTATTATATCTAACTAAGTATTATTATATATCTACAAATATATTCTTTAGAGCATATAAGCTCACTTGCAATTTATTTATTTTCATGCAAAGTAATTTATTTATTTCTTTCATTGCAGTTTATTTATTTCTTGTTATTTTAAGACTAGTCTCTAGTCTTAGACTTGTCCTCATCAAGTCAAAACAATTTTTCTTTTTTCTTTTTTATTTTATTTCTTTCTTTTGGGACTAGTCTACTTCTTAGTCTCGGGAGCCTTGAAGAAGCTAAGATTCCCAATACTTGACTTTATCTATTATTTATGTTATTTTTGCTTGTTATAATTTCTCATAATCATGCCCATTAAGATTATTGTCCAAATCATTAAAGCTCCCATAATACTTTGACAAAAAGGAGACCTTATTACCTAAGAAAGTTTTTATATGAAATATAAATTCTATAGTTTAACAAAAGTAAAGTTATTCTTTTCCAAGTTTTAAGAAGAACTCACTACCATTTTAAAAAAAAATTACTTTTGTCTTGAAAAAGCTTTTTAAATCAAGTTTACATTACTTTGTTTTCTTAAAAGAAGATGACTTTAGTACTAAAATATTTTCATAAAAACATAAGGAAACCCCTTAAAACGAAAATGAGAGTTTCCAAAAACCAAGATTTTTCAAATAAATAGTCAAAGAAAACAAATAGGAAAATTAACACTAATGTTGAGAATTTAGAAAAGAAGAAATTCATTTTTATCAAAAATTCATTTAGAAAAATAGTGAGACAAACATAAAGTAATTCTTTGAAAACAAAGGAATCAAAATATTCATTTTAAAGGATTTACAAAATAGATTTCTTGTAAACTATAGTTTTCTAAACTCTTGATTAATATTATTTTACCCAAGAAACATGATTTGACAACAAACACTTGAGCATGGATAAAATATGAGCTACGTATCTATGAAAAAGGAAATTTTCAACTATATAGATAACTAAGTATTTATCAAAGCAATTTTTCAATGGTTTAAATGTTTGAAACAAATTGCTTTTGGGTTAGGGAAAATTCGTGGTGAATTTGATCACCACTGTTTTGGAGCCTAAATGATCTAGTTTGATAAAAATAGTTTTAGAAATGGATAGATCTTTTCGAATAGGTAGAAATCGGTATATTATATACGTGATTTCGAGTTAAAATGACCAAGTTATGGCCATTTTAAATTGGAGTCTTACTTTATACGAACTTTGACGTTCTTATGACATTGATTTATCAAAATTCAAGAAAGTTATCAAGAAATACTCATTTTGGATATTTTCCTTGACCAGGTAATTCCGAGGAAGGATACCTATATCTCGAAGATTATTTCGACTAAGTGGATTATGTGAACGACTCATCCGTTTAGAGAAGTGTTGACATAGTATTGTGAGTTTATTTCCTTAAAGTGCTTTACTTAATTGTGCTTGTAGCTTAGTCGCATTAGAATTAAGAAAAGAAAAATTGATATGTATGCGAAATTTTTTTTGAAAGGATCCTAAGAATATCAAGGCCGGAATTGATTAAATGTTTGTTTTAGTATAGCACTTGATTTGTATGAAATTCTATGATCACCTTAAATTTGATAATAATGATGCCATGAAATTATAAATAAATTGATTCATGCATACCACGAAGTGAAGCACATTGCATTGGGTTATTATCCTTGGGTGAGAAGGATGGTAGCTTAGGTCGAAAGCAATACTTGGCGGTTATGATCGGAAGCGATTGCTTGGCGACATGGAATTAAATGCTTAGCGGAAGTCCGGAAGCATAGCTCAAATCAAGTAGACTTAATATGGTTGGTGTATTGATCGAAAGCATAATTTTTAACTAAAACTACTTGTTTTGAGGTTACGTATCACCAAACCCTGAATGGAGGGCATAAATCCATTCGACTTATAGTTCCCGAAAAACTATATGCCTTGTTTGCCCACCTGTATGTTGCATTTCATTTGTCTGCTTAAATAACTTATTTGAATTTCATTACACAAGAAGTTTACTTATGGAAATAATTCTCACTAAGCCTATTAGCTTGTACCCCTATAGATATCTTTTGCAGTTTACTTATTTGTGGTTGAGGCCACGTGGACCCTGCAGCCTGGTATTTTCCTTTTTAGTTAAGGAATTTCTAGATGAAGTTTAGTGTTGGATAAGATGTAGAAATATTCTTGTAAAAGACTATAGTTAATTATGGATGAGGAATACCCCTAAGATTTGTAAGACTATTGTTATGAACAAATGAATATTATGAATCCTCTTTTCTTAATTTGTTATTATATCTTCTTAAGCTTCATATCCTTATATGGTCCTCTAAATTTATGAGAGCACGCCTTACACTTCATATCGAAGCTTCTGGGAATGACTAAGGTTGTCATACTTAATCTTTAATATTGAGCGTGGTGGACTATTACGTTTAAGGTACCGCTTGGGGCGTGACAGCCTAAATACTTATATCTCCTACATAACTTTACAATTAATAATCCTATCTATGATTCATAGTCGTTACTCAACTTTACTCAACTTAATCCATAATATCACCGAGTTCAACTGTGCCTATAAACGTGAACTAAATCATATTATTTCTTCTTACGAATAAGCAAATGTTACATCGATATCGTTCCTTCTATCAATTACCTACTGAGTCCTTTAAGAAAGTCATTACATCATGACTGGGGTACGCCAAGTGTCTAATCTATCATGTCAACCTCGTTAATAGGGTTGCTACTTTCTAGTCCGAATTCAACAGCACATGCACCAACAATTCAAATAAATTTTACGCCACTCTTTATTGGAGTTGATTTAATAATACTTAACTTAAAATTCAACAAACAAGTTATTGCATACCTAGATAATCAGAACTATCGAGTAAATGGTCAATATTCAAACTCGACTGAATATGAGAATCTATCAAAGAACCATTTCATATAAGACATCATTTAATTCATTATTAAATCTTAAATCATTTACCATCATTAAACTCAAATAAAATATCAAAACCTTCATAATTTCACATTCACACATGTATCTATACTTACATATCTCATTTCATTATTCATTCATTCATTATTATTATATTATATTATATTTTTTATATATGAACTGTATTAGAGGATTTGTCACACCTGTGACAGGGCCATGATCATCATCATGGGCACCATCATGGCCGTGATCATGGGTTGTGATGTATGTTACTGGCCTTTTTATGCTAGTGATAGGAGATAACCCCCTACCCACATTACGACCACAATATAAGCTGTTTTGAAGATTATGCCCATATTGAACTTTGTTAAAACTTTTCCAAAAGTTATCGAGGAAATCACGCCCTTCAAAATGGCTGTAGTCTAGGCTGCATCAAGCTTTCTAAAACGTCCAGAGGAGATCACGGGCCAAGTTACAGCCATGGTCAACAGGGAAATTCAGATTCGAGGAGATAACAGCCTCGATTACACCTTTGGTGAATAGGGTATTTACCCTATGACACTTGTTTCAAAAATTTTCAAAGTCTTATATCCTTTAAGTTGTTATTAAGATCTTAGTCTTTAGTAAAATATGTTAAAATTAGCTTACAACATAATATTAAACATCATTAACTTATTAGCATACATTTATCCATTTCACATGCATAAATATAGCACTAATTTTCCTTAATAACACAAATCTATCATACATACCTTTTTAAACTCTATTAACAATTAAATCATCAAAGTTCTACTTATTTACCTCTATCAACACTAATACACACATCAATTCACCTAAAATTCATATGTCATTCCATCAAACACCTAGGATACATACATCTACATACATACCTAGTTCAACATACATGTTGGTATATCATCTATTCATCTTAAACAACAACTTTCTACTTTTATTTTTGAAATAACAAAAAATATTAAATATTAAATTAATTTGGTTATATATGTTTAAATTGATGATTTTGAGTTAAATTGTTATAGTTAAGTTAGTATAATTCAATTAGATTATATGACAAATTCTTAGTATGAGAAATTTTTATAATTAAATTATATGTGTGTTGGTGAAAAAAATTATAGAAATATGTTTATTTGTTGAATTTTATAAAATTAAGTTGTATATGTGATTAATTGTAAGCTTAGCAAATTTTAAGTCCTAAAAAAAACCCTAGTTTAATTAAGTTTATTAATTTAAGCCCAAACATTACCTAAAGCCTAAGCCCATGTTATAGAATATTTCATAAGTTTCTAAATGCCTAAAAGTCAACAAAGTAGCAAAAAATATCATAAACCAAAATAGACCCTCTCTCTTTATCGTATCTCTCTCTCCATTTCTTCCTTCTCCAAACCCAAATGAATCCAAATTTCATCCATTCAAATCCCTTCTAAGCCATCACAAACTAGATACAAAGCTAGAAAGTAAGACACAAACTCAAGAGGAGTGAGAACCAAGCCAAGAAAGTTGGAGAAATAAACTTGATTACTAGTATTAGCTAAACAAGTAAGAAAAGTTGATTTCTTGTTTGTTTTGTTTATTCATGATTTTGATTGTTATTAATGTCAGATAGGAGTAGAACTTTGATGTTTTATGTGAATTAAATACATGTCATCATGTATGTTGAACGGTGTATGTATCCTGGGTGTTTGATGAAAAGAAATATGGAGTTATGATGATATAATGTATGTATGAATGTTATTAGTGATAAGTAAATAGAAATTGGATGATTAGAGTAATAATAGAGGTCAACAAGCTTAAATGATGAGATTACGTACTTAGGTTAAGTTTGTTATGTATTTGTGTGAGGAATGAATTTGTGTGAACAAATGAGTTTGATAATGCTTGATATATTTATATAGCTTAGTTTGGTATGTTTTTAGAAGTACATAGGAGTTTGGTAAAGAATTAGAGGATATAGGACTTCAATATTTTCGAAACAAGTACAAAAAAAAGTGCCATATTCATCACGAGCGTAATCAAGACCGTTATATTCTCGAATTTATGTTTTCCTATCAAATACAGCCGTTACACAGCCGTTATTTCCTCTGAGTCTTTTATATAGCTTGATACGGCTAAGATTACGACTGTAAAGAGGCCGTTATCTCCTTTGTGTGGTTTAAAGGAAGATTACGGCAATAATAGAGCCCGTTATTTCCTCGAGTTGTTTTAAAAGAATTTCCTACAAAGCTTGTTACGGGGGTAATTATCATCACGATCTTGTGATAGGGGTGTTATCTCCTACTACGGGCGTAACAAGGCCAATTGTTTTTATTTCAACCTAAGATTATCTGCGTGATGGTGCCTGTTATGACTATCACGACCTAAGTCATGGGTATGATAAATCCCTTGGTATTGTTCTTTTAAAAAATAAATAAATAAATAAATCCTTATTGATAATATATAGATAATTAATAAAGTATGAAACGTGTATTTATGCTATTATGAGTTAAAAATGAGATGATTTGAATTTTGGTTAAGTGTAATGAGTCAATATGTTGTTGTGAACAAGAACTTTAACATGAAATGATTTTCTTGACAGATACTCATTCTCCATTTAATTTGAGCACAGATCTATTATCTGATAGATCAGATTATTTAGGTACGTAATAGCTTATTTGATAATTGTTAAGTTAGGCATACTCTAAATGAACTTAACTAAAGATGAATTAAAATGGTTTGAAATTGGTTGTGCTTTTTGTCGTTGAATCTGGTCCGAAGAGTGACATCCTTGCCATGATGCAATGATATGGTAGTTAGGCGCTTAGACTATATTGTCATGATGCAATGACTTTTCTTTGACCATGATGCAATGGTGATTTATGAGTGGCTAAGTGAGTAATCAATAGGACAGATAGTATCGTGTAACATTTGCTTATTCTTAAGAGAAAATAATATAATTTAGTTCACGTTTATGAGACCGTTTGAACTAGATGATATTATGGATTAAGTTAAGTAAAATTGTGTAACGGCTACTAACCTTAGATGAGATTATTCCTTTGTTTCTGTATGTATAGGGGTTATAGGTCTTTGGACAACCTATAACAATCCTTTGAGCAGCTGCTATTTTTCAGGATCCCTAGACTCCCAAGATTATAATTGGAGTTTGAATACTCAATGATGATTGACTTATTTAATCAAAGATAATCAAATTATTGTTTGTTGCATTACATTTAGTATAAGTGTGCTTTGCATTTCATATTTGTTTGTGTTATTGCGTACTGCACCTTTGGCTCATAATATTACATTGCAGGTGATATTGATAATGATTACTATGATGATACGGGTTACGGGATCGATTAAAAAGCCTTTTTAGACGAGTGAGACAGTTAGGAAACCTTAATGCAAGGCAAGATGTTTTGTTTAAATTATCTTAAAGGCTTTGAGGAAGAAATGTATTTTGTTATAGGCTTGTTGTAAAAGCCTTAGTATGTAAAATAAGATTTTAAGTTTGTTTCTTATGCATTAATTATGAACAAGTCATGTATCTTTTATAGTGTCATTGGTTTGGCACTAAAATTATTCTAAGTTTGTAAAGTTAACATACTCCTATATTGAGTAGTATTATGTTAAAGTTCTATGATGTTATCATATGATTAAACAAACGGTTAATATATTCATATTCTTTATAGACAACCTTACCTATAATACTTGAGTATTTTATAATACTTAAATATTATGCATGATTGGGGGATTTGACATGCCTAATAGTGGTATTAGGTAGGCCTAATCCTTACAATTTCACTTTAATATCAACTAGAACTCATAATTTAACAAAATACACGACAAATCAATTTTTCTTACTTGTTTAGCTACTTCTAGCAACTAAATTTGTTTCTCTACTTTCTTACCTTGATTCCTACTTCTCTTGATCTTGTATCTTACTTCCTTACTTTGGATCTTGTAGGTGATGACTTAGAAGAAATTTTAATGAATGAAATTTGGGTTTGTTTGGGCTTGGGAAGATGATGTAGAAAGAGAGAGAGAGAGAGAGAGAGAGAGAGAGAGAGGATGATTAGGGTCTGTTTTGGATATGGATATTTTTATGGTTTGTTTGACTTTTGAAGTAAAGGAAGAGTTTAGAAGGAGGCCTTAGTCATAAGCTTGGACATGTGTGTGGGTTTTGGGTCTTAGGTTTGTTTAATGAAAATGAAATCCAATGCATCAAAACAATCCAACATATTTTATTATAACTACCTAATTACATTAAAGCACCTATCATTAAATTTCCAACACATTTCCATATTAATAAACTTCCATATTAACAATTAAAATTCCTATAATTTGAAACATCACAAATCATAAAACTAACATACAACACACACACACACATATACAAATTATTTTAGTGTATTTAGTTAAGGTCATTACAATAGTGGCCCTATCCCCCAATCTTAGATTATGGGGCAACTTACCAATATTATCCCGGTAAGAGTTTTTAAATGAATGGACAGGAAACATTGGTAGTCAAATCGGTTGTATTTAGGCAATGTCACGTTTATTAAGGATGACTGGACACACAATAGATGATTGGCAAGGGAGTGTATGGGTCATTGGGCATCTTAGTAAGACTGGATTAGGCGTGAGAAACCCTATGTATAAATTTGGTCATCAACATAGACAAAATTAGATTCGATTAATATGTAGATAAAGCAATATTTGAACAAATTTCATATACTGTTTATATTGGTACCGATGATACTGAAATATTATAAGATGGACTGTATGATGCATTGTGAGTGATCAACAATGCAATTATAGAAACAATTTACCATTTTTTAATTATACAATGCACTAATAAAATTTATAATTGCAAAAATATTAGGATAAAGAAAACAAAGTTCATGCATATTAATAATTAATGTTTGGTGTTTATAGAGGTTTCTTACATGAAGATGATAAGACATAAGATGTAAACATTTAAACCGTAGGCAAGAAAAGAAGAACTTGAGAGGCTTTGTGTTGTAGGATTGGGAAAACTGGGAGGTGAAAAAGAATAATAATATTAAATGGCGATTTAAGTAATGCCCTAAACTAAGGCATTACAACCCACCATGTGTCCCTCTTTTAAAAGAGACACGCAAAGGCTCTAAATCTCAATACACAAAATATAAACATATAAAAATCTCCATGAACCCACATTTAAGGGTACTCCAGAAGGAACAAAACCTGTGAAACCTATAATTTATAACTTTCAAATATCTCCTGTAATACAAACTAAATCCGAGTTGGCAAAACCAAAGCCAACAATAATCCAGAAAAGATCTAACTTCCAAATTAAAATCATATAATCTTGTTTAATAAACTATTACATAAAACCAATACTTCAAATCCTTAAAAAGATAAATAATCAAAATATTGTTTCAAAAATCTTCAATATCTCAAGAAATCCTTTTCATATGTCCTATATAACATCCTATTCCTCTGCAGTATAGTAAGGTCCACTAGCGTCATCCCCATGATCAAAATACAATTCATAAGCAGACAAGTCATAAACAATATCTCCATCACCTGTACTTGAAAAAAGAAAGGAATGAGCGAAAACGCCCTGTACGCCAGTCCACAAACAAAATGCAAATGCACAAACAACATGTATATATATATGTGTAACTAACTAAATGCAAACAACAGGATTATTATCTTCATTTAGCTTGCAAAATAACACAGTTCAGAATCATAGATCTCTGATCCTAAACTTAGAGTTACTCAGACTACTAAAAAACAACTAGATATAAAAAAAATAATAATTGTATACATATATTGGTGAACGGGTACTCCCCAAACACCTGCGGCCATGCTGCTAATAAACCTACATCTACTGGAATCATCTCCAAGTGTAACTCCATTATGGACAACAACACACAAGGATCATTAGGGTGCGTCACCAATATCACTGTCTTCCAAGTCTTTACTGGTCAAAGCCAATGACATCCAGAAAAACAAATTAAGCCAAATAGAATTAAGTTCATTTATATATCTGTTCCTACAAGCAACAATCAGAAAACTAAACCTGCAAGCAAATACAGCAAACAAGGAAAGGTCGTACATTTTCCAATTCCAGGAACAATATCTCAAAATCCACAAATTCTTAAAAACAACAAAAAATCTCCCAATATCCTGAACCATAATTATCCAATTCTCCAAAATCATCCAAAACCCTAACCTCTCAAAAAATCACAACTGCAGAATCTCTTCGATCAATTCCCCAGAAAGCCTGAATCTCCATAAAACCCTAATTGCATAAATCAACAAATACAAACAAATCCATCATTCTAATTCGATCTTTTAATGAATCTATGATTTAGAGGATGAAAACTTACTTTGATTTGACTCTAAATCCGGAAAATCGCCAAAGACCGCAAAGAAACCGTAACCCTACAACATCACCAATCATGAACGAACAAAATCCTAAATCATAAATCATTTCGATGAAATCTACATATGTAATTAAGGGATTTAATTACCTTGAATGGATCTCAAATTCCTAATCGTTCTCCTCAAGATTCAGATATGATCTTCAACGGCTTCTCTCACAATTCTCTTCAAACAACATAAAATTCTAAGGAACTATAAAATTTTATATCTTAAAAGAAAATTGGTTATTCAATTACCTGATCTGATCCTCAATCTTCCTCAAACACCCACTCTTTAGATCTCCAAGAAAATTAGAACCGTTTCTCCAATTCTTCTTCAAAACAAAAGAAAATCCTAAGATAATTCATAGATTGAAAGACTTTAAAGGAAAGATATGATTTGGATTACCTGAATTCCAAGATCTCCTTTGACCAATAGAATCAAATCTCCAAACCCGATATGTATGTTTTCCAATTCTATCGCAAATTCAACAATCAAACCCTAAAAAATCTAATAATCCATAAGATCTTAAAAAAAAAATAGTGATTCAGTTACCTGATCTGGACTTCTGAATCCCTTAGCGGCTATAAACTCTCAGAGGATAAAAATCTAGGTTTAGGGTTTTGTTGGAGAAAAGACAAAGAAAGAATATATAGGGATTTGTGACTTTTCACCTTCTGTCATGTGTTTTTCATATGACCATAATTACATTAAAATTAGACTTTGTTGACAAATTTAACCTTATAATTTATATCAATGGACACTTTTATCCTTCTTTATGTAATATTTACTTGTACATTACATGGACAGTGGTCCAATAAGAATAAAGATCAAAATAGATTACAAATACATCAAACAGATTATTGAGTCCAGTCATGACCAGTTTATAAGATATGTTAATCAACATGGATTTGTAAACTCTATGGCCATAAATTTAAATATGTTATGTTGATTAATTATTATTATTATTATTAAAACCCGTTTATAGTCTTATAGTATTGTATTCGGTTTTTCAGATCGTTGCGAACTGAAAGCTATCGGGTTACTAAGGAGTCGGCAAGTCGAAAAGCATTATGCCCATTTCTAACCGGGAATAGAAGAATCAGCAAGCGTTGATATGGACGTCGACCCCCGTTTTTCTTTTGCTTTCCAACTTAACAGCTAGCTACGTATACATAGAACTATAAATCCCTATCAAAGAGCTAGCTTTTTGGCTGCATCTTTTTTTTCCAAAATCTCGTTTAACAACCTATTCTTCTTGTCTTCTGCAACATGGCCTCCTTTATATCCATAATGGAACTATGGCAAAAAAAAAAAAGAATAAACGGCTATGAGAGATCCATTTTTGGGATGCCAAATTCTTCCTTGTTCGAACGTCATTGATTAGCTGAAACAAAAGCCAATGCTTTCCTAATTCTCTTTCATTTGTATGTGAGGAGACATCAAGGGTCAATTTCTTCTAGATGTGCTTTTTTTCCTCAATAACAAGAAAATCGTGTCATCGACCTTTATATTGACTTTTTATTTATTTTTTCAATGACAATCTATTACAATAATCGTTATAAGAGGTATTGAAACCCGATCTGTGCTGTTGAGAGACCGGTATTTATTCTACTAAACTAGCAAAGACCTTTGCTATTTACCATTTAATTAGTCTTACAAGGCTCTTTTAAGTTCTAAATATCATAAAGACATCATAAAATTGAAAATTCAACACTTAAACCCATATAAAAATATGAGTTGTATTACTTTTACTTAGTTTATTTTTCACCTGATCCTTGAGTTTGTCTTTTTATTGGATTGATACTATAGTATGAGTCATATTTTTTTTGTTATGTATCGTTTATTCAAGATAATTAGATGCAAGAATTCCACACTATTTAAATAGAAAAGTTGACATTCTTTTTATTTCATTTGCCAATTAAGTGAAAATGCAAGATCTGCATTTTTATTATAGAATTAAAGGGTTGAATTTTCCAAAGTGCAATGAAAGAAACAGAAAGTAAGAGAAATCAAAGGAAATGCTGGTGTTTGGAATGCCAGTTGGGAGTGGAAATCAGAGGATTTGGACGGAAATCAAATGAAAATTCTGCCCCTTCACTTTCCCTCCAAATGTGAATGGAACTAGGAAAATTGAAGGGAAGTAAACTACAGGTACTAAAATAATCTCAAGTTTTTTTCTTTTATAAATAAATATTTTATAAAAATGATTGAAAGGTAATTTTATTAATTATTAACATTTTCTTCATAATTTACCAAATGTAAAATAAATATTCAATTTTTTTTTTCTATTTCCACTAATTTCTTTCCGTTCATATCCGTTAGTTTTTATATATAAAAATTGTGCCAAACACAGTGTTAAAGTTTATAGGGAATGTACTCTTGATTGCTCTATGTTGCTTTGTTCTATGTCTTGATGAAGCCTAGCAAGCAATACGATTATTTAACAATTTCCTTCCATAGTGTAAATTATTTTAATCAACAACTTTGGGTTTTCGTCAACTCCAATGTATTCGCCTCGCAACAAGGGAATTTGGAAATACTTTAAGGGAACCATGATGCTTGAGAGTACATGTATAAATGCATCAGCAAAACCGTAGATGAATTTTTAAAACTTCACGAAGACCTTGTCTCTGTTCTTAAGGAACACGATGGATGGTCGAACTATGCATTTCCAATGCTGTGGAGATGATGAAAGTGATATGGTTAATGATCTTGATCTGAAAATGTCAACCATATCCGACTTTCCACTCTCATACTCGGTGAAATCAGAAAGCGTTCCTGATTCCTTTTTCTGGATTGCTCAGTCGGCCGAAGCAAGATGCTGCAAAAGACAGAAACAGGAAGATGACCTGGAGGAATCCATAGGAAGCAGCGGTAATAGCTTTTATAGTGGTCTGACCAACCCGACCACTGATGGATTAAACCGGTCACCGACGCTTCAATTTCGGGACCACGTGTGGGCTTATACCCAAAGATACCTGGCAGTTCAAGCCATGGATGAGGCTGCTGCATCTATAATGGGAAATGATGAGAATGACGCCAATGAAGAAGGGAGTAGAGAAGCAATGAAATTAGTCCAACAGCTCATTGCTTGTGCTGAAGCTGTGGCTTGTCGTGACAAAACACATGCCTCAGCACTACTCTCTGACCTCAGATCAAAAGCTCTGGTCTTTGGAACGTCATTTCAACGCGTTGCGTCCTGTTTTGTTCAAGGCCTGTCCGACCGCATTGCATTAGTCCAGCCTCTAGGAGCTGTAGGAGTTTTTGGTCAAAGAGCAAAGACACTGGCTCTCACATCTGAGAGACAAGAGGCCTTAGGACTTGCGTATGAGATTTGCCCATATCTCCAATTTGGCCATTTCATTGCAAATGCCGCCATTTTGGAAGCCTTTGAGGGAGAGAGTTCAGTTCATGTTGTAGACTTAGGTATGACCCTAGGACTGCCCCGTGGGGATCAATGGCGCCACCTAATGGACAGTCTTGCTATCCGATCTGGTAAACCTCCTCCTCATCTTAGAGTCACTGGTGTGGGAAACTGCAAAGTGGAACTCCAGGCAATTGGCTCTGAGCTAGAGCGTTATGCGAAGGGCTTAGGGATGCATTTTGAGTTTATGGTGGTGGAAAGCAGCCTGGAAAATTTGCAGGTAAAGGAGCTTTGCCTTCGCGAGGGGGAAGCCTTGGCAATCAACAGCATTCTGCATTTGCATTGTGTAGTGAAAGAAAGCCGAGGAGCACTAAACTCAGTCCTACAGACCCTCCACAAGCTCTCCCCGAAACTTCTGGTCCTAGTGGAGCAAGACTCAAGCCACAATGGACCATTCTTTTTAGGGAGGTTTATGGAGGCACTGCATTACTATTCAGCTATTTTTGATGCTTTAGATGCAATGCTACCCAAGTATGACACGAGACGAGCTAAGATAGAGCAGTTCTTCTATGGTGAAGAGATAAAGAACATAGTAAGCTGCGAGGGACCAGCTAGAATAGAAAGGCATGAGAGGATCGACCAGTGGCGTCGCAGGATGAGCCGTGCCGGGTTCCTACCATCACCTAACAAAATGTTATCACAAGCTAAAGAATGGTTGGGAAAGGGCAAGTTCTGCGAAGGGTACACAATAACGGAAGAAAAGGGAAGCTTGGTTCTTGGATGGAAATCAAAGCCCATGGTTGCAGCTTCCCGTTGGAAATGTTCTTAGAGCCTTACTGGCTCAACCTGTCGATTTTACGACTAAATGAAGTTCTTTAAGCAAAGTAAGACTTTTCTTGATACTCTTTAATTTCTGACAAAGAAGCGAACAAGTTGTTTTCTGTTTCTAGGAAAATAAGGTGGCCTTGATGACTTTTGCTTATCAGTAGATCCAATGAGGAAAGCCGCGATGTGCTGTTTGCATCGGAGCTTGTCTGGATCGGAAGAGCCTTAAATCTTGTGTCTCCAATCAAATGGAAATGTTCTGATTACGGTTAATATTACATTAGCTGCCCCTTTTTTTGCCAACCGGACCTGGTACTTTAGAGGCAACTCATGGTAGAGGTAAAGGTCACAATCAATAATCAATAATAGTGATTACCCATTACCAAAAATATTGATAGAAAATTGAAAAAAAAAATGATTATACTTGACATAGAAAAGTGACTTTTCCATTAACTATTAGCCTCTTCCATAATAATTAACTATTACCACTAGTGGTTAATCATTGTGGTTGCCCTTTATCTTTACTTACTATTATAGACTGCTAATGTTGCAACTTCTTAAAACCTTCATAATAATATCTGATGATTTCATGGTCTTGGCTGTAATTGTAAATCAAGTGTCACGATCATAAGTAGAGCCTAGTAGAAATTATCAAAATCTGTCATGTCACGTGTGTACTCGTTACATGATAGTCATCATGTTAGAGTTTACAAAACTCTATTAAACATTTAATTACTAAAGTTGTTTATGATATATAGATATATTTGATATATAAAAATAAGTATAGAATTTCAATATTCCACTAATTGATAAGATCATAGAGAATTGATATCCTCTACCAAACAGTAATAGTTTGCTTATGTTCATAAAAACCTAAATGGAAAAGGAGATCTTATTCACAATGGAATCCCTGTGGTTGGGCCCTATATTCCCAACTTAATCTTCTAGGTGTCTATAATGATTATCTTGGAATAAAATAACTCTTCTTCACACCATTCCTGTCCCATCCTACACTTAAGGAGTTACCTGCAAAACGATCTATTATAGGATGAGCAAAACCACCGCTTAGTGAGATGGGAGTGCAATTTCCTTATTACTACCTCGAGAACAAGTAAGTTATCAACCATATGCAACGCACGAACACTCATATGTAACGCAAACATCACACGTGGCCTTCTAATAACCAGCGTGAAATCTAAGATTTAATCTCTACTTAACCTAGGGTTGACGGAATACTTAGTTTCGTTAACATCCGGATCGTCCAAACTTAAATTCACTTATTGCAAGCCTTAGGTTACGTAAAAGCTTACCTAGGTTGATGTTTCTTAACACTTATGAATACACCCGAGATGATGGTCCGACATGGTTTCGTAGTCTACAACTTCCTTAGAACATTTAGTTTATCTTACGAAACCGGAAATTAAACTTAACTTAATTTTCCTCATGGAGGTCTTAAATGCCTAACCAAAAGTGGGTTAACTTAACTTAAGTTAATTGATGTGGATATATCTATAACTTAAGTTTTCTATCATTCTATTGTCGGACGGTGGCAGAAAATAAAAAATGCACTTTCGTGTAATGCAAGTTCGATTTTAGTGATAGGGATCATGGGTCACATGGACCAATAACTCAGGTTATAGCTAAGGGCCTATTGAACTTAGCTCAAAAGATCCTTACAAATGATTTAAACGATGATGAATTAAACTATATCAAAGAATACATGATACACTTTGGAATAGGATCTGACTTGATGTGCTTGAGCATTGGAAATTCATTATCAAAGGAGATCACACCTACCATCACGCTCGTGATCAAGCCCATGGTGGAGTCTGATTTAAGACAAAAAGCATTGGTGGATATCATGCTCGCAATAGCACCCATGACGTCGTCTATAATCGGCCTTATCATGGCTGAGATTGCTTGAGAAAGGAAGAAGAAATATGACCTAAGGGGATCACGGTCCGTGTCATGGCCGTGGTCGACATGGTGACACTTACCCCTATTTTTTTTGCTGTTTAGGGCCTTTGCCTCTTATTTTATTTATTTGTCTTATAGTTTTCCATATTTTCCCTTGCTGACTTGTGGGAGTATAAAGAGCTTATTAGTGATATGTTTAGCAACTTTATGCTTGCCCACATGAATATTGTATTATCCTTTGTGACGAATTGAATTCTTAAGTAAGATTGAAATTTCTTTTCAAGATTGTTCTTTATCATTTCTTATTATTGTGCGTGATATCGATTGATTAGAATAATTAGTTCAATTCTATCTTTAATGCATCCTACTAATTTTAGTGTTCATAAATCATAAAACCCTAAAAACATATTATAAAACCTAGATCACAATAAAGCACTAGATTCGTAAATTATTTGAATTCTCCAATTCGTATCATCTTGGTATCAGAGCTTAGAGCTGTGGATTGCGGTTCAAGGCTTTGGTATTGGATTCGTTGTGTGGTAAGTTTTGTTATTTTGATTGCTTGTGTTGCAAGTTTAGTTCTTTTTTGAAGATATCAAGAAAATCTGATGTTAAAAACGGAGACAAAAGGGCCCCTAAGGGTGATTGCACCAGTAATATGGGTAAGTTTAGATTTCATGAAGGAGATGATGTAAAGGATGCAAAATATGATGCGAAACCTTAAGATATGTTCAGCAATTTTTTAGGGGGAACCCTCAAACCTATAAAGTACAAGAACAAGAGCATGTTAAGAAATTAGAGGATAAACCTTGGATTCAATTACCCCATGATAGAGTTGTAGATGGCTGAAGAAGAGGTATAGGGAATGTACAATACTTGGTGCATGGTCATAGAGTTAAGAGAATATGAAGATGATTTTGATGATCATCGCAATAAGCATAGACCTAGAGGATTATGTGGTATAGAAATTGCGAAATTAAAAGTGCTATCTTTTGATAGAATTGGAGGATTAGATAAATATTTTGATTGAAAAGATCAAATTGAAAAGCTTTTTGACTATCATGATTGTAATGATGTACAACGGGTTAAGCTTGCTACGATTGGGTTCAAGGGCCATGCTTCACATTGTTAGAAAAATGTATTAGGTAGTAGGAGGAGGAATGGAGAGTGATATGTTACTACATGGGCAGAGATGTGCAAATTGTTGCAACAATGATTAGTTTTAGATTACTATAGCCAAGATTTGTGGATGAGGTTGCACACTTTGCAAGGAAGTAAAAGCATAGCTTAGTATATTCAAGAGTGTGAAATTCTCACCATGCATAATCATCACAGAGACCTTAGATCAATTTATTGCGAGTTTTATTGTGGGATTAAAGTCTAAAATTGCTTATATAGTTGAACATCAAAGGATTGATACTTTGGAGGAAGTGTTGTTGATGACAGAAAAGGTTGAAAGACAACACAAGTCTCATAAATCCTCTGGTAACTCTTCTAAATATGAAAGTAGCAAAAAATGTTATTGGCATAATGATAAAAAGAAAAGTACTAGTAGTTAGAAAAATGATGAAAAGCATAATCCTGTCTTTGATAAGTCTAATGATGAAAAGGCAAAGTCGGTTTGTAAACCAAGTGATTCTAGTAGCATTGGAAAGAAAACTAGAAATATTAAATGTTTCAAATGCTTGGGTTATGGATATATGGTTGCTTAATGTTCAAATAGGCTAGTTATTTATGCCCATAGAGGTTGTATGGAAAGTGATGGTGAAGAGGAAAGGAGTAGTTATTCTTATTTTGATGAGGAAGGTGAGGAATTGATGGCTAAACCATCAGTTGAAGCTGCTATACCTTTGAATTGGGTCGTAAGGAGGAGCTTGAGTATAACACCGACTGTTGATTAACAACAAAGGGAGAACATATTCCATATCAAATTCTTAGTGAATGGAGCTATACGTGTAGCCATTATTAATTTTGGAAGTTATACCAACATTATGGCAGCGACACTTGTAGAAAAGCTGCAACTTCCCACTACTTCCTGTCTACAACCATATCGTTTGCATTAGCTAAATGACAAGGGTTTAGTTCATGTCACTAAGTAGGTATTGATTCCTATTTCTTTACTTAATCATTACACTAATGAGGTTATTTGTGATGTAGTGTCTATGAATGCGTCTCATATTTTACTGGGTTGCCTATGGTTATTTGATTAGAATGTGAACCATAATGGGAGAGACAATACTTACTCTGTGTTATTCAATGGTAAGTAGATTAAATTATTACCTATGAATCCCAAGGCAATGAGACAAACACATCAGGAATTGAATCTATCTAAGAAGGAGTCATTGAATAGTTTTGACTGACGTCCTGGCTAAGGTAGTTCTAAATGGCATTCTAGCTAAACAATAAACTTTCGATTCATGTTGTCAATCTTGAAGTTCCTTTTGATTGATGTTGCCAATCAAAACTCCCATTTGTAGCAAATCGAACCTTTACATAAGACAAGTTGCACAAGCAACTATAGATGCTTATATTTCATCAATAATTGACAAAGATTTTGTACATCGTTGAAGTAGCATAACCGCTATATTGTTGAGCTGTACTAAGCACCAAAGGCCAAGGAAGCCTGAATAAAGTAGAAGATAAGAGAATTGTTGAAGGAAAGTCGCCCAAACTCACCATGACCAACACTTTGTGAGGATAAGGAGCGACTCAGCCAATTTCCTTCACCGGCTCTATCTTGGCAAAAGGCCGATTATAGGTAGCCAATTTGACCTAACCTACATCCAACTCCTTCAAAGATGGAAGCTGGCCTATCAAATCTTAATTCGTTGACTCCATCCCCACAAAGTTGCGTGAAGAGTCAAAAGAGAAAGATTAAGGGCCTAAAACTAGGATAGTCTCTCCAAGAATAGGGAAGGGTACTAAGGTTGGTGAGGGACTAACGAGATTTCCCGACTAGTTTAAGCACAAATACCCTTCCTTCCCCTTAAAGGCTCCATATAACAAGGAATAATGAGACCAATGGTCCTCGTTATAAGGTATAGTATAAGGAAGATATTATTAGTACCATGAGTAGACTCAGTTTACTTTGAATAAAAGTCCTCCAGGAAAGCTCTGAAACACCCAAAGGGAAAAAGAGGAAATGACACACCAAGGGCTTGATCTTTTAAGATAAATACAATGAAACAACTCCGAAAGTGGCATGATGAAGAGACTATCTCACCAAAGAAATATAGTGAAAAAGAGTGCATAAGAATAAATAAATTTGAAGTCGCATCCACTATTTATAGGTAAAGGGAGAAATTGGTAATGATGAAAAAGATTGCACCAAATATTAGGAGCATTAACTAATGAAGAACCCTAGCCATTGATGAAAATGGCCAACATTTGATGGCTAGTGGAAAAATAACAATCAATAACTATGCAGCATAGATACAAAAGTAATGATGAGAAGAAATCTCTAAAAGAATCATAGATAATTAATTGGAGTCAAATTAAGAACAAAATATAAGGAATGGAAAATTAGAAAGATTTCATTCAAGATTGTAAAAAATAATTACAACCCAAACACTACAAATGGTTAGGATCTCGACCAAACAAGAAAAAAAAAAGAAGATCATTACAAACATAATTCAATCCTTCGCAAATGCCTCATTCAGCTCATCCACAAATCGGTCAACCTGAGATGTAGGTAACCCTTCACTAGTCACAATGCCAGAGGATCTAGGGGGAACCATGGACTTGCCTGGTAGCCTAAGCCCTACCATGCACTCAACATCAAGAATAACCATTGCCCAACCCTAAATGGGCTACACATGCTCAGATCGAATCTCCTTAAGCTCGCCCGCAGGATCAGAATGGACGACTAATGCCTCATTGTTTAACCCCCTAATACCCGGGCTACCGATCCATCCTCAACAACAGCATTCTCATCTACCTCATCCTTGTCCTCCTAGTCCTCACCAGGAGAACCATTTCCTTACCATGGATATAAGTATGGAAATTCTCTTAAGGAACTGTGCTATAAGAGCAATGCTTGTGAATGACCTAGATGACTTCTCTTATTGCCCTATGCTCAATCTTCAATCTCTTCTCTTCCCAGGACTTACTATTAAAGTAATCTTTAAGAGCAAAATCCTCTTGACCAGCCCTAAGAGCAGCAATCTCAGCTTCTAGGGTTCTCACATGCTCATAGGGTTCTTCATGGTCTTTTTAGGCCCTATCTAAGTCCTTATAGGACTTCTCTAAATCTAACTTAGCACGAGTAGTAGAAGCTTGAAGCTCGTCCCTATCAAGCATCAACTCCATCTCATGTGCAAGAGAACTTGAATGACTTCCCACTAGTTCCCTACGACTATCCTCTAGAAGCTACTGAAGCTGGCTATTCTCAGCCCCAAGTTCCTTATTCCTTCTACGTAACTCGTGCTTCTCATCATCCAATGCTTGAAACTTTTTCGGACAAAACATTTGCACTCATAACTCCTCAACCTTCCTCAATAGCCAGCTTCTTCTCCTTATACTTGTTGGATAACCTCTCCTTGAATCAAAATTTCTAATCAAGGATATCATGATTAGCCTTCAATTCACAGTAAAGAGTACAATAACTCGTACTAATGTCATAATAAAATCGGCTCTTGGTAGGAATAAGGTCTACCTCCTCTAGTTACTTATCTTGATTGGAATGCTCTCACCTTAATCGATTGTTTTCCTACTGCAACATCTTACCACATAATACCACCTCCACAAGACTCTCAGCAATTCTCTACAACAAACAGACGGTGTAAATAGATAACTCATACAGTAAATGAAGCTAGTAAGAACCACCTACATATGTAAAATGCCCTAACTGATTATTACTCTCAATCGGTACTCCAACAAAAAACATACATCTACTTTCCTGCAACAATTCAATGTACCCTATAGGCCCATTGGATATGGGTACTAAAGGAAGGGTAACTATTGGCCTAAACATTCCCACAACACCTACATGCATAAGGAAATACTCTTCATGACGACAACTCGAATCAATTTCAATAGGGTCGTATGGTTGATGACTTGATGCTAATTTTTTTAAACCCTTTTTAAAAGCACAAAAATTTACTGGTCAGTGTACCAGGTGTGTATGCAATAATAAAATGTCGGTGAATGCTAAGTCGTGTCCACAAAGAATGAAGAATAGCTCCTAGCTATATTAGTCCTAATTGTAGTTAAGCAATTCGATAAAATTGATTTTTGAATAAAAAAGAAAAGAAAAAAGATTAAATTACCCTACAAAAATTTTGGGATTTCCAACACCTAAAATTGATATCGATTTAGAGCCAGTAGATTTGGAAATTAATTGAATATACGATATCAATCAAAATATGTTTGCAAATCCAAATTGATAATGGGTTTAGCATCTTCAATCAATTTAGGACTGAGTGAAAACTCATTTTCTCAAAGCAAGTAATTACCTTGAATTAACTCATTAATTTTTCCTATTTATGGAAAAATGATCAATTAACCAATCCTTTCTAATTTCCTAAACCATAATTGAATCACAACCCATATTTTTATGTGGTTTTTAATCCATATTAGCTATTCACAGATTTGATTAGAAAAGAATTTCTCAATTACAATCCTAATCTATCATGCATTTCAAGATCAACCCAAAATACATGCTTTGTAAATTAACATTAACAACTTGAAACAAGTATGAAATCAATCAACAACGGTAAACATAAACTAAATTAACCCAAATATCAACTCAAAACCTTAATAGTTATATAAGGAAAAAGGTTCGAACAACAACCCTATCATGAAATTAAAGAAAAAGGAATGAAATCACCTTGTATTAGTGATCTCGTGCTCAAATCTATGTACAAATGATGTTTTCCATTTAATCCCAGTGTAGAATCCCTAAGAAAAAGATAAAGGAAAAAAAAATTAAGCTATTGCGTATTTTTTTTTTTTTTTTGTTTCTAATGCTACTGTTGTCTCCAGTTTGTCTTCCCCCCCTCCTTTCCCCCCTTTATCTCTTCCGAAAAGCTGCTTTTATGTTTCTTTTCATGGTATATTCTATTTGTGTCCTCATGCCCTCACACGTGCAATCATGCTTAAAATGTGGGCCTCCAAAATATAACCTTGGTCCAGCAACATATAACTCCTTCATATGGAAGAGAAAGTCACTAGACTCACATAAGGAAAAGGACTCTCTAACATAGGTACGCTATTTCTCATAAATATTAGAATAGCCTAACACAGATGTTGGATCTTTCAATTTGCCATGGATAACTTAGTCTTTGAGTCATGGACACTTGTCAACACATCTAACAGAGAAAACTCCCAAATATTGAGCACTTGTGACAGTCAAAATTATCAACTTGTGTGTGTAGCTGGTGTGTCGGTGGGAGCTTTGAGCATTATGTTGTGGTCCATTTTGAGCTGCCGACAAGAGAAGTGCTTGGTGCTGCTGTGCTATTGCTGCTAGTTCAGGTCGGCCTAAGGCTACTCAGCTTCTTCTTAGTTTAAAGTTGAGCGTTCAGTTAGTCACTCTAGAGCTACTATTGTGGCATGCAGGAGGTGTTGTGGAGCTACTCTGCTGGTTACTTGAGTGGTGTTGGGTGGAGCATGGGCTGGACGCTCATGATGAGCGATGAGATTGTTGTGGCGTGTAGTAGCTATTGTTGATCGGGGGTTGCTATTGTTGTTGCTCACTAAGAGCGCTTGAATTGGCCTATTTGGTGCCGCCATGGATTGTCTTGAGCAATTGTGTGGTGTGATCTGTTGAAGCTAGTTGGTGGCTTAGGCTGATGGTGCAGAGATGTGGACGGCTGATATTTATTGAGTATGTGTTCTTGGAGTTGTCGTGCACGCTGGAGATAGGGGTATTCACGGATCGATTAATCGGTCCGTGATCTTATTTTTTGAACCTAACCATAATAATTAGTTTTTTAATAATCCAATCCTTAATTGGTCTATTATAAACGGTTAATCGCCTTAACGGTTAACCATTCGATTAATTTTTTTGGTTTTCGGTTTTTAACCATTTAATGTAATGGTTTAAATAAATCAAATTGATAATTTCAACAAACATTTTTTTATTTTTTATCATAGAGTTTTCCTTTAAATTATTATCTATATTACAATAGCTAATAAAAATAAAGGAAAATCAAATTAAGAAAAATGAGAAAAATAAGCCTTTGGATGTATCATCATCAACAAAAATCAAACCAAATTAATTACCACATCAACTCCCATCAAACATAGGACAATAGTACTTTAATCAAAATCCAAAAAATATTAACATATGTAAATACTCAAAAAACTAATAATTTTATTTAGAGTGCAGAATTTTCACATATATATATATATATATATATATTTAGGTAGAACCTGCCACAGAACTTTAAAGAATCTTGGTGAGCTCAAGATAAACGGTTAAATAAGTTATATTTATATGAGTTACATACTTTGTTTATCATAAACAAAGTATACATAAGTTTTGAGATTAGCTATAATGTTCTCAAACGATTTTCAAAGGAATAAAGGATATATAGAATGTTTTCTAGAAGGTTATTTTAAAGTTAAAGCATTTTTCTAGAAAGAACATAATTTTTCCCAGTACCTTTTCTGGAATTTTTTTTAACAATAAGAGTTACCGTTCATCTTCTTCAACAAAGTCTACTACTATTCAAATGGTTCCATAGAATTATAATAAAGACCTCACTCCGAAATAATAAGTATATTTGGGTAATATACTTATTTGTTTCATTAAAGTTGGATTATATCCAAATGGGATTTAAACGATTTTTACTTTCTCTTTTTCCCAGAACCTTTTCTGGAATTTTTTTTAACAATAAGAGTTACCGTTCATCTTCTTCAACAAAGTCTACTACTGTTCAAATGGTTCCATAGAATTATAATGAAGACCTAGCTCTGAAATAATAAGTATATTTGGGTAATATACTTATTTGTTCCATTAAAGTTGGATTATATCCAAATGGGATTTAAATGATTTTTACTTTCTCTCTCTATAAGCAGGAACAATTATTCAAGGACAAGATTAGATACGATTTCACAAGATTCAGGTCGAGACAAAGGGATTATCGGTATTAACTTATGACAAAAGCAGGATTATCTCTTATCTTATTTCATGGATCTTGTTAAGGAAATTAAAAGAAGATAAACGCTATCTTCAAAATAAGATAATGATGAAGACCGAGATATTAGCAACAGATAATCTCCATACAAAACAATGTTATGGGAGAATTTCAAAGTGGATAACATTAGATTTGGATGAATCATGAGAATCAAGCAAACCTTATCTTAATTTCAACGCTTCAAGTCGTTCAAACTCGAATCAGATAGAATTACAAGAGACTAGAAGAACGTGTTCTATTCATTAAAGCTATTGGCAGAATTTCAAATTCAAAATAAGGATAAGAAACTACAGATCTTTAGTCGAGAAAAGTGGGATATGATCTTATCTTCCATGCCGTTTTTGAATGGTTGATGAAGAAGAAGACTATATGCATAGGAAAAAAAAAAAAGAACCTATTACTACTGCTATTCACGTTGCAAACAAAAAGGCTCTCTCCTTTACCAAAAAGATATATAGAAGCAAATACAGAACAAATTACAGAAGTTTGCCTTCATTTAGGTTTTTCATAATTTCTCTACGTTTGCAATAGCAAGCTGATATTTTAGCATTCATTCTTTAACTATTTGATTTAAAGATCTTATTTTGTAAAGAAAGAACGTGTTGTTGCCTTCTAGTTGATAGTTCAATTACAAGTTTAGACTCTGTAGATCGGTTGTAGCTAGAAGATAGTTGTGAGAATCAAGCAGAGAGGATTGCACAAGTTTGTAATTTAAACTTATTGGATATAGTGGAAAAAACCCATAGGATAACGAGGTCCCCGGCTCGGAGCTAGAAGAGTGGACTGACGCACAAGGTGGAACCACTATAAATTACTGTCTGATCTTCTTTTCTTTATTCTGTTACTTTTATGAAATTTATTTTTATATTTGTTTAATTGATATATTATTCTCATTTTTTAAATCCAAAAGGGGATTATTTTTAAAGACAAAAATTTATAATAATCAATTTAACACACACCTCCCCCCCTCTCCTTGATTATTATTTTGGATCAACAATTGGTATCAGAGCCGATGGTTTAGCTGGGAAGCTCTCATGGCTGGCTCACCATGTGGAAAGAAGAGCTTTGTGGTATGATTTATCTGTGAAAACCCATGGTGAGTAAGTGGGACCACTCACAAAACGGGTTTAGTGGAATCATTTTAACAAGTTTTGTTGATGGGGAGTATGGTCTACCCCATTGTGGAGACTCACACTTGTGGGGGATTATTAGGGTACAAGTGTGAGAATCCCACATGGGAAATATAAGACTTGTGTGAAGAGTTTATAAAAGGAAAGACTCATTAACCCATTGCCTTAAGGTTTTGGGTTATAGATGGTGTCAAAAGCCCTATTGTGTTATCCTTCACAAAGTCCATTGGATTTCTTCCCATTGAAGGCATACTCAAAATCCCTAATAGGTTAACCATTAATCGTCGGTTTTTCATTATTACAAATCAAACTGAAACTGAAAACAAAAAAAAAATAAATAAAAACGTGATCCTAAACCGAAACCAATGGACCGATTAACCATATTTTTAGGATTGGTTTTTCGGTTTGGGTTTGATTTTTGGTTTCATCGGTTTTTTTGTAGACCCTTAGCTGGAGATGGGTGGAGAGCTTGAGGTGCTTGCTATGAGGGGCATGTTGGAATAGGGTTATTGATGGTCTAATTTGCTAAATTGAGCAACATTGAGAGCTGCTATTGGGTTCCTTTGTAACCATGATAGGGAGGCTTAGATTCTGCTACGATGGACGCTACGTATTGATTTGATGTTGTTGATGTTGAATGCTCAAGGGGCTCTTATGTGCTATTTTAGTGATGGGGTGAGCTGTAGCGTTTATTGTGGGTTGTTGGAGTTGTTGATGTGTTGGGTTAGTGTGATTTGCTGTGTTGGTCTGTCTTGTGGTTACTACGTGTGGCATGTAGGGGTATGGAGTGCTTGGCTATTGTTTGGATAGGTACTCTACTGGAAGCAAAGGGTACTCAAGTTGATGCTCTAGGAAGGAGCATGAGCACCCTAAGTGTGATTGTGGTTGCTGCTAGATTAGCTATTGATCGGCTATAAATTGTTAGAGAAGAGCTGATGCTATTAGTTGTGTCTACTGAGTTTTCATTATGGAAGATGCCATTTTGGGAGCTTCATCTTTGCTGTCATGTATATTAGTCTTCTTTTTTGTGCACTTGGTTTATTAATGAGAGTCTACCATTGCATCTGGTGTGTCAAAACTAAACCACAAATTAAAATATAAGATCAATCTCAGTTAATATAATGAAAAGCTGAATTGTATACACTCATCATTATACTTGCCTCCTTGACTAGAAATTAATGAAAATGAACATCAAGATCAATTGACAGTAGAACAAAGGGAGATGATTTAACTTTTCAAATGAATATCAGTTGCCAAATAATTAGTCATAAACTTATGAAGGCATAATGGCAATCTAAAGCTTGTTTTTAATCCTTCTTTCTAGTAATTATGCAGAATTGATCAAATCATGCATTTCTTATTAACTTTATAAGTAAAGTTAGCTTTAAAATTGCAAATGCATGTATGAATGTGCTTTATAGATGAGGATAAACGTGTAAAAATACACATTTATCACGGCCCGATTATGGATGACTCACAACTTTAACAACCGCACTGGCATTCCCGTGACCATCTTCACCAGCAAATGGAGACCTACTGCATGATGAAGGAACAATCAAAGCCATTATTTCCTCATAATGCGACCTCTTAAAGGGAGTTGAAAGTCGATTAGATCCCTCTCCATCGCCATAACCTTTCTTGGTGCTCAAAGCATCCTCAGGTGCTTTCCCCTTATGAGCTAATGAATCCCTAAGAATGACCTGATGACATTGACATATGTGAATAAGGGCCTAAGGTGCTCTCTTTTGACCCTCATTTTTGGTCGGTTTGTGACCAAAAAGACGATCGACATCTCTAGACCTTCCCTTGCCTATGTCACTTAGAAAAAAAAAAGCAACATTTAATGACATGTCTTGATGATGGATATGATAAGCAAACCCATGGCGTAATGTGTCCAAAGTGATGCCTGTGGTAACAATTTAGCAACCCTAAATACCTAGAAGCATTGCCTAGGTTGTACCTTGAGCATCTTTTTCCCTTTCCTTGAAGAAGGCCTAAGGGATGAAGCAAGGACCCCACTCCACATAGAAACACATGACCTCCTTAGCATTTTGGGAGGTTAGTGCCCACAGAATGACACCAATCCATAAAGGCCAACAATTCCACTATGATCTCTTGATCGTTACCGAGCAACAACAGTTGAGGTAGTACCGGAGGTAACCTTACCCATCGTATTAGAAAAGGAACATCTCCCGCCATTTCCACAATGATAAATTTGCCCTTCTGATCTTTAACACTCGACTTTAACTCAGTAATGAAGGACTGTTCTCTCATTTATTGTATCTACACCCATTTGTCACCCAGGCATTTTATCACGAAGAAATATTGGTGTAATTGGGGAATAGGCCTTCGACACATAAAGCCTCCAAGGTGATCAACATGCTATAAGAATTTTGCATTAAACGAGCTAGACTCCAATTAAAATGATTCAATACCTCTTCCTAGAAATTCGATAATGGAAAAGTATGCCAAATTCCAAACAGCTAGCATAAAACAAAACCTGGGCCCATATATCAAAGTTATTCGATCACTCGAATTAGGAACAGTATTGGAGTACTCACTTAGAGTTTTAGCCAAGTACTACTCTTGTATTCTATGAAGACCATCCTTGTTAATCTCACTATGGGAATGATTCAACCCATTATGTCATGTCCCGAGGGGTATCCTAAACGTGACAATCCGTCGTATGCAATGCTAAAGCCTAAGAATGATTACCTTAGTCACGCAAAGGCTTCCATATCATGTACAAAGCGTACTTCACAACCGTGGGCACATATCAAAGTAGCACAATTTACACTGACAATGATCAAGTAACAAGACAAAAAAAATACTTATCATAAAACATAAACATGATTGATTACATATCTTAGGAGCTTACCCCCGCTATTGTCTCTAAATCTATATAAATACATTCCTTTAGGAATCTCTAAAATACTAACATAACATACATTACATATAAAGAATTTACAAAATAACTTTATCATATGTTCCCATTGCTTCCACAAGAGTTTAAAATCCATCTATAACTTCCTTAACGTCATTATCCTTAAATAGAATCACCGGTATACCTGTTTCAACAAAAATCTATGAGGGTATAAGCTACAACTAGCTTAGTGAGGTATTCCTTTTCATTCGTAGCATGGTTTCAAATAAGTCCAATTAAATTTTCACGCATATGCTATGCATGCGATACGACAATCACGTGATTATACAAATATATAGAGTTATCCGGAAACCATATATAGAATGGATTTAACCCTCTATATTGAAAGTTAGGGAATTGTTGATAAAGATCCTTAACCTTCTTCTATTAGTCCCTAGGCCCTCGCCCAAAGCGTTTGGCTGACTCGGCTTCGAACCTAGAGTCGTATTCCCCAAGCGATTTGGATTCTTTAGGAAGGAATATGGCCCATATCCCAGCACGATAACAGCCAATCCAACTCTACGTGTAGGAGTAGCAGCCTTTCGAGAAAGATGTGACTCAATGGATGCTATGCGTGAACGTTTTATTTTTCTTAAGTCAAACCTTATTAAGGTTTCTTAAGGGCGATCAAGCAATTTTGCAGACAATAAGGAAGCATAAATCCAGATAGACAAAATACTTAACAAATAATTTGAAGTTGCGATATTCTTAATTCTCATTTCACACATAAGCATATAATCACATATATACATATCCCCGGATTCCCCATACATGTCCATTTATATCTTTTCTTAGTATACTAATGCCACTATTCTACAAGAACAAGCAAGTAACGAAATTAAGAGGAATAACTCACTCATCCATTATGCAATTTTCTTAGTCATAGTAATCCTCAGAAAGAGAAATCACGTATTCCTCGTTACCTAGACAAAAAAAAAAAATATCTGGAATGAGTATTTTGTAGAAATTCTACTTAAACTTTCTAATTCTATTTTACTATGTTCGTCAAAAGCGCATGGAATAAAATTCCAACTTAAAATGATCATAACTTGCTCATTTTAACTCGGAATTTCGCATATAATATACCGATTTCTATCTATTCGAAAAGATCTATCCATTTATAAGGTTATTTTTGTCATATAAGGTTGTTTGGGCTCCAAAACCATAAGATACATATTCATCACGAAAATTGTAGTTTTCAAAACACAAGTTTGTAAACTTTTCTTTATCCAAAAATACTTGTATCAAAATGTAGATATTTGTATAGTTGGAAAAATCCTTTGAATATATATATGGACTCATATTGTATGTAAGATTCTAATGGTATTGTCTCAACGATTATATTTCGTAAAACAATGATTTGCGATGTTGAAGACTTGTATCTTAACAATTTCTTTCCTAAGTGTTTTAAAAGAATTTCATAATTTCTTGAGTTATTAAAAGTATATTCTTATTTTGTTTTCTAATTTATTTTCTAAAATAAATTTTCTCTTAGCTTTGGTCTTTTCTAAATTTTACTTTTAGTTATAAAAATGAAGTTTTCAAGAGTTTTATTAAGTTGTTGATAACTTATAATAATTTGGGTGGTGTATATTTTCTTTTAGAGAAATGACTTTGATAGACAAGTCTTTTTTTTTTTTAATATTTTCATTTTCCAACTTCTTCAAAAATAAACTTTATTTCTAAAACTTGGTCCTTTAACTCTTTGACCGATTTACTTGGAAGGAAATCATGTTTTAATATCTTCTTAAGTTTTTGACAAGATTTATTGTTTTTGAAACCTCTACTGTTTATTTTTTTTTTTTTATTTCTTTGAAAATGAGTTTATCATTTACAAACTTTGGCAAATTTTATTTATTTATTTTCTAAGTGAGTTTATAATTTAGTGAGTTGATTTTATCTTAAATCATAAAACTTAGTCTAGTTATTACTTTTTATTATGGAGTTGGTAAAAATTTCTGCGTGTAAGGCTTTTGAGAAAAGTTTATTTATCAAATAATAATAATTATTATTATTGAGTTTTAATAAACTTTATGTGACTTATCATAATAAAAGAAAATGTTTATTTTGTTAGCTAACTTCTTTAAGAAAAATCATTTTTATTGTTATTTAAGAAAAGCCATGGTGGGTTTGAAAAGAAGTTGCAGAAATAATTTTTCCTAAGAGGGTGATAACAAAATCTTGATGTATGTAAAGAGAGTTTGGTTTCATTTTTTCTTTGTTTCCTTGGTAAAATTATCCTTATTGACACTTAGGAAAACTTTAAGAAAAGTTTGAGAAAAAGTTGTAAAAATACATTTTGTAGAGTTGTTGTTGACAAGTTTCTTTGACTAGTTACATAATAAAAGAGTTTTAGTTTCAAGTTCCTCTATTAAAGAAAAATTCCACTTTGAATGTTGTTGAGACCATATCATTATGAGGATGTATGTCTATGAGCATGTAATATGAAAATGATGAAAATTTAAAAGAAAGGTAAGAAGCAAGATAATAATAATAAGCAATGCAATAATATCAAGTATCGGGAACCTTAGCTTCATCAAGGTATCTCGGTTAAGTATTGGGAGCCTTAGCTTCATGAAGGTAACCCAGTCAAGTATTAAGAGCCTTAACTTCATCAAGGCATCCCGGGACTAAGAATAGATTAGTCCCAAAAAAAAAGGAAAAAGAAAAAGAAAAAGAAAGAAAAGAAAAAGCAATAATATAAGCATTAAGAATAATAAAAGCAAGTTAGTAAAAGTTAGTGAGCATTTAGGCTCTAAAAATATATAGATATAAATATACTTAGTAATATACATATAGAGTTAGAGTAGAAGCATAATAATAACAATAATATCAATAATAATAATATCATAATAACAATAAGATAAAAATTGGAATTCATGCGCAAGAACAAACATGGACATGTTGTTTCTTCTACAACTCGTGTGAGTTTTAAGAAACAACACCATAGTCATGCTAAGTTACATGACATGGGTAAAGTATATGGTTAAAAGCTTTTCCCTAAGAGTATTTTGGTTGAAGGATGAAGATGATAGATGTAGATTATGTGGGTAGTGATATGTGGTAAATGGTTTATGTGTAGAGAAGGATTTTGTAGGGAAAGATTTTGGAAGAATTTGATCGTAAAGAGTTTGGTAGAGAGAAATTGTGGGAAGATTTGAGAAGTGATTTTGGAAGAGTTTTATTATGGTAAATGAGTGTGTGAAAGAAGTGGAGAGAAATGGGGTATTTATAGATAAATGTGGAGGGAAATTTATAGTTAATTAAATAAAAGAAAATGAAAATGAAAATGAAATGGAGGGAAGGAGAGAGAGGGGTGGATGGTATGGAGAAGAGGGAGAGAGAAAATGTGATAAAAATTTAATTTTTGTAAAGAAAAATAATAATATGTAAAGTATGATGTGAAATAAAGTTATATGAAAAAAGTAAAAAGTAAAAAAATAGGTATATAGTAAGAAAAAGTAGAAGGTGAATAGTAATGAATAGTAAGATAGGATAATGAATAGTAGATTAGATAAATAAAATACCCGTAGTGATAAAAATACGCGTATAAATACCATATCTGTAATTTTTAGTTACTGAAAAATTCTAAAACTGATATTTTTGGAAACCTTATATTTTTACGAGTTTATTGGCATTAATGGAATATTTTTGCTGTTTGGTGTACCAAGGCACAGTTTTTGAAAACTGACCCCGCTCGGATCCGAAGGACATTAGAAATTTGTGAATATGATATTTTTAAGCTTTCCTACATTATTACGAACTATTATCAACAATTACTTCAGTTCCGTTGTTTAGGATTTAAGAGCACGAGATTGTCGGATCTAATCACTAGGGTTTGTTATAAGCTTTGTTGACTTTTAGGGTTCCGGTTTGACTTCTGGCTTGTTGATTTTATTTGTAAGATCATAAAATTTTAGGGTTTTGATCGTGCTATATTTTTTGTTTAACATCTATGGTTTATTTATATTTATATTTTTGATTATTTAATATTTTGCAGTTCTCGGGATCGTTTAACAGAGTCTAGGATTATGAGTTGACTCGGTTTGACTTTTGGTGAAAATTAAAAATTTTTATTTTAAAATTCACCGAAGGATTTAAGGTCTTAGTGTTTTGTTGTTGAGCATTGTTTGGATATATCATCTTGATTTGTGGGTTAGGAATCGGATATATGATTTGATTGGTGTACGGATGTTGAATCATTCGATTGTTGGATTTTCTATTTTGTTTTGAGGGTTTTCTTTTTCTCAAGGTTAAGAATTCTCGTATTTGACCTTATTTAAAATTTGATTTTAACTTGGGTTGATTTTTAGGGTTTCGGTTTTGGTGTTAGACTTCTAGGATTATTTTCTATGAATTATGAAAATTTCAGGAGTTTATACATTACCTGCTTCTAAGTTAGATGGAGAATTAAAGATGTCTCTAGAATCACCTTCTTCAACCCTTTTCATTAAGTAGAGGTCTCAAAGACAAAAGTCCACTAATGAAAATAAACTATTACTCTCGTGAAGAGTTATAGCTCTCACCAATTAAATAATCATCAATGGTAAGGCCGTACTCTTTTACCCTACTTTTTATTACATTCTAGGCAATAGAGGTTAATTGCATTGTCAAAGGAATGGGGGAAGATCCTCTGGGGCCATAACCATAAGTAGCCTCTTTTACAGTATGGGAAGAGCTGTAACTCTCACTAGCCATTAGAAAAAGTGAAATGCAGTTACTTGAAGAATGAAGGACAAAAACTTTGAGAATAACAGAAGAAAGAACCTATAAAAATATGATTGCTGACCTAGAGGGATGTTTATAAATCCTGAAGAAACCTTTGGGAAAAGAGTGTAGTGATGGAATTATAAAAAGTTAGTTATCTCCGGTCGTTGGATGCACAATCACCTTGGAACTAACAGTCAAGATTAGATGGTGTAAGATGACACCATCTAATAAGGTATAGACATAATAATCATCACGTCCCACAATTTGTGACGCATGCCCACACAAGGGTATTCCTGCCAGGATTTGAAAAGTACCCCTCAGACTTTACTCGAATCGATGCCTTGATTGACCCAACTTCAGGCCTTTAAGCTACTAATTAAGTTATGTAGCATCGAACGTTGATAAAAGATTTTTACTCTATTCAAGTAAAGGGAATTTTTCCTTAGTTTGGTTGATTAATTTACAAAATTCCCATAAGAGTTGTACTATTGTTGTTTTTTAGCTCTATTAAGCATGAAATGAAGAAACAAAGTGATTTAGTCAAAGGTTGAAGCAAAAATAGAAAAAATAGATAATTAGAGTTTCAAACTAAGCCTTTGTGATTTGAAGTGATGGCAATTTGAAGACAAAGCAAACAATTCAATCGCACCCGAGCTGTGCCCACAATCAGCAACCATGGTTAACACTAGACAAAGGCTGCAATCAAAGAATAAAAGGCAATGGCGGCCACATTCGTGCCCATAATCTCAATTGTGGATCTATCCTTAACGCAATCTCCAACGCACAAGTGGTTTTCTAACAAAAGTTTGTTATAATGAATTTGCCACATCAATAATAAAATCATTATTATTTTCGTACTTGGTGCTAATAAATAAAGGTGCTAAATACCATGTATTAGTTTGTGAATAATATACAAAATATCTATTAGAATAGGCATGTAAATATATTAACAAAATAGAGAGAGAATTTCTAGTGAGAGAAACTCTATTTTGACTAGGGATTCAAGTTCTTTTAGTGAATTCAAAGCTTAATTGAAGTTTGCTTGCAAGAAACTGAGCTCTACTAGATGATATCTATCTTCATTCTCAATTGTTTCTCTTGAGTTCGCGCTTAAATCTATTGAAATCCATGGAGAAATAATTGTTTTAGTTTATGTTTTATGAATCGGAAGCCTGATACATGTGATTTTATTGTGCATTAATTGAATATTGTTGAGTACTTGTAATTAATAGCTTAAACTTTAATCCACAGGTTTACATGTGTGTATCATGTAAATTCATGTCTGATTTCAACTGAATAAATCGAGAAATCATTCCTTTGGATAGATCTAAGTTATTAATGAGATTGCTCATAACTGTCTAGAGATAGAAGTAGTGAAACCTTCTATCACTAGATTAAGAATTCATTAAAATGGTTTTTAATCAAAGGATTCTCAAACTTAATGCAAATCTAGGTTGCTAAGAGCTTAAGAAGAGAATTTGGCAGTCTAATCTAGATTTATAGGTTCTTGACACTCGAGAGAGATATTAACATATAATTAGTGAATTTGACAATATAAGTATACTTAACAAATAACTCATTGGGTTTGTGTTAATAAACCACATGATAATAACTTGGTGAAGCAAAATCTAAGTATGTTATTGCATTTAAATTTATCTTTTGGTATTTTCCTTGAGAACATGTATATAAGTAGTTTTAGATTTGGTTTATTATGTAAATATTTGTACATTATGTTTTGCTGAACTTTTGTTTGGCTAGATAATAGATTAAGAGTAAGTACAATAGATGCTAACGAACCCAAACGAATATAAGTTAATGTTTTCTATGCTACTTCGGTAGGTACACTTGCCTAAATTAGAGTTGTGACTGAAGTTAAATTGAACACATTAGTATTTCATTTCATAAAATTTTAAAGCTTCTTCTTCATGCCTTTTGAACTGCGAAATCAACTGTCCACAAAATCTAAGCCAGTGCTCAACTTGATCGGCCTTTGTACCTGTACCAGGCTTATTCCCCTTGCTCTGTGAATAAGGGGAATAGAGGGAGACAACTGTTTATGTCCCATTCTTGACCATAAGCTCACCCAAGTTGAGCCCTATACATTGACGAATTGGGTCAACTTAACGGGTTGAGGTCCCATTATTATATCCTATTTGGTATGTGGCATAGCCCCATTATCAACATCTACAAGTCACTCGGTCACATCTAAATTTCTTGTTATTAAGCACATATGGCTCGATTGGCCTAGGTTTACATGTAGTGGAGAAGTGGTCTCTTCCCATGACTTCCACCACTGCCTTCAATCAACAAATCATCCACTTGCCCATTACAACCATAACCGCCAGGTTGGTCCCTTATAAATACTCATCTACCTTTCCAGGTCTAGGTAATGTCGCAATTAGTCACTTCTTTCATTTAAACTAAGGGATAGTCATGGCAAATACTAACTTAAGCATTGGAGTAGCCATGCTAGGCTTATACCCGGTACGCCACTAACCTATTCTCAATTTTGCAGATTCATTAACCAACCATAATCCAAGCCCAATTTTCTAAAGTCCAACCTCCGCCGGATTTGAGCTAGTGACAAATAGTTAGGTTCTAAATATTATTGATTTGAGTTTAGTGTCTAAGATTTAATATTACGATCTAGTCAACTCATCGAGTTGATGATAGAAGATTTTTTGGTCCTTACATCTTCTTCGTGTTGAGTTTAGACTTTTTTAAGACTTGAAATCGAAATAAAACCAACTTAAGTATCAAATTCACAAAATTATATATCAAAATAAGTACAAAATAACATAGTTAAATAAGTGTTTTTAAACACTTGTCAGTGTCACTTGGCACAACCTCACATGCGCTTCTTGTGACATGCTCTTATTTTGCTAGTTTTAATTATTTTACAATTTAAGCTCATCTAATTAAACTCTAAAAAAATGCTCTAAACAATTGATCAGCCTCTTTTAAGAATTTTAATACTCTAAACAATTGATCAACCTCTTTTAAGAATTTTAATATTGAAAACTTTGAAAAATTTGATTCTTGGTTTAGGTAACTTTTCCCAAACATGATTAGTGTTTCAAAACCTTGTCTTATAGGCACTTTACGGCATTAGAAATGCAATATAACTAAGAAGAAAGTACATACCACTTGAATTCCTTGTTGGGTTATGAGAATTTGACATCCAATTTATTTAAGGAAAAGAAGAAACTTTTGTGAAAAAGAAACGAACATAAAGGGCAAAGGATCATTAACAAAATCAAATAGGTTTATTTTAAAATTTGTGTTTACATATCAGGCCATATAAAAGAGATAGAGATCATCTTGTTCTTTTTGTTGACCATTTGGGAGAATAAAAGGACACTTAAAGGTTTTTCTCAAAGGACGTGTTTTGTTTTTTTAACTTAGTTTGTAGAAAACAAATGGACCAAGTCATCTTATTTTAAAAGAGGCTAGAAAATAGAGTTGCTATGATGCCCTTACTAAATTTTGTTATAGGTTATTTTAAAAGTCAATAGGACATACAATAGCTTCCATCACAGATAAATGATATACTTTTTTAGTGGTTCAAATAGAAGATAGCATTGAATTTGCTTTATGGTGATCCCTCTAATTATACTTAGAGGCATACATCGTGTAAGCAAAAAAATTGTCAGTTTACCATCCATGAGAAAATTGTTCACATAGATACCACTTACATAAAAATAATTACGATGTGGTTTTACCTTTTTTCATGAATGTCGCAAGTCTTGTACGTAATTTTTGTGAAAATCGTATAACTTTTCGTTTATAGTAAATCACATATTTAGCATGCAATATAAAATTGTATATTAAATATTTGATTCCTTTGTGAAAAACAAAACAGCATGCAAGACATACTATTTTATGTTGGTATTTTGATAATTAAAATTATATCATTTGTATTTAGATAATTTTTTTTATAGGATTGTTTAACATGATGTGCATGCATTAGATATCATAACTATATCCTCTATTAGCCTTGTTGGGACAAATAGATTTCCTCAATTGTACTTGAAAATAAATGTAAATCCTTTTCATTATAACTACCTCTTTTTTTTTTTTTTTTTAATACTTTTGAATTCCTAATATCCTTAATTTTATTTGCATGATGTATTCTATCTCAAAACTCTTATATGATAGCTTATATAAGGAAAAAAAGTTGGAGAAAAATGTAATATGAAGACCTAAATGTTTCACACACTTCATGCCACAAACTTCTCTTTTTATTTCTTGGTCTAAAACCATATATATGTATATATGTACGTATAAAATTGTGAATAGCTTCTTAAACCTTGATCACAATGTGTATACACCCCTTACACTTTTAAATGACACAAACAATCATATAAACTTTAGATAACTTTTAGAAATTGTAAATAACCTCTTAAACTTAAAATTTTCCATTATCAAGTTATTTTAATATAGCTAAATTTTGATATGTGTGTGTGTGTGCGATTTTTTTTAGTTTCTTTTTTAACTAAAAAAAATAAAAAATCCTTTATATATTACCAATTTATCAAAAGGAAACTCATTTATAATATTTGGAAATTCAAGATATATATATAATATATATAAATCTAGATCAAAATTTAGGAAATTCCTTAAAATTTTTATTTAATTTATTTCAAAATCTATTATTTGTTTGTTCCTTTTTTTCAATTTTAGAACTTAGGTGTCAACTTAGAGTAACAAGAATTAAAATATGAAAAAGAAAGATAGAAAACATCAAAGCAATGGAGGTGCTGGTGCTATTTAACTCATATTCAAGTGCTCGTAAATAAATTGAGCTGAGTTAAGTTTTCTAAGACTTTTAAACAAGTTGAACTTGAGATGAGCTTTTTATTGAACCTTAGATTTAAATTTGAACTCGACTTGTTTAGCTAAACCGACTTTATTTTGAACCCGAGATTGACTCATTTACAAATCGAACTTAAGTTGAGCTAAGTGTTTTTATCAAGTCTAAAATTTAAGTTTGAGCTTAACTTATTTAAATAAATAAGCTACATTTGAGCTTAAGTGTTATTTATTTTCTATTTAATTTTTTATTTTCTTTTTAAATCTTAAAATGATATATAAAATTGCAAAATATATATTAAATAAAATAAATCTTTTTAAATATATAATTCATTTTCTATTAAGCCAAATTGAGGTTATAACGAGCTATGTTTAATCAGATTGGCTAGAACCAAATTATAGATATAATAACTTTTAAAAATTATTTTGACTAGACCTGGCTCCTTGTTTTGCATGATTCATTGGTACTGCCGGGAGACTTAACCAGCTAAGAGCTGAACCGCGAGCATTCACAATCACGGGGTTTGCCATCAGCCACACGTGTGGTTCCCTTTAACGTCTCCATGAGATTCCATTAACTTATAGTAAAAACCTGTGGCTCTGGATAAGGCTCCAAACCCCAAGCCTCATGTTTCGTTGTCTTCCCCCACACCTTGAATGAACCCAAAAAACACCACCTTAAAAACGCCTTTTACTTAACCTCAAAACAACAAGACTTTCCCTTGTTCTCCTTCATTCTGTTCTGAACCGAAAATGGAGGTGGGCATGTTCTTAAACGCACTGGTTCGGCTTCCTTTATCCAACTCAAGAGTACAAGAAAATGGGTTAGTGAAGCACTCACTTTTCACTTCACGTACGAGTTCGACTACAAAGTCCCAGCAGAGACAACTTTTGGCTGTTGAAGCAAAAGGCAAGAGAGGCATGCAATCTCGTCAGTTTCAAAGACCGCCAGCTCCGGTCTTGCCCAAGATTGAGGACGATGGGAATCCTAAATTCGTCATCTTCATTCGAATGGCTAACGTTAGCTGCTACTTCCTTGTTATGCAGTTTTGCTTCTCTTCTTTCATTTCATAGTGTTGTTACTTATGTTTTGTAATCTTCATGGTGGGTGTTCTTGTGTTCTCCAATATTTTTTGAATAATAGCGTCGCATGGGTATTTCACGTGTGACACAGTCATACAAATTTTCATGATAATTTTGTGTTGCTTGTCATTTCCGTTTCGTGATAAGTCATTTGCTTTCATCATGCCAATACACATAGACTTTATGGGAAATTCAACAGGATAAGATTGTGAGGAATTCATTTTCCACTGTGGTTAGTCGTGAGATTGGTCTGGAAGTAGCTGTAACTGTAAGAATAGAAAGAGCATATGATTCCATGGACTTTGATTATTTTGATACTTGATTACTCACATCATTAATCATTAATCCAAGGAATTGTAAATTTTGTAACTTGTCCTTTTGTTCTTATTTATGCAGGTTTACCTATGGTATCCACTTAGTTTAATTACAGGTGGTACTACTGCTAAAATCATGGTAGCGGCTAAAGACAACTTTTTGGGAAAATATATCTATAAGGATACACTGGCTAGAAATCTTGCAGCCGTCATTTACCGGGTAAGTTATTCATTTCGAATGAACATCTTGCATGTCCATTTGTGCTATTGGAAAGCAGTATATATACCCCATTGCCTGGAGAAACTGAAAGATGAAATCTGTCATGATGCATTTAGACAAAATGATGAACCTAGATAACAGTAATAGCATAATTAGCAAAGTTGTAGGGTCTTGTAATGATGGTACCATATGATGCATCCATGTGGCAGTATAGGATTCAGTCATTTCTTAGTCATTTGTGTTGATTATTTGTACTATTAGCTCTATGTAGAAGTGCTGTTGTTTTGGCCCTATCCCATCAAATTAGGGATTCTAATAAAGTGTTCTTCAATAAATTCAATTTTAGAGTTAAGTTGTTTTTATCAATTGGTTTGATCTGCTGGATCTTTTAATGGAAAAAATGCTGGAGATGACTGCTAGCCACTCACAAAATTGGATAACCAAAAGCCTCTCTTTCTTTTTATACTATTGGGTTTGTAATAAAACAACCTTTTCATTATTTACTGATACAACTTGAGCTGATACTAATAATTTTATTCCTAATTTCATTAATTTATGAGATACTATGAAATTTTTTTGTAACCATTCAGAAGTCTGATTTTCTGATGATTATTATGTCTTCATCTTAACAAACAAACCTGGGTTAGATTTAGGTGTGATACACTATCTAGTTATTGGTAGAACTGAAGTCAGAATTGATTCCTCCATCTATGTAGTTAACCCCTCTTTTCTTCTTTCTCATAGAACTCTCTGATGTGTGATCTAAAACTCTTTAACTTTCCATTGTTCATGTTGGGGAGAGAACAGCAATTGCTGGATCGCAGTGGGAGGACTGGTATATGACTAAAATGGAAGTTAAAATGTTGATTTTTTGGAGAGAGTGGTGACCTAACCAGTTACACAGGGAATATGCTGTACATAGAGTTCAAATGGCACAGATTAAATGATGAAAATTGGCAGTGGAGGTTCAAATGAGTGCAACTGATGATCTGAAGATGATGATGAATATCTACAATCGAGAACACAAAAGAAATAAGTTTGACACTGGTTTCTCATGATTAGTAGTCACAAAAGCTAGTGGAATTGTTCTGGATTCTGACAATGGAAGGCGATGCAGACCCAGATGTACCTGGCTTCTGGAGTGTCACAAATGAAATTGGAATTTGATTTGCATACTACAGTCTAATCATGTTCAAGTACTCTATGAAATCAAACTCTGATTTGTGCAATGCATGTCCAAATGCATCTCAGTTTTACAGTGGCAAGTTGAATTGGATTGTGATGAAGTACGGCGAGAAGATTTGTACACCTTGCCGACATGGTTACTTTTCATTGGTGTGGTATTGATACATAGTAAAATCATAGTATTAGTATAGTTATTCAAGTTCTGTTCCTTCATAGATACAATTTGATAAGGCGAAGTATGAAAAGACAAATAGAGCCATGGGAAATGCCTTAAGAAAGCAGGATGAAATCATATTCAAAATAGAAAACGTTATTAAGGGTCAACTTGGAGGACTCCCTCAACCTAAAAAGAGGGGTTGACATTTTTCTCACTGATATAATGGTGCTGCACCCCGACACTTGTATCAAAGTGTTATGCACTATTTTAAATCCTCTCTTGAAAAGCAGGGCTCAAAGCCCATATTGTGAACTAATCCTTGATGAGATAAAAATATATATATAGCCATGTGACAATAGTTGTGTGGTTGGTATTATTAATAGTTAGATGGGTCAGACTAGGAATTGTTGAGCTGTTTGCTGATATAGGAGGATTATTGCTCCATGTGTGTTGTTCTAATAAGGTTTGTAATTACATGTTCTTTGAATAAAATCTGTCTTAATCCTCTGGTTTCTATCAGGATTTACTATGTTATTACAATACCAAAACAGTGATGTTTCGGAGGAAGCTAGTTGCTGAAGACTTTGATTTTGAGCTCCAAGGTGTTGTGGGAAGAAGAAATGATTGATCCTCATTGAACTTTAGGAAAATAAAATATAAATCTGTATTTTATCATATGCACTAGTCTTCCTTTCAGTTTTCCATTGTAACTTTAAATATTCCGTGTAGCCAGGAACTTGAGATATTTTCCTTTTTCTAGGCTGTGATGTCATGATTTTATTACTACCATGGAATTTTATACACCAATGCCAATCTAAGTTCTTCCTTTTGGTTAAGCTGGTTGTCTGATGGTGCTTTTTTTTCAGATAGAAACATCTCTATAATTATAGTTTTCTTTTGACCAAAATTTATTCTTATACTCAACTAGGTGATAAGTAATCTGAGATCTCTCATAGCATTGACTTGAGCAGAATTGTACCACTCGAGGTTGCACCTATGCTGGAAATGTTCCTATCCTTGTTCTAGGTATTAAAGCTATGAGCATCTGTGGCAAATATTATTCTAGTGCAATGAACAGCACAGATAAGGTCATCTGCACCTCATGAAAATTTGGAACGGAATACATATTGTTGTTTTCCTGTGCAGAAGAGAGAATCTTTGAATTTCATTTTACAAATTAGACAGTATTACTAAGTCTGCATTTATTTCACAAGAAAATTTGCAACTGTTTAATGCGTAATATATTTCAATGGCTTTTACAATCTAGTATTTATAATGCTTATTGCTGTGGTAATCAAGATTAATTACTTTGAAAGAAAAATAAAAAATTATGATTGAGCTACGACTTTTGGCAGCAAGTGCTAGTGAGAAATAAAATTTAACCATCTCCCATTAAGATTTCTTCTTCAGTTAATCACCACCTATGAGCTGCCTGTTGCCAGTTTCCTGTCACTACTTGATGCTACAGGCCACTAATTACCATCTCTTATAGAGGTTACTGCTAGATTGTATTATGTCAATATTCAAGTGTTAGGAACACAATTATTTGTAGTCTTCTTGTTGAGGAAGAAAAATCAAGTTCGTACTTTTCCTTCTTGGGATTTTAATAAATTGTATGACTTCTCCCTGCCCCCCTTGCCAAATTGTGGGCATCTGTCTGTTGCTTGGGTTATTTTTTCAGAACTCCTGTCCAACTATCTGCAATTATAAAAGGTTCCATATTTCATGTGATATGGCCTTTTTTTAAAAAATAAATTTGAAGAGTTCTTACCTACAATCAATTACATCATCTCATTCTATGTCGTATTGTATCTCTTAAGTTAACAAAAAATTATATTGTTACATTATATATAAATTGTATTGGATGTTTCCATTTGAATTCATGTTAAATGTTATGTGATAGTCATCCCTGTGACGTTGTTTTAACTTCATTTGGATAGGACGAGAAGGAGATTCAGAAGACTGCATTCAAGCAATTTCGAGTATTGCGGTCTGCTACTGAATTCAGATATGGCTACAAACTTGTGGTAACGTTTCTATAGCATCTTTTGCTCCTCTCATGTACCTTGTTACGTCTTAAAAAATGTGCATGTGAAACTGGTGCATTAAATGATCTTACAAAAAAAAAAAAAAATGGTCCATTGAATGATTTATTCATTTTTTATCTGAACTCAAATTCTCAAATTCAGGAAAATGGGAATGTGAGAGCAGCACTTTCGACGTCTGATGTTATTGAGGTAAGAATTTTTTTCTTTATTTTTTATTTTTATTTTTAATACTATAAGCTGCTTGACGGTTCAAAAGGTTTATTTTGGCACTAGATCTTATTGTAGGAGAGTCAATATTATAGTGGATCATAGGGTTCAAAATCTGGTTAAGGATTATCTGTCTCATTTATGTTTACCTGTTCACATAATTCCAGCTTCCAACACCAGACCAAATGAAAACTGTGCTTGATAAAGTAAAAGACTTCTTTGGGGATGCCAAAGAATCTTTTGGAAAGATAACTGCTCTTAATTCATCACCAATGGAGGACTCAGAGGAAACCACAAAAGAAAAAGCCAAGTGAGTTTAGTTGGTGCTTTCTGTATAGGGATATTTGATACCATGTCTTGTTTTAATAAATCTTAAATGAGTTCTCAAAATTTCCTTTTCTGGTAAATAGAGTTTTTATTAAAGACTAAGACAATGGTTTTTCATTCCTCTTCCAGAGTTAAAGGATGAAAATTGAAGAGAAAAGAGTTTTAATGCCCACTGTTTTCATAGGATCTGCTACAATCTTCTTGTACATGTGTGGAAGAATAAGATGTATACGTGATATTATGTAGCATAGTTTTGTATATTTATGTGTTTCTTGTCCGTTTAACTGAAATATTCTTACAGAATTTATGCTTATTTTTTTTTTTCATTATTAGAATTATTTATTTCCGAAGCTATATTCTTATTATCATTTTTGGTAGAATCAATTCAAGTTAGCTTACAGACAGTAGGAAGAAATGAGCTGGATCACAGAATTATTTACATCATTTTGAAAATAATTCTAATCACATAAAAAAAGAAAATAAACTGTGATTTGTTATGTAAATGACCAAGTAGGTATGTTCTGCTAACATCCTTCTAATAAGTTCTAGCCTTTGTGGACTGTCAGGGCGAGAATGACCACAGATTTTTCCTTGTGGCAACCCAAAAAGTTTCATTTAGATTGACATCACTAACATTTATTTCTGGTGGAAACGACTAATCAAAATAAAAGAGGAGTCTGGCTAGAGTTATGGGGTCGCCATCCTTTAATAGTAACTGGGAAGTCTCTCCTTCCTGCACCAAATGGCCTAATTTGAAATCCTTGTCCTCATTGTCAGGCTTGCTACCCTCAAACTTCTCTGGAATGAACTCTAGAGGATTTTCCCTCAACCCTGAGTCCCCCTCGAGGGGATAGGTATTTAAAGAACATAAGTTTTTGCAGGTAGTTTTGTAGCCACTGAGAACGCATCTTTCTATAGATTTGCAGAAAACCAGCAGGGAGACCGATAGATGCAGTTGCATATTCTCCTCAATCACTGCTTTCAGGTATTTTGTAGCCACGAGCTGGTCTTTAGTGGTTGCCCTTTGGCATCATGCAATTTCATGAACTTTTGCTTATGCTTTCTCCATTATTCTTGGGTGTCTAGCAAGCTCTGTCAGCGTCCATTCCAAAGTTGCAAGTGTCTTTTGTAACCAATGAAGACTGTAATAGAGAAGGGAAAGAATCAAAATCCTTATTAGGTTTGGTACTTCAGTTATCCTGATTAAGTATGTACAACACGGGAAGCATAATACTGAATATGGATAGCCTATGGAACTAACTAAGACTTTAGTAGAGAAGGCGTATATTAAAAATCATGACTGGGCTTAGTACTTCAATGTTCCTGATTAGGTAAGCACAGCATATGAAGCTCCGGTAGAGAATAACAGCTGTTGTGCAATTCATAATAGAAAATAAATGCCAAAGATTGTAAATAATGCTGTGGATTAAGATCGGGTGAAATGTGGTTAAAGAGCCCTTGTTTTCAAAATATGGCAGCTATTGCCATGTTTGAGTTTTGCAGCTCTGTTTTTTCATTACAAAAAGTCCCCTAAATCATGAAGGCATAAGGTGTTCACCTTAGCAGTGTACATGCCATGGAAGGACCATTAAAAACTTTAGGTCAATGTACTATTTATTGATGTGGTTATTGTTTAGAGATCAAATAGCATTATCCAAAAAAGTTATTGAATCAAGTAGGATTTAGACAGAAAATTTGAGCAGGAAGACAATTACCAGAACAGGAGCCTTAAAATTGTTTCCTGTGATTGGACCTCCATGTCCTCTTTACACTGAGTTGGAAGCAGTACACCCATGAAACTTTCGCTTGTAGAGTAAGAGCTTCTATTTTCAATCTTCCTTGCAGGTTCCTCTATAATTTCATCACACACCGCTCTCAAATCCTGCCTATTCCAACCTTCTTTTTCACTCTGTCAAAAGTTGATAAATGTTAATTAAAATACTCTTTTAATTTAATTATCAGAAAACAACTAGACTTGACAATGATAAATAAGATATGAAAATTATTTAAAATGCTCTAAGTTTCACTAATGCTTTGAAAATTCATGAAAAAATAAAGTTACTAAAAATTAATGAAAAAAATTACCTGAACGAAAAAAAGCAAAAAAGGGAATTTACTTTTTTTGTGCCCCATATGTGTTTATGTATTGCGAAAATGAGACAAAAAATGAAAAAAAAAAAAAGAAAATTCCAAAAATTAGAACTTTTGGAAAGAACAAAAGTTCCGAAATTACAGCACTTGAAATCCAGTCTTGAAGACATGATTTCATTGCTAGATATGAAATTACGTCTTGACTCTTGAAGATAGATGTTAGCGTAATTGTTAAAATCGTGTCTATTTTAACTTAATGAAAATTCTAGCCCTGTTGCAGTTGTGAATTATCCTCATTACAAAGTAAAATTGATTTTTCCTACAATTACATAACAAAAACAATCTCCAGAACACATATCCCAATCCAAAACTTATACAGTCAAACAGTAAGCTCCACAAACTCCACAACTATATCCTAATCCCTCCCTATACAAATAAAAATCGAGCTTCACAAATTAATAACCATATCTCATAAAACAATTATATGAACTAATCATATGTCAATATTAACCATTTACTAGTGCTTTTTGATGTGTGTTCTAGTATAGAAAAGTGTAACATTCTTTGCAAATAAATAAATGGACTTGGCAATGTAAAAAACTAACTATAAATTCTATTTGCTCCTCCTTAGGGTAAAGAACTACATCTCCTGATCTTGCTGTGGCTGTAGCTATGACTGAGTATCCAACTGGATTAGTTTTGTGCCATGTTGGCTCTCACTAGGTGGATTGTAATGTGGAGACAAATGTGTCGGTACTGAATTCGGTCTAACTCAAAAAGGCCCTTATATCATTAGTAGGAGCTAATGGATGCCTTTTCCTCTGTAGAATTGGTGTAGTTTGCAAAGGTGGTGTAAAATTCTCTTCCAGTTGTGTCTCGAATGGAGAAAAGCATGATGATGAAGGTCTTCGCTCTTCAAACTAATGGTTAGGCGGGTGCTCGACTTTGATATATAACGAGGCATGCTTATGGGCTCATTTCCCATTCTAGCCCTCTACTAGTGGCTTGTGACAACCTCTTTGTGCTTGTTGGGTAATGGGGTCATCTTTATCATCATAGCAAGAAGTGGACTATGGTGGATCATCTAGAGTGACGTGAATGAACTCACACCACTTTTGTCAATTTCCAGCACCTTAGATATGATGTCTACATACCCCATGTGAGGCAACTGGTAGAAAAAGCCTACTTTTATCACACAATACACACAGTTAGTTTTAAGGATATCGGCCATGAAAAAGAAGAAAAGAATATAAAGACTGACTTGGGATTTACCACATAACTCAAACTAGCCCTAGTATAACCAAGGTAGCACCAAGTGATTTAATTGTACCACGACGTATTCAAGGGCCATTCCTTTAGGTGATTAATCCACTAGCTCAAGTTGATGACATTATCCCAACAAACTACCCAATGCTTTAACCAACTAGTATGGCAGGTCAGCTAGTTGATCTTGATCTGGCCACGAAGGTACAACTTATTAACTCCTTACTTGTGTCTATAGGCTCTAGCATATGCCACAACCTCCTAAACTATCTGGTAATATGATTTAGATAATAATACTTCATGATATGGAAGTATATTAGTAGAACACGCGCGAGCCATATAGTATTACCTGTTTGACAATAATCAAGTAAGCTGGATATACATGTGTAAGAATACAAACTCCAATTGATCTATAGTAAAAAAAGTTGTCAAACACTAAATAATTAAGTAAGGATATTGATGGAATGAGAAAATCTAAGCATCACTGTAGTGCATGGTCAGATGTCTATTGGTTATCCCTCACATGTAGCTATCACCCATCTACACAAAGGGTCTGTATATGGGAACTAGTCCCATGTCTAAATCTAAAGGAGTATTAACAACCTATTGATGTCTCCACCATCCACATGGGTAATAGTTGATGAGTATAACCATGATATACATGTGCCCCATGAATATAAGCCAAACTGTCTGTAGGTTTGCTAGGTGGGGAGAAACATCAAATGAGCAAGATTTTGTGACTTATTAGAAAAGACTGCCTCCCCTAACACAACTCCAAGATATACTCTCTATTATACAATCCTGTCATTTGCTTCATCAGGTATATCACTTAAATTCTCCTTCATCCATAATATTTTAAGTCAAGATCCATGAAATTTCTCACTTGATGACTTTATACCAAGTAGCTATTTGCATGGGTCGGTTCATCGATTAAACCAAAAAAAAAAAAAAAAAAAAGAAAAATTTCACCACAAGCCATCAATTGACCTTAGCATGCTAGGTCAATTCATTAATTAGGTCATAGGATTTCCCTCTAATTGGCTTTAGAAAGCTCAGTTAACATGGGCGGAGGATCATTCAATACCCCATCAAAAAATGCAACCTCTACCATTGAAATGTCACTACTCGGCACGTCATGGGTCTTTTCCCTTTATTCTTCAACAATGCCAGTAGGCCCTATAGAAGGGTCTATTCTAGGTTGAATCAATCGCATCCTTAGCAAATGAACCGAGCCATTCATAGTAACCAATTGCTCAAAAATGGGATAGGTAAACTCATCAATAACCCCATCAAAAAAATGCTACTTCTACCATTGCAATGTCATCATGCGATGCGCCATGGGTATTTTTCCTTTATTATTTAGAGGGTCCATGCTGAGCTGAATCAATTGCATCTTTAGCAGGTGGAATTGAGCCATTCAAAGTAGCCAATTGCTTAAAAATGGGATTGGTAGACTCATTAGCTACCTTAACAACATTATCCCTAAAGCCCAATTGATCACTTAGTTCCTTTAAGCTTGATTTAAGCCTCTCCTCAATCAATCCATCTTGGTTAGCATCAAGATGCTGCTGCTAAACTCCCAGTTAATATGACTATATGTGCACTTCTTGTGGAAATCCTATATTATGGCCTCAACTGCTTCTTGCTGAATGTCGACCTCCTTATTCTCCCACTCCTCGCTTTGGAAATAATCCTTCAACACTTTCCCTTTTACTACCTAGGGGATGGTTTTCCCAGACTTGAGACATTGGACTTTTACTCTTATGGCCTCAACTTCCTCAGTCATCCTACCAATCTGGAGGTCCCAATCCCTAGCCGTTGTTTGTGCCTCAAAAAGTCAACATAACATCTCTTTCTTTTCTTAGGCCTCCTTAGTAATTTTCATCAATCGGGCCTCTGCATTCTTGGACAAGCTCTCAAACATCTGAATTTGTTGAGTCAGGTGCTAAGTCCTAGTTCTTAGAGCATGTTGCTTTTCATCCATTTGTCGCCTCTCTGCAGTCGAATCATCCTCCAAAGCTACTATCCTCTGTCTGGCTTCATCTCTTCCTCTCTGTATGGTGTTCTCCTTTGACTCCAATTACTATTATAGCATTGTATGATTAGCATGAAGATGACGCCACTTCTCCGAGTGTTCACCATATTTACGATGAAGCAAACATTGGGACTAGTCAAAGGATCTACTTCCCTTGCCATCGTAATGCAATGAGTAGTTTTTGCTTTCTCCTCAGCTAGCTCTCCCTCTAGCACTTTCCCTTGATTCCTCACTTAGTGTATCTATTTTGTTGCTTGCTATGAACACACTTGTAGTTAGTAAAACTGCATTAGAAAAACATGAACCATAATAAAGGAGTACTTACCAAAAGGAAATAATCGAAGTTGGTGTCCCCTTAAAAAAGTTTGTCCTATAGGTAAGGACCTCCTCTCTCCTTGGCCCAGTTGGCTACTCAACCTGCCATTAGCAGCGGTGACTGAAATTACCACCATCCATGTTTCCACCTCTTGACTAGCTGACTCCAAGTCAATTGGATCACTAGTTTGATCACCTTGACTTGAGCTCTAATTGCCTTGCCAGTCAAACCATGGCTACCCGAAGAACCTTACCACTTTCAAGAGTCAACATAGTTAAAACCGACAAAACAAGGGACATCTTTCATCCAACCAAGGTATCTTCAATTTCATTTGGCTGCCTCCTAGCTCTGCTGCGTTAGGTGCCTTCATCTTTTGAACCCTCTCGGCTTCATTGGCTCCAATAATAGCTGCTTTATTCCTTTCCCTAGAGGCAATCTCATCCCTGTCTTTAGATTCACACACACTGCTGACTCGACTTTCTTTTCCCATATTTGATCCGGTGAAGCTTCTTGAGAATCATTCATTGCTATATAAATACCCTCAAAATTCATTAAACAGAAGAAATAATCTTCAATGGAAATTCCATATTTTTTATGCCCTTTCCATAGCCTTCTTATGGACAATTGGAGTTAATGTTGTCCTTGATGTTTGTAGGGCAACCCTCATGTATGTAGCACTCAAGGTAGGATCTAAATGGGTATAGGATAAACTACTACTAATTTCACCCGACATTGCAGCGGAAAGATGAGAAAAATCATAATGTATGCAATTTCGAAAAGTTTTTCTTTTAATGATTGTAATAAAAAGAACACATGCGAATGTGAACATATCGCTGTTGCACGAATAATATAAATGAAAGTTTGTTTTGGGATTAATAGAAATGGAATCGACATCTATTGATAGCCGTTATAGTTGATAGTTGAGAATAAATATGGCAGCACGTCATGACTCTAGCAAGGTATCGATGTGATGTTGAACTACTCGTCAAAGTCGTGACATGTGGATTAGTGTATCCATTTATGCATGCTTTGAAAAGACGCGACTTCTATAGCATGCTTTGAATTCGAGCATGATAGGTCACTTGAATTTTGTGATATATCGCACAAGTTATCATTATATGTTCACCTGATTAGTTAGACATAAAAGTTACAACTTGGTTTTACGGTGACTAGCAAAGCTTGCCTTTAGACTAGCAAGTTTTCCCATTTTTGCTTGGAAAATGTGTAATTACTTCTCGACTTGAGAAAAAAACACCTCGACCAACCTAAACTCACCCTAACATGAGGCCATAATTGTTTTGGCTTTCAATTAATAATCTAGGGGGGGGGGGGGGGGGGGGGGGGGGGAGAATTTTGGGGTTACCTCGAAAAGATTTATTTAATTCTTTTTAAATTAAAAAAAAATATATTATATGTACATTATAAAGTGCAAATAATGACATAAAAATCGCATGGTGTGCTTTTACTTTTTCAACTTACATTTCTTATGCTGGCATTCTCTCTCTCTCTCTCACTCTCACGCGCACACAGCCTTTTTCCTTCTAATGTCGAGGCGGGATTTTAATTTTCTATTAAATTTCCTTTAATCCAATTTATATTAAACCATAACCCGTTTAATTTAAATCATCAACTAAGAATTAAGGAAAATTTCTAATTAAAAAAAAATGGAGTTGCCACTTGATCGAAATCAAGAAAAAAATTAAATTATGACCAATGCATAGATTGATACTAATTTTGCTAGGGATTTGCAAAAAAATTGCCTTTTAAAACAATTACTATAAATTCATGAGTTTAGAGGCTATCCTATTAAAACCTATTGGTTATCACATTTGGCTTTCTAATTATGAATTATTTTCTAAAATATCTTAAATTGTATTTCTATATGATATTTACAAAGGGTACTTTCCTATTTTATCAAGATTTATAAGTTAATTCAAACATGTCAAAGTTTAGAAAATAGGCAATTAATATACAATCACATCAAGTTCGCAAAAGTAATTTTTTTTCTATCTTAGAGCAGTAGATTAGGTGCCTACGTACCCATTATTTGAGATTAGATAATATGTGTTTTTTTAAAAAAATTTAATTTGTTGATTAATTTTAATTTTTAAAATTCTTTTTTACTTTAAATTCATTAATTTTTATTAATTTTATGGAAATTGACCTTTTCTATTATGAAATCTTGAATATGTCAACTTGATTTTTAGCAATTTATGAAAATTGAGTTTTGTAAGTGACAACAAATTACATATCCTAACATGCACATTGTAAATCAAAATTACCATAAAAACGTCACATATGATCAAAATATTAATTTTATGCTACTATGAACACATGAATGATGACATATTTACAAGATTAAAAGACATGGTATACTTCCTATTAATCACAAATTTTGGTCACATCATGAATGTTATGGCTTTATTCAAAAACAAGATGCTAATACAATTCATACATGGTTAAAAAAGAAAAAAAAATCACATATTCGAAACATCAATAGAATATACTATGGCGGACATCAAATTAAAAGTATCATGGTTAAAATCACAGTATCAAGAAGAAACATGTCATAGTTATGCATCATAATATCAACTATTCATGAAAATCATATTATTGATAAGAACGAAAAAATTTCATATAATACGAGCCTAAGAATGTTAATCTAGAAACAAAATTATAAGTTAGTTATTTATGAAATTAATTGAAACTATTATCATTAATTACCTATATTTTGAGTTTTAAAAAACAACTAATGTATCATACATATGCCATCATCACCAATCAAATCATGATAAGTGATATCAACATCAATCAAATTCTTATACAAATGAAGATAAAAACAAATATTTTCAAGAGCCAAATGATCATAAGTGGCATATCATATTTTTATTAAAAATTTTCATATTAAACTATTGGATCAAGATAACAATATAAGTACCATGGTAAAAAATCACACAACACACACACACATATAATATGGTGGATCATATATTCATGAAATCATGGGGAGTCAAATATTTACAAAAATTAGGAATTTTCAATAACAATTTTTATATAAGCCTAAATTAATCATGAGATAACTATTCACTTTTTTTGAAGACAAAAAGAAACATTAATTACATGTTCTGGTTTTTCAAGATAACTAAACACAATATACATATACTATTACACCTGATTATTTTATTATTATTTTCCAATTTTTATAATCAAAATATTATAGTTTAGTTTCATTATATATTATTATTCTTATTATTATAATACTATTACAATTATTAAAAAATAAATAATAATAAAAGAAAAGATTGAAATTCACTTACTTATGCCCAAAGAAGCTGGAGCCGACAGTGGCTCTAGTATTAGCATGATTTTGGGTCGGACGGCTGTTATCCTTAGGTTTTTGCCATAAGTGGATTAAAAATTTAAAAGAATTAAAAATCCAAAAATCTGGTTTAATAATCTAAAATAGAAAATGTTTTGGTAAAATGTCAATTAATGATCCTTTGATAATGTAATGTATTGTTTTTCATACATTAAAAAAGGCTTTCATAGTTCATTAATTAATATTTCATAAAAGTTTTAAAGTATAGATATTTTAAATGCATTATGGATTTCAAAGTTCATTTTTATATTTTAATCTTTTCCAAAAGCACCAGAGAATTTAATGCAATCCAGCTACAATAAGTTTTAGAGCTTCTTTCTTTAAATACTGAAATGACAACTCCCAATAAAATATGCTTATTTTCTTTTCCGAAAACAAAAGTAATCAAAATTTGAAAGTGTAAACTAACTGGGCATTGTTTTCAAAAAGTAAACATGATATTTTCGAAGTATCTACTATTCTAAAAATCCTTTCTTTTACCCGCTCAAACTCTATTCTTGCAAAACCATCTCGTTTTAGTTTGAATAAACCCAAGATTGCGTTTTTGAGCTTTATAACCAGAGTTTTGAAATGAGGAAGTAAAGTAGTCTTCAAACGCACAACAGGTAACTTCATTTTCACCTTATTTTCAAGAAGTTATGAGTAGTATCTTCATTTTGGCATGTTTTCGAAAGTAGCAGTAAGAGTCCTTGTAAAATACACTATTGTATCTACACATTTCATCATTCACCTGTGAAACTTCATTTTAGCAGATATTATGTCTTAGAAAACTGAAGAAGTAACAGATATAACTATTTATGAAACTAAACCTGGGCCTCGCTTTCTAAAAGTTTTCTGAGCTTGTTGAGGCCTAGAAGTTTTGGTAAATCTATAATCTATATTCAAACAAATGTTTTTCAAGTGTTATTTGAACAAAGATGATGAAATATGTTATAAAACAAAATGATCTAACTCTCTTAGTTCTTTTGAAGTTCTAGAGATAGGTCATAGATGATTAGTCTCATGTTATATATGTTTGATGTCGTAGTTGCAGAGTTAGGATGTTTTGATGCGTGTTTTGATGTTTAGACCTGATCTACAAGTGTGGTGTGATGATAGAGTTGCTTCGGTGTTGGTCTATATGTTGTTGTTGTCGAGGCTTAGTTTTGCCCTAGGAGCTATTTTGTTGTTATTGTTGAGGCTTAAGTCTTGCCTTAAGTGTGGTTCTAACCATTGTTGGTGTCGCGGCCTAAGTTGGCTTTTGTTGTGGATTTGTGGTGAGCTTAGAGTAAGAGTTAAGGGGTAAGTTTTCAATGTAAAGTATCTATTGCGGCCTAAAATCAAGCCTTTGACATGCCTGTGATAGACATAAACCTTGTTGCGTCTTAAAAATGTACAAGTAAAAACACATAGTGACTATCACGGCCTACTATCGAGCCCTCGACATAACTCGCAATAGCTATTAAAACTTATCGAGGCCAAAATTTAAACAAAGCATTAGAGCACATCTTTAGTCGATGCCTAAGGTCGAGCCTTGACGTGAACTGTACATGTTTTTATCAACCTTCGACCCTCAAATTTATTAAGACATGACGTGTTTTCTTGCACCCAAGTACCTTGTGGCCCTTTCATAAATGACCTTTGACCTTCAATTACTTTAGAACAAGCTTATTTTTAGGTAGCGATGCGACCTTCGACCTAACCTTAGTTGAACGTGATAGTGTTAAACTTAAGTTAAGAAGTTTGTGACGATAGCCTAGAACGCTTAAAGCTTTTATAAGAGTTCTATCTTCTCTGTTATGTGTTGGTGATGTTTGCTTCTTGTTCTATAGGAGCTTTCAATCAAGACCTTGAATTCTTAAAGACTACTACGACCTCTAAAGACTACTACGACCTTTGAACAAGATGCAAAGGTGGGTGACTTGAATTCTTATCACTAAGATGTTCTTGTAATCTAGTTGCACCTATTGTATATCTACGAATAAAACTGATTTCATATGGGGATGGGTCTAATGCTTGTTGTGTGGTGGTTGCTGTGACAAGCCTTAATAACGGAAGCGATAACAACCTGTTTGATGTTGTTGGGTAATTACTTATTGTTGATTGTCTGAATATCATGTGATTGCCAATAACATGATCTAAGACTTGTCTGACCCTTAATCTAAAATTTGACATGCAGTATATGATAACATGTTGCATTAGCACAGTAACCATGTCACGTGCTAGCATCTCGATTCTGTGATAGTCCTAAGCTTGTCAGTAGATCTGTTTCTCTAATTAGATATCATAGGGTTGCTTGTATCCCATGAATTAAAAAGGTACCAAAGGACGATGCCTGTGTGGGTATTGGCCAAGGAGATGCTTGTCTTTAGGGAGTTTCTGAGGTTCCAATGTGAAGTAGAGGTTATGGTGGCAGTATATCTATATATATATATGCATACTTACAAAATGAGATTTAAGTTTTAGCATAAATGAGTTTCAAAATGAAATCCTCACTCCTTAGTTAAATCTAAGGAGTAATTAGAGGTTATTTTTCGACAAAACGAGTTTTAAAGGAAATCATCCCTCCTTAGCTATGTTTGAGGAGAATTTAGAGGTTTTTTTTCATAAAACAGTTTGCAAATGAAATCCTCCCTCTTTAGTTATATCTAAGGGGAAGTTAGAGGTTATTTTTCATAAAATAGGTTTCAAATGAAATCCTCCCTCCTTAGTTATTGCTAAGGATAAATTTAGGTTTTGTTTTAGTATAAATGAGTTCCAAAATGAAATAGTTGAAAGCTATAAGCTGAATGCTCTAAGTTAAGAAAGCACTCCATTCCTTAGTTTTTAGTTTTTCTTGGGCAGGGATTACTTAAGATTTATCCTTCAACCCCTATGGGAGGGTGTACATCCTCATGGGTTTAGATTCCCATCATCCAAACTATGCATTTCATATGTTTCAATATGGTATTGCATATGATTGTAATTAAACTTGCTTGATTTGTACTTGAAGTGTGGTTTGAATCAGGTTATCTCACTGAGCTATATCTTGCTCACACTCTTTCAGATTTTTATATGCTTTCAGGATCTTTAGAGAGGATTTAAGTTGGTGATGAGTGGACGTAATAGATCTTGATGGGAAAATCTAGGGCTTGAGTGAGAGTGTTTATAGTATCCTTGTATAGGACCTTTTGATGTTTCCTTTTATGATGTAAACTTTGTTACAGGTTGTTCTTCGTTTATGGTTGATGTCCATTTGTAAAGAGATTATATGTATTGCGAAATTTCTCATCTTGATAGCCTTGCGATCCTGTTTTAAAATTATCCACCCCATGATGGATCTTATGGTATATGATGCTTATGGAAATTTTCTTAAAAAGCCTTGGTAGGCATCGATACTATTAGGGTGCCTTGTGGGGTGTGACAAGAGTTGGTATCAGAGTTAAAGATTACATAGATGAAAAAATTCGAATATGTGTATGATCTTTGTGAAGTCATAGCTGGTTGAACCTAGGATCTTAGCGAGACTTTTAGATGGAGTATAATGTCTTTCTGGTGAGGTGGGTAGATTAAAGGGAGGCGTGTTAGGAGAGCTGTTGGTTTAGTGATCTCGAGGAAGTTTGTAGTCTTGTGTATGGCTTGTTGTGGAGTAAGAGCTATTGGATGCTATTTGGTTGGTTTAATGTTATCAAGTGAAAAGTTGAGGCTAACCCTTTTGCTTTGGAATAGGGGACGAGAAAGGCGAGCAAGGACTGCTCGGTTGCCCGCACCAAAGGTTCAATGCTAGTTAAAGAACCTGCTAGTCAAGGCCAACGGGGACCTTAGGATGTACCACCTCTGCCCCTTCAAGGGTTAGAAGCTATCTTGGAAGCTATACGACAACAAAATGCCTTGATTCTACTAGCGTTGTAAGGATAGCAACCTCAAGTGGTACCTCAAGCTATTCGAGCAGATGCCCATGCTGTGCCCCTTGTTAGACAGCAAAGGACCCAAACCCCAATGCCATCGGCTTTTGCACCAAAGTAGGTGAATTAGCCTACTAAGTCGGTCATTGAAAGTCAAGCACTACCACATGATAGACATGAAGTGTAACACCTTTAGCCTTATTTTCAACGAGCTTAGAGGAACATGCTCCCAGAGTTTATCAAGTACAATTGGTATTTTGAAGGGTTCTAAAAAAAAGCTGAAGAGGTAGAAGATTGGCTAGCTCAAGTGAAGCGGTCTTTCAATGTTTTTCAAGTGCTTGATGCTCTCAAAATGCCATACGGGACATATCTGCTAAGGTTAAGAGTGAGGATTTGGTGGGACTCAAAGGAATGAATTTTGTCACAGTCAATCATGTGGGAAGATTTCAGGAGAGATTTTTTAAGGGAGTACTTCCCTAGCAGCCTAAGTGCAAAATATAGTACATATTGGAAGCACCTTGCTTAAGGGAACAAAAGTATTGATAAATATGAGCATTAGTTTAATAGATTGATGTAGTTTGCTCCAAGTGTATATAGGGATAGTGATGAGTTGAAGATGCAAACGTTCATGGTTGGTATGAAGCCTCATTATCATAATAGGCTTACGGAGTTTGAGATTGAATATTTTTTTGCTCTGGTAGTGAAGCCATGAGTGATGGAACGTGTTGGAAGATATGAGGCCGAAACATATAGGAAAAGAGTTCAAGCTTTTGGAAAAAGGCCACATGAAAATTTTGGAACGAGTTCAGTCTCAAAGGGGAACAAGTTCTTCAAAACACCTGGGTTATCTAAGGGGGAGAGTCTAGAAAAAGTACCTTTGTTTGTTGGAAGTGTAAGGGGTCCCATTACCCAAGGGATTGCCTTTAGCTAAAGGGTAGATGCTTCTTTTGTGGAGAGAGTGGGCATATGGTCAATAATTGCCCAAAGAGGATTGGAGCTACCTATTTGCAACCAAGTGGGATACATATTGATTGCTTATTTGCAAAGGGCCCAGTCAGGAGGAGCTTTACAGTCTAAGGGAATTAGTGGAGCTAAGGACAAGAAAGAAGGAAGCAAATCTACAGGTGCTGCTAGGATGTTTGCCATGCACTGGACTTCCATGGTTGAAGGACTAGGAGGATATAATGAAGATAACATAGAAGATTTTGGTTTGATAGCAGGTATGTACTCAACCTTCTCTTTTGATGTTTTGGATATAAGTGAAAAATAAATAATTTGGAATAAAAGCTTTCTTTGTAACAAAAGAAAACCTATGGTAATTAGAAACCATATAAGTGAAAGATACCCTAGCGTATGCATTCTTTGATATTGGTGCTATGCATTCCTTTGTCAACTTGGTTTAGTGAAAAGAGTTAGTTTGTGTGTTAATAAGATGGATAAAGGTCTAGGAATCACAACTCTTATGGGAGGCATGGTTGCTCCTAGGGAAGTGGTTAGGAGATGTTCGTTGTTGGCAGGTGGCTATGAAACAGCTGCTGATTTTATAGTGGTGGATATGAAGAGGTATGATGTCATTCTAGGGATGACTTAGATGATAGCTGCCAAGGTTAAGGTAGACTGTCGGAGTAAGACGGTTTCGTTTATGGCAAAGACAGGAAAAGAGTGGAGTTCACATGAGAAGTGCTCAAAGGAAAACAAATGGAAATAAGAGCTTTCGAAGTGTTGGGAGAGAGGATTGACGAGTTAGAAAAGAGTATGACGTACTCCTTGAACGAAGAGATGGGAAAGTTGGATATTCAGGATATTCGAATAGTGTGTGAGTTTGTTAATGTCTTTCCTGATGATCTGTTAGGGCTACTATCTTTAAGAGAAGTTGAATTTGCTATAGATTTGGTACTAGAAACAACACCAACGTCCAAGCTGTCTTATAGGATGGCACCTGTTGAGCTAAGACAGTTAAAAAACATAGTTACAAGAGTTTTTGGATAAAGGCTTTATTCACCTAAGTGTTTCTCCTTGGGGAGTGCCAGTGTTGTTTGTTAAAAAGAAGGATGGATCCATGAAGCTTTGCATAGATTACAGAGAGTTGAATAAGGTCACGATTAAGAACAAGTACCTGCTCCCTAAAGTAGACGATTTGTTTGATCAGTTGCGTAGTACTAAAGTGTTCTCTTGAGTTGATTTAAGATCTGGATACCATCAAATTTGAATTAAAGCTAATGGCATACCAAAGACAGCTTTTAGGACACGGTATGATTGTTATGATTTCTTAGTTATGTCTTTTGGATTGAGAAATGCACCAGCAATCTTTATGGATCTAATGAATAGAGTTTTTCGGTCTTTGTTGGATGTGTGCTTGATTTTTTTCATTGATGACATCTTAGTGTTCTTAGCTTCGAACAAACAGCATGATGAACATCTGCGTATGGTGTTGCAGCTTCTAAGGGAAAATAAGTTATATGCTAAGCTATCTAAGTGTGATTTTTGGCTAAGATAGATCTCTTTTCTTAGACATGTGATATCAGCTGAAGGAATCTCTCTGGACCTTGAGAAATTTAAGCCTGTAGTTGAATGGAAAAGGCCTGAGATAGTATTGGAAGTGAGGAGTTTCTTAGGTTTGGCAGGATATTACAGAAAGTTTGTCCAAAACTTCTTAAAGATAGCCTTATCTTTAACTCAATTGACAAGAAAAAGTGAAGTTTGAGTGGAATGATAAAAGAGAGCAAAGTTTTCAAGAGTTAAAGAAAAGATTGGTATCCACACCCATATTGGTTATACCGAATGATGAAGATCATCTTCATTGTCGAACCCCTCTTCACCTGACTCACTCTCTCTAGCTTCTTTTTCTAAACCAAATCACACCTATCGAGTTGACTCGTTGCCCATTTCCACTTCACTGAGGCAACTCACCTTCACCAAGAACTTCAAGTTTCTAATGAACCAAACTAACTTAGCACCAAGTATCATCTTCATCTAATACCCCCATCACCTCGATCTCAAATCGCTTGCCACTTGTTGAAACCCGAGTAAATCCTTATCAAATCAACTGTAAAGTCCCTGTAAACTCCGGTATTCTCAGTAGTTAAGTAAACCTCGGGAGTTGAAAAGCAAAACCCTAATCCAGTCCAGTTTAAGTCTAGTGAGAGAAGCTTAGGAACCCTAAATCCGGCTTTCCTTCGGTTTCATAATAAAAGAATTTTTATAAAGTAAATGAATATGAATTATTGTTTTAAAATATATTTTAAACCTTATGAAGTTTTAAATTTGGGAATTTTTCAATTATGGGCCTTCCCGAGCTCAATTACGGAAAAGCGTGCCTCGAGACCACAAACTTAGAAAAATATTCCGGAATATTCATTAGAACCGAAATTTTATAAGGATTTCAAAAATATCAATTTCATAATTTTCCGGGCTATAAAAATTACAATTATAGCTTTTTTCCCGTATTTTCATTACAACCGGTAAAGTAGATGTCTTGTCTACTATTCACAAGTACAACCTACACTACACACTACCCATACCCTATTCTTACATCCTTACAACTACTCATTTCAATTTTCTTTTCCAAGAAATTTTGTTTCCTAAATAATTATTACATTTATTACATTTTATTACATAAAATCCAAATTTTATCAAAACAAATTCAAATCCTCTCTCTCTCACACCCCTCTTGGCCGGCCCCCTCTCCCCAATTTCCCCTCAATTTGATTTATTTTTACTTCTTTTAACTTAACTTAACTAAACCTTAATACACACAATATATAAGCTCATTTTCTCTCTCTCTCCTCATTTTCACTCTTCTAAATTTTTGAAAAGGTTGAAAACTCTCTCTTTCTCCTCTCAATGTTGCCGTGACCCACACTTGCACACACACACACTCACAAATTTATTTTCTCTTCTTTTCATCTCTAAATCTCCATTAAAGTGATGATTCCAAGCTTTGTTCTTCCTAAATCTTGTAATGGCAAAGCTATTCTTGAGTGTTTTCCACATTTAATCCCAATGAGCATATGTTAGGGACATGAAAACACTTATACAAGAATATCAAGCCATCACAAGAAGTGGATCTAGTGTTTAAAAGAGTTTTTGTTGAGATAATGTTATGTTCATGCATGTAAAGTAGGGATCTTGCATGTAAAGTTTATGTTCATGCCATGAAACTCATGATTCATGCACCATATGTGGTAGATGTAAGTGTTAGACACTCATACATTCATTGACATTTATGTTCATGTGGTTGTTTTGAGCTTACATATATTTATGATCATAAAAGCTTAAACTTGCATGTGTATAGAGGCGTTAGATGATAGATCCTCATGTATATGAAGCAAGAAACTTGAAAAAGAAAAGATTTTTGCTAGAAATGTTTTATGAAAATTCGGATGATTTTGGAACCCTATTTTAAAAACCACTAAAACCACTTTAAAACTCATATTTTTCATGAAAAATGGAAGGTATATGTAATAGGTATCCTTAAGGAATGATTTTTATAAGTTTAAATGAGTTTAGGCATGAGTAATATGTAAAACAAGTAGTGAAGTTAGAATGGGAAATTTTGAGATGGTGATTAAATTGCTAAATTCGTATTTCGGGGTAATGCCTACATAAACACTTAGTGTCCAAGCTCAAATTGCATGTTTATGAGTTAAATGAAGTCTTTAGGCAATAGATATAATAAAGCTTCAATTTTTGATGCATTAAACAAGTTTTCTCATAGGAAAAATGCAAGAAAAGAAATTTTTCAAAATTCGGATTTTTGTGAAAAGCTTGTTTAAAAACATATTTACCAAGTGAAAAATGTGAATTTCTATACATAAATGAAGGTCATGGATAGTATAGATGCTAAGGGCTCATTTTTATCTAGATAACAAGTAAATTCCAAGAATAGAATCCTAAAAACCCTAGGGAATGCAAAGTTGGAAAGAATAGATTTTTAGAAGTGACCATCATGGAGTTTTATGATAATTAGGAGTCCATAAGAGTTCATCATCAAAAATCATTAAGACCATGCATATATGGAACTCATTACATGAAATTCATGCTAGGAATTCATTCATATACCATCTATACTTGAATCATCAACTAGAAATATTTTTACCAATTGCGAAACAATTTTTCGGAAAGAAGAAAGTTACAGAACAGATCTGATCCCACTGTTCCATGGCCTTAATATTTTCAAAACTTGAAAATAATATTAGAAATAGATAGATCTTTCGAAGTAGATAGAAATCGATATAAAATTTGCGAAATTCCGAGTTAAAATGACCAAGTTATGGCCGTTTTAAGTTGGAACTTCGGTAAATAGCGAGAATTCCGATTTTGTGTAGTTTAGATGCATAGCTTGAATTAGTTTAGTGATGAGATTCTTATTAGGTTGTTCTTATTTGGTAGGTGATCCCGAGCAAGACGATACCCTACCACCCGACTACTACTATTAAGAGACCGGCGTACCATGGCCGAGTGAGTATTACTTCCGCTTTCAATTATTGCTTGTGATTGTATTGATAGTGGTATTAGTTGTTAGGGCAAAGATAAAAATGATTATGCATGATGGGGTATATGGGAGTTATATAATTGTTTGCTATTGATATATGAAGTTGAACTTAAGGAATATCGAAACGGGGTGCTAAGCTGCTGCTTGTTTAGCGAGAAATTATTAATTGTCTGCGAATAATTGTTGGTCACTTAACAGAATTGGATCAATCTATATTGGACCTCAATTATAATTGGACTTATTCATATCACGACGGGGATGAAGCATTAGCATTTGTTGGTTTTTCGTGACCCATAAAACGAATATGTTGGTTAATCGTGATCCATAAAACGAAATTGTTGGTTAATCGTGATCCATAAAACGAATTATTATTCAGTTGACCGTGAGCTTAAACGGTGTTGTACCACAGGATTCGTTAATCTGCTAATCCGGGATGGAGGGCGCAAGTCCATCCACATATGATTTCCAGTTGGTCATATGTTTGTTGAACTCATTTGCTTGATGCATATCATTTGTTTAAGTAACCACTTGCTTGAATGATTTGTCTTAATTGTGATATGAAAGTTTTCACTCACTAAGCTAGTTAGCTTACGCCCTTATAGTTTTTACTTATTGCAGCATGAATTCATTTGGCTTAGGCCAAGGCAGGCTACAGCTTAGGTACCGGAGCTAGGAGTTTCCCTTAGAAGTTTATTTCGATTTTGTTTAGACTTCCGTTGGAAACTAAAGGACTCTGGATGACTGTAACGGACTTAATATTATTTTGCAGGGGAATGCCCCTTAGACTTTGTAAAGTATATATGTGTTTTGGTTTATTATCTATGGCTAGTGAATGCCACCTTAAACTTCTTAACTCTATTGATTAAGTATTCTATTGTCGTAAAGGGACGCTTTACATCTATACATGACTCCCGAAGGGCTCGGATAGAATTTCGAGAGTCTTATATAGTATGTGGCGGGCTGTTACATTTAGGATACCCTGTGGGGCGTGGCAGTTTAAGTTGGTATCAGAGCACTAGGTTATAAAACAAGACAATAGAATTAAAAGAAACTAAACTTAGAAATCTAACTAACAGGTTCAAATGGAGTTGAAATATTTTTTTTTCCTTGTTAAGTCTAATTAGGAGTCTTATGTTGTTGTAGGTCTCCTTAGGTGAGACTAGGGAACGGGCTAGAAATTTCACCAAGAGAACCGATGAGACCATGGTGGAATACAGATTGAGATTAAGAGAGCTGTGTGAGGATTTTGCTCTAGCCAGGCACCCCCAGACTATAGGGGAGATGTTCAAATTGTGGAAAGAAGGGTTGAGATACACTAGGTGGGCCGCTGTAGTCGACCAACTGAGATATGATCCTATAGGGAGAAGGAATTGGACTATGCTGGAGACAATCTATACCTTAGAAAGAATCATGGTAGAATATGGGCATGAGCCCATGGCTAGGGAAGCTACTTTTATCTTGAAGAACGGGGGAAACCGGACCCCTCCAGACTTTAGGGTATGGATCCCTATAGGACCTCTATATGTGTATGCCCACGATGATTTGTATGACCACCATGATTGGAACATAGCGGATGCCTGGAATCATATTACATGGCATGCAATTTACTTAGACATTCTTCCACCACGTGTAATTGCTCCACCACCAGCCAGTGACATAGGTATGCAATTGAATGGTGCACTTGTGATTGGAGAGGGTAATGAAGTTAATGAAGAGGTAGAGGAGGAAGAAGAAGAAGAGGACCCCGAGGAGGGTCCTAATTGGGAGGAAAATGTAGTCCCTAGAACGCCTACCCCACCTATTGAGCCGGAAGTGGAAGTGAATCCGAAACCTAATCAAATTGTGTGGGATTTTAATCGAGTATTAGAGATACCAAATAGTGGAAGGGTAGAACCTGAATTAGATCCCATGTTATGGAGGGATGTTTATATTGATGGTGAATATCCACCTGTGCTTGATTTGGCAGTAGTAGAACCCGTGGCCCCCGAACCTATGGAAGTTGAAAATGTGGGTGGAGAGCCTATGAGAGAACCCGAGATAGTGGAGAACCAAGTAGGCGAACCCGAAGCAAGAGATGATGAGGAAGAAGTGAGCCCGAGGGAGGGACAAGGAACCGAAGAAGAGGAGGAAAGTGAAGAACAAGATCAAGAGCCTTTAGTCTGACCCGCTAGGAGGCGGAGGATGAATGTAAGGGAATACCTTAGTCTGTTTGTCCGACAGGACGATGGTGGTTCTTCTAGTAGGAGACGACCTCCTAGTTCGACCTCCGATGATACTAGTGACGAGTGAAGGCTGAGATGATAGCTAACCCATGAAGTCCAAGTGAAGTCCTTGTTTTTCTTATTTTGTAGTAGGCAATGCGGGATGCCAATTTGCCTTAGGATTTCAGGATAGTTAGTATTTTATTCCTTCTTTTCCCTTGTATTTTGTTATGCTTTCGGGAATAGGGAAAATGTTTAGAATCGGAACTAGAGTGTAGCTAGCCAAATTTTGGGGACAGAAATCTTTGATGTAATATTTTTTATGGCTCGCAAAAGTAATGAAGGATCATGTTTATTTTAAAGGAAAGAAGTTGTAGAAAGCATGCATGCTAGACATTAGACATAAAGAACGTTAACTACACATAAACTGCATGAGCATTCATTCATTCATGTTATTATTTTGAGATTGCAACCTATTTCCCTATGTGTAAATTCTTTTGTTTCTCCTTATGATTATATGAAATTTATGAAATTCAATTCCTTTTTAAAATTGATTTCTGAATTCCTGCAAAATTTTGAATCTTGTTGACAAATTAATTTCCTTAAAAATTTAAAACATCCTAAGAATACTAAAATTTATTAAATAATGTGTAAACAGACGAAACGACGGATTCGGAATCGGGAGCAGGAATCTCTCCGAATGAAGCCGACCAACCGGCCGTACCTCAACCTAATCCTCAAAGAGTTTGCACCTCAGAATCAGCAGGGTGATGTTGAATGCGATTGGACAATTAGCCAATCTCTTGAATACATTCATCTAGAAGCAAAACCCAGTTCAGAACCGTACAAGGACAGTGTCTAGGATTCTGCTCATATCTACCACCTGAGATCAGGGAAGTGATGCTGAAGCACTGCTCCACGGGAGGAGCATTTATAATGTGCCCTGCCACCACCTCCACCATACGAAGAAACCGAAGTCTTTATCGGACTTCATTAAGAGTAATCGGTATTTTGATGGAGCGTTTGGTAAACCAGACGAAGCCGAGGATTGGCTAGCTCAAATTGAGCAATCTTTTGCTGCATATGAGATTCCACCTTATTTACAAGTGGAATATGGGACTATATGTTGAGATATAATGCGAGGGTCTGGTGGGACTCTAAGAGAAAGAGCTTGCTTCCCCGGTTACATGGGATCTTTTCGCCAGGAATTTTGGACATACTTTCCCTCTAGCTTGAGAGTAAAGTATAGTGCTGACTTCCCTTTAAACAAAAGGGGAGAACTGTGGAACAGTATGAGACTGAGTTCATCCACTTGCTGCAATATGCACCTGAGTCTTTCAGGGATAGTGAGGAGTTGAAGAAGAAAGTATTTTTTGGAGGCCTAACTGAGGAGTTGCAGATTAAATTGGAAGAGTTTGGAGTAAGGACCTACCCTGAGATGGTGGAAAAGGCCTGAGTGATTGAAGGGGCCAAAAAAAGAAAATACTAGGAACTTGATAAGAGAATATTTGGAAAAAGGCCATTTGACGCCTCAAGTTCAGGATTCAAAGGAAAGAGGTACATACCGTACTAGGGGTTTAAGGATGACTCTAGTAGTAAGCCGACCCAGATTAAGGCCAATGTCACTTGTTGGAAATGCAAGGGGACTCATGCTCCTAGGCAGTGTCCATTGTTGAAGAACAAGTGTTATTTCTATGGCAATGTTGGTCACATAGTTTATACGTACCCGAAAAAGATGGTCGTGACTTGCTTTATTTGCAAGGAGAAGGGGCACTTGGCCTTTGAATGTTCCCAATGGAAAAGTGTAGCCGCTCGACTCTTTGGGACTTCGAGCAATACCAACCCTATGAGGTCAGGTAATAAAAGTGGGAGCCGTGCAGCTTCGGCAATGCATGGGATGAGGCTATATAACTTTGAAGGCCAATGGATGGTAGAGGAAGATGAAGATGAGGAAGTGGAGTTGGCAGCCTTGGATCAAAGCGACGGCGCAGATGGCGGCCTGGTGACAGGTTAGTAACAGAAACCCTCTTGAATTAAAAATTTAATTTATTAATTTGAATTGTTGTCTGAATTAATTAATATGTTTATGGGAAAGCTGGAAGTAAGAACCATGTAGTAGCTTTGAGAGTGTTTTAGGGTTGATAAGTGATGGTGTTTGTTGACTCAGGACACATACGGGTGAATTGCATGTAGGCTTATGTTTTATTGAGACGGGAGCGACACATTCGTTATCACCACTAGGTTGGCTAACAACTTGGATTACTATAGCCACAACTACTGTTGTCTAAGGATTAAGACGCCTACTGGAAGCGTTGTGTCAACCCTAGAATTGATAAAAGATTGTCATTGGAATTCACGGGCACCATCCAAAAAGTGATTTAATAATATTGGAGATGAATTAAATACGAAGTTATCCTTGGAATGAGTTGGCTAGTAAGGTAAAAGCAATAGTGGATTGCCAAAAGAGGACAGTGTGTTTCTATGATCAATCGGGAGGAAAAGTAGAATTGTGGGAGGAAACCCTAGTACCAAGAAGGTTTGGGCTAACTCTTTTGAATTGATGATGGAGGATGAAGAGATAATACCTATTGATGGTGTTTTGGATGAGAAGAAAACTCGTGAAGAAAGGGGGATATACCAGTGGTAAATGAATATTTGGATGTGTTTCTAGAAATTTTGTCGGGATTACCACCAAAAAGAGAAATTGATTTTGAGATTGTGTTAGCTCCAACACCGAACCGATATCCAAAGCAATACGGATGGCACGGCTGAGTTAAAGGTTAAAGATACAATTGCAGGAACTTTTGGATAAAAAAATTCATAAGACCAAGTGTATCGCCAGGGGGCGCACCTGTTTTGTTTGTAAAGAAGAAGGATGGATCAATGAGAGTGTGTATCGATTATCGTGAGTTGAATAAGGTAACTATCAAGAATCGGTATCCTCTGCCAAGAATTGACTATTTGTTTGATCAACTGCAAGGGGCTTGTGTGTTTTCGTATTGATCTGCGTTCGGGATACAAGTTGGAATAAAGCCTGAGGATGTACCAAGCCGGCTTTTGTACTCGTTATGGACACTACGAGTTTCTGGTTATGTCGTTTAGGCTGACTAATGCACCAGCTGCATTTATGGACCTTATGAGCAGAGTTTTTAAAGCCACTTGTGGATAAATGTGTGATGTCTTCATAGACGACATCCTAATATATTCGAAGACCAAGGAACACACGAGGAAACCATCTTCGTTGGCGTTGCAAACCTTAAGGGACAACAAGTTGTACGCCAAATTGTCCAAATGTGATTTTTGGTTGGATAGAATAATATCTTTTCTTGGACATGTGGTAACTGGTGAGGGGATATCAGTTGACCCCGATAAGATTAAGGCTATAGTGGAATGGAAACAGCCACAAACAGTTACTGAGTAGAAGTTTCTTGGGATTGGCTAGCTACTATCGCAAGTTTGTGAAGGATTCTCGAAGATAGCCAAGCCACTAACTCAATTGACAAAAAGAATGAGAAATTTGTTTGGATAGATAAGAGGGAACAGAGCTTCAGGAATTGAAACGGCGACTGGTTCGCACCGATTTTGGTTTCTACCGGACCCATAAAGTCCTATACCGGTGCATAGTGATGCCTCAAGGAATGGCCTTGGATGTGTATTAATGGAGGAAGGGAAAGTTATTGCATATGCTTCTCGACAGTTGAGACTCACGAGCAGAACTACCCTACAACATGATCTGGAATTGGCCCGCAGTTGTCTTCGCCTTGATGAAACTATGGAGACACATTTATATAGACAGAGGTGTGAGATATACGGATCATAAAAGCCTTAAAATATATGTTCACACAAAAGGAACTAAATATGAGACAAAGGAGATGGCT